>OX596283.1:18897815-19497815 GCA_951394225.1 Harpalus rufipes | reverse complement strand
AAACACCTCTGGAAGCCATTTTTTGGAATAGTCTGCAGTTCCGCCATCGCGTTCCGCGCTATCTCTACTCTAATTGAAGGAAACTACGTGGGTGAAGAGGAAGAAGATGAAGAAAATTTGGCTGAAGTTGGAAACGCAAGACAGAATAGTTTGGAGGAAACATTTCCGTTCAAGGACCGGATTTACTAAATGATGAAGACTCTCAATGGTCTCTTTAATTTCGGAAACACCTGGTGAATCTTAGGAATTGTTTTTCTTTGACAGTCACCACGCTTTAGACAAAATTTGATGCAGCATCTTTGCTCAACACATTCAGTCATTTCGAGCAAATCAGAAATCCGACGAATACTTGGATACCTTACACAGGAGTTACCAAGCAGTTTATGGCGCATCCGACGGCGAAGTGAAAATTTAGACATGCATTATTTTGTGCGGGAGAATTGAAGGTCGGACCTTATTTAGACAGGCCTCGCAACTATTTCACAATGGTTTCCGTGTTCCAGTGCCGAATATATAACATTGTTTTTTCATCTCTTCAAATTATTTAATAAACATGCAGCAATTGAAATTTAAAATGGGAGCCATTACATCTTAATAATCTACTGTTTTGAATCTACAAGAAAACGAAACATTTTTCATATATTTGAAGCATTGGAAGCAGAATCTTATTGGATTGGCATATGGACTAGCCAATAAGGACTTTCATTCGCCTAGCCTTGTTAATGTCTTCCAGATAAACTGAGGCAGGTCAAAGTTACCGAACGTTCAACAAATAAGAACAGAGAAATACTTATTGTTAGTATTACTCTGTCCACATCGGATTTCTAGGATTGAAGATACAATTCGGATTTTACTGGACTGGAACCTGGGACATGGATTCGAAACTTAATCAAACAGCATTATTCTTTCAACAGCGATATTTCGGCACACACTTACACGTTCCTCAGGGTGTATAACATGTAATACAACAAAATAAATACATACAACATAACATGGACATTGTCACATACAGTAAGATCTTACAGATTGTTACATATTATGTACACAAAATACATTCGTATTTAACATTTAGTATTTACACTTCGTACAAAAAATTCTAAGAGCATGTACACATCCATTTTCTCTCAAAATCGACAACAGAATAATTCGGTAAATAGCCGGAAATATCTTGCGGTAGGATTCTTTGGTGACATCATTGATACGGACTCATATTGGTCGTCTGTCCCCTAATGGTTGTGTAGCATTGTTGTAGGAATTTAAATAAAATGTAAGGAATTTAATTGAATTTGAATTTGGCCTGAAACTTGCTTTTTCTTTTTTGAACTTTTCCAATACATCAAAATATACGCCCTTGTATATCAATTCTTGTGTAAATATTGTTCCAATCATCTGTGATATATAACATTTAAAGAAACGTACGTTTGGAGTAATTATGTTCTTCCAAAATCTTAAAATTATCCAAATCGAAAGTGTTTTTTACTGTATTGGAATGTTCTGTCAGGGCACATTTGTTCGCCGTGTTTTTTGTGTTGATTTGCGATGTTCGGTAATCCGGATCTTCGAATAATGTGTCGTCGTCAACATATGTTGGGACGACCAAACTTTACTCGAAAATCCGGATGACCAAACATCTCAGAGCAAACAAAACAACACGGCGACCAAATGTGTTCCGGCAGAATATTCTAATCCTCTAAAAAACACTTTCGATTTGGATAATTTCAAGATTTTGGAAGAACATAATTACTCCAAACGTACGTTTCTTGAAATGCTACATATCAGGGATGATTGCAACAACATTAATGCAAGAACTGATGCACAAAGACTTAATTGCGTATATTTTGGTGTATTGGAAAAGTTCAAAAAGGAGAAAGCAAATTTCAGGCCAAATTGTGATTCAATTAATTTCTTTACATTTTATTTAAATTCCTACAACAATGCTAAACAATCATTGGTGTACAGACGACCAATAGGGGTCCGTATCGATATATTACCAAAGAATCCTTCCGCAAGATATTTCTAGCTATTTTCTGAATTATTCTGTTGTCAATTTTGAGGGCAAATGGGTGGGTATGTGCTCTTTGAATTTTTTGTATGGTGTGTAAAAACTGAATGTTAAGTACGAATGTATTTTGTGTACATGATACGTAACAATTTGCAAGATCTGACTGTATAATAATGTCCATGTTACTTTGTATGTATTATTTTGTTGTATTTGTTATAAGCCCTGAAGAAGGTGCAAGTGTGCCCCGAAACGGCGGTGTTGTTAAAAAAAATGCAATTAGCTGGAACATCCTTCAATTATCAAGTTAGCGCCATTTGAAATTTGCGATGGGGTGGATGAGGAAAGGAGGAAGACCATACATGAAAGGAAGAGTACATTTACTTGGGATCTTCAGGCTACTGACAATGTTTAGGAGATACTGCTGCCGACAGGATATGTTCAAGGATGCTTGCTGCTTGAAATAAAATAACATCCTTAATGAATCTGAAGCTACTAATCTATTTTATCTTAAGGAATGTGTCATTTACTCTTGGACTTGGACATCTACTAAAATATAATTAAGATACATTTTACATTTTAATGAAACAGAAGCAGCATATTTCAACAGATTGGACTGCAATAAGAGTTACCACCACATTCACATTGTTTGCTTGGACTCAGCAGAGAATGCAGACATTACGGTATTTGAGAATTGAATTGGAGACAACAATCGTTCTCAAATGTCAGTAAAGAAGAGAGTTATCATGCATTAAATTGTATGATAATTTAGACAACAACATTGACTGCTCACCAGGATTCATTCATCTACATTTATCACCATAATCACATCACTTGTTTGGATTTAGCGGAGAAAGCAGGCATTACTGAATTTGAGAAATGAATTGGAGACAACAATCGTTCTTAAATATCGGTAAAGAAGAGAGTTATCATACATTCAGTTGTATGATAATTTAGACGTTGACCGCTCAGCAGGATTCATTCTACATTTACAACACGTAAATCTGTTTGGCGTTTTACTTTTCGCTTTTCATCGTTGGACAAACTTTACTTTTCGCCTTTTTACAACATTCAACCTGGGACAAAGTACTCTGGGGCTTTTAACTTCATTCAGCGTGGGACAAAATACTTTGCGGCTTTAACTTCATTCAAGTTGGACAAAATACTTTGCGGCTTTAACTTCATTCAACGTGGGACAAAATACTTTGCGGTTTTTAACTTTATTCAACGTGGGACAAAATACTTTGCGGCTTTAACTTCATTCAACGTGGGACAAAATACTTTGCGGCTTTAACTTCATTCAACGTGGGACAAAATACTTTGCGGCTTTAACCTCATTCAACGTTGGACAAAATACTTAGGCTTTAACTTTATTCAATGTGGGACAAAATACTTTGTGGCTTTAACCTCATTCAACGTGGGACAAAATACTTTCCGGCTTTAACTTTATTCAACGTGGGACAAAATACTATGAGGCTTTTAACTTTATTCAACGTGGGAGTAACTGTGCATGGACTGCACTGGACCACAATCACATTGTTTGTTTGGACTCAACGGAGAGAGCAGGCATTACGGTATTTGAGAAATGAATTGGAGACAACAATCGTTCTCAAATGTCAGTAGAGAGTTATCATGCATTAATTTGTATGATAATTTATACAACGATGACTGCTCATCAGGATTCTACATTTACAACATACGTGTGCTTGGAGTTGTTCATATTTTCGCCATCAATGTTGGACAAACTATACTTTGCTGCTATTAACTTCATTCGACGTTGGACAAACTCGACTTTTCGCCTTTTTACAACATTCATCGTTGGACAAACTCTACTTTTCGTCTTTTTACAGCATTCATCGTTGGACAAACTCTACTTTTCGCCTTTTTACAACATTCATCGTTGGACAAACTACTTTTCGCGTTTTTCCAACAGTCAACGTGGGACGAACTCTACTTTTCGCCTTTTTACAACATTCATCGTTGAACAAACTCTACTTTTCGCTTTTTTACAACAATCAACGTGGGACGAACTCTACTTTTCGCCTTTTTACAACAGTCAACGTGGGACGAACTGTACTTTTCGCCTTTTGGATGTAGTTGAAGGATATAAGAACACTAATCCATTTCTTTTAGCTATTCTTTTTTAGGTCTTATGCAAACAATTTTATTTGGGGAACATTGACCATTTTTAGTGAATTGCAGTGATTTTAAAGTGCAATATATCAAGATATTTGTCTGGAGATCTACTACAGGATATCACGTAACATTAGCATCGTTTATCATTATTTAACGTGCGACTCTTTCTACTTAACATCTTTTATCATCATTCAGCGTGGAATTCATTCTACTCAACATCTCTTCATTTTTCAGCGTGGGATTCTACTTTGTTTTATCATCAGTCAACATGGGTCTCATTCTACTTATCCTTTATCATCATTCAGCGTGGGATTCAATCTACCTTGCATCTTTTATCATCAGTCAACGTTGGACTCATTCTACTCAACATCTTTAATCATTTTTCATCGTGGGATTCTACTTTGTTTTATCATCAGTCAACGTGGGTTTCATTCTACTTATCCTTTATCATCATTCAGCGTGGGATTCAATCTACCTTGCATCTTTTATCATCAGTCAACGTTGGACTCATTCTACTCAACATCTTTAATCATTTTGCATCGTGGGATTCTACTTTGTTTTCTCATCAGTCAACGTGGGTCTCATTCTACTTATCCTTTATCATCATTCAACGTGGGATTCAATCTACGTTGCATCTTTTATCATCAGTCAACGTTGGACTCATTCTACTCAACATCTTTAATCATTTTGCATCGTGGGATTCTACTTTGTTTTCTCATCAGTCAACGTGGGTTTCATTCTACTTATCCTTTATCATCATTCAGCGTGGGATTCAATCTACCTTGCATCTTTTATCATCAGTCAACGTTGGACTCATTCTACTCAACATCTTTTATCATTTTTCATCGTGGGATTCTACTTTGTTTTCTCATCAGTCAACGTGGGTCTCATTCTACTTATCCTTTATCATCATTCAACGTGGGATTCAATCTACCTTGCATCTTTTATCATTAGTCAGCGTTGGATTCATTCTACTCAACATCTTTTATCATTTTGCATCGTGGGATTCTACTTTGTTTTATCATCAGTCAACGTGGGTTTCATTCTACTTATCCTTTATCATCATTCAGCGTGGGATTCAATCTACCTTGCATCTTTTATCATCAGTCAGCGTTGGATTCATTCTACTCAACATCTTTAATCATTTTGCATCGTGGGATTCTACTTTGTTTTATCATCAGTCAACGTGGGTTTCATTCTACTTATCCTTTATCATCATTCAGCGTAGGATTCAATCTACCTTGCATCTTTTATCATCAGTCAACGTTGGACTCATTCTACTCAACATCTTTAATCATTTTGCATCGTGGGATTCTACTTTGTTTTCTCATCAGTCAACGTGGGTCTCATTCTACTTATCCTTTATCATCATTCAACGTGGGATTCAATCTACCTTGCATCTTTTATCATTAGTCAGCGTTGGATTCATTCTACTCAACATCTTTTATCATTTTTCATCGTGGGATTCTACTTTGTTTTATCATCAGTCAACGTGGGTTTCATTCTACTTATCCTTTATCATCATTCAACGTGGGATTCAATCTACCTTGCATCTTTTATCATTAGTCAGCGTTGGATTCATTCTACTCAACATCTTTTATCATTTTTCATCGTGGGATTCTACTTTGTTTTATCATCAGTCAACGTGGGTTTCATTCTACTTATCCTTTATCATCATTCAGCGTGGGATTCAATCTACCTTGCATCTTTTATCATCAGTCAACGTTGGACTCATTCTACTCAACATCTTTAATCATTTTGCATCGTGGGATTCTACTTTGTTTTCTCATCAGTCAACGTGGGTCTCATTCTTCTTATCCTTTATCATCATTCAGCGTGGGATTCAATCTACCTTGCATCTTTTATCATCAGTCAACGTTGGACTCATTCTACTCAACATCTTTAATCATTTTGCATCGTGGGATTCTACTTTGTTTTCTCATCAGTCAACGTGGGTCTCATTCTACTTATCCTCTATCATCATTCAGCGTGGGATTCAATCTACCTTGCATCTTTTATCATCAGTCAACGTTGGACTCATTCTACTCAACATCTTTAATCATTTTGCATCGTGGGATTCTACTTTGTTTTCTCATCAGTCAACGTGGGTTTCATTCTACTTATCCTTTATCATCATTCAGCGTGGGATTCAATCTACCTTGCATCTTTTATCATCAGTCAACGTTGGACTCATTCTACTCAACATCTTTAATCATTTTGCATCGTGGGATTCTACTTTGTTTTCTCATCAGTCAACGTGGGTCTCATTCTTCTTATCCTTTATCATCATTCAGCGTGGGATTCAATCTACCTTGCATCTTTTATCATCAGTCAACGTTGGACTCATTCTACTCAACATCTTTAATCATTTTGCATCGTGGGATTCTACTTTGTTTTCTCATCAGTCAACGTGGGTCTCATTCTACTTATCCTTTATCATCATTCAACGTGGGATTCAATCTACCTTGCATCTTTTATCATCAGTCAGCGTTGGATTCATTCTACTCAACATCTTTTATCATTTTTCTTCGTGGGATTCTACTTTGTTTTATCATCAGTCAACACGGGTCTCATTCTTCTTATCCTTTATCATCATTCAGCGTGGGATTCAATCTACGTTGCATATTTTATCATCAGTCTACGTTGGAGTCATTCTACTCAACATCTTTAATCATTTTTCATCGTGGGATTCTACTTTGTTTTATCATCAGTCAACACGGGTCTCATTCTTCCTTATCCTTTATCATCATTCAGCGTGGGATTCAATCTACGTTGCATCTTTTATCATCTGTCAACGTTGGAGTCATTCTACTCAACATCTTTAATCATTTTTCATCGTGGGATTCTACTTTGTTTTATCATCAGTCAACGTCTCATTCTTCTTATCCTTTATCATCATTCAGCGTGGGATTCAATCTACGTTGCATCTTTTATCATCAGTCAACGTTGGAGTCATTCTACTCAACATCTTTAATCATTTTTCATCGTGGGATCCTACTTTGTTTTATCATCACTCAATGTGGGATTCAATCTACGTTGAATAACATCATCAGGATTCAGTCTACATTTCCAGCATATATGAGTTTGGAATTCTTTGCATTATTTTTTTTTTAGCATAATGCGCTTCCGATCAAGGCGTTGGTGCCATTTCCATAAATGCGTGCAGAGCGTCGTGCTGTCTGTTGATGATGTTTAAGAAAATCGTGACGCCCGCCTCATGTGAAATTCGCTCTGTGGTCTGTTTCTTGAATGCGAGAAATATGAAACCGCCTGAAATTGGAATAGTCAAATTTGTGTAGTAGTGGCAAATCGTCGGTACTCTCTATTCTTTTTTGCATGCATCGGCAATCACTAAAGTCGGTCGACCGCTCGGTTCACCTTGCATATCCTTCTTAACTAATTTGCACCCATCTTTGCATCATTGCACTGTTCTCTACAAACGGCATTAATTTGACGGTGAATATCAGCCGGTTTTCTCGTTTTCACGAAATGGAGCGCTGACTGAATTTCACATACGGCGGACGTCCGGTGTTCTTGAATATTGTAATCAAACACGATACTGCACAGTTGTTGTACTACTTAATGCAGTGGAATTTGGAATTCTTCATTAATTTCTATATTAAAGGCTTATATTTATGCTTTTTAAAACAATGTCGTTTGGATCTTGTACAACTCGGAAAGAAAGGAACCAATATATCATCAGCTCCTAGACCGAACACGTACAGGATCATCTTTCAAATATAACTCATCAGGTTGCATTTCTTTTTTCATATTATGAGCATAAGCTTATAATTAAACCTTTGTAAGTAATAATACCTTACACACCTTGTATAACTCAAAAGGAATGGAAGCGACAATATATCATCAGCATCTGGACCGAACACGTACAGGATCATCTTTCAAATATAACTCATCAGGTTGCATTTCTTTTTTCAAATTATGCGCAAAAGCTTATAATTGAACCTTTGTAAGTAATAATACCTTACACACCTCGTATAACTCAAAAGGAATGGAAGCGATAATATATCATCAGCATCTGGACCGAACACTTACAGGATCATCTTTCAAATATAACTCAACAGGTTGCATTTCTTTTTTCAAATTATAAGCAAAAGCTTATAATTAAACCTTTGTAAATAGAAATACCTTACACGTGTTGTCCAACTCGAAAGGAATGGAATATATTATCAGCATATGGACCGGACATCATGATTCACTCTACATTTGAGATTACTGGAGGAATGAATATATTGGCAAAAAAACATATATGTACTAACATCAGCGCCTAGCCCCATTATAGTCATTCGGAATTGACTGAGGCAGGTCAAAGGTACTCAGCATTGCTGAGTAGTGCGTTTGTTAAGCCGTTAGTACATACACAAACAACTGGTTCAACAACGAATTGAATGAAGGCAATTATTGAGTCACATTCTTTGAACACGGATCAAGTTTACATTGGTTGAAGAATGAAAATTGAATTGGAGACAACAATCTTTCTCAAATTTGAATCAAAAGAAGATTTGATATTGGATTGAAGAAAACAAATCAATTTGTCGATTATTTTCATCTATAAAAACAAATTTTTAGTTCTGTCTAGGCTCCAAAGGGGCTCACCCTTGGATGTAGTCGAAGGATATAAGAGCATTAATCCATTTCTTTTAGCGTTGCTTTTTAGGTACAAACAATTTTGGATCTAGGAAACATTGGTCATTAAGCACTCTGTGCGACCAATGTCAAAATAGTAAAAACCAGGAAAAGGGAATAAATATAAAGGTCGCTAAGCACTCTGTGTAAGACCTAAGTGTAGGGAGTGCGCGCGCGGAAAAGTAGTGTTCGTAGTAGTGCGCGAAAAAAAAAAGAACTGAAAAACAAAGTAGTTATATTGGGGCATGGCCCTAGAATGGGTTCAATTCCCATACTTTTCCAAATTCCTAGGACATCATTTCTTGGCCTAATTAAAAGAAATTGGGGGATGGCCCCAAAATGGGTTCAATTCCCATACTTTTCCAAATTTCTGGGACATCATTTCTGGACCAAATTAAAAGAAACCTGAAATAGGTTTCACTAGTAGGGTAGTATAGGTTAGGTCGCTAAGCACCCTGTGCAAGGCCGAAGTGTTAGTGAAGTGTTAGTTACAAAACAAAATTAGGTAGGGTAGTATAGGGTAATGGTCGCTAAGCACTCTGTGCAAGACCAAAAAGTAAGGCCAGCTTTATGGCCTTAACATTTTTTTCTTTTTTAAGTGAAGTGTTGGTGATTTTAAAGTGCAAAAAAGTGTTATCTTACAATTTGGAATGGAATATTATTGAGCACTGCAGAAAATGTCTGCAGTGGACTCTATTGAAAAATTAAAAAGACAGTCTGAGATGACTTGAAATAAAAACTTATTAAATTAGAAAATGAAGCTACTTTATTGTATTTACCTTGGAATAAACTACAACTACATCAACAAACAAACAAACTGGAAAGAAAGGAAATTTTAATAAATTGAATTAGGAATAAGAATTTACAATTCTTTCTAAATTCTTCAATACAGAAGCCCTAAAGACATATCTCTTCTATATTTGAAAAATAAAAATTGAATAATCTAGAATTGACTGAGTCAGTTGAAAGATATTAAGCACGTGCTGAGTAGTGTCATGCATCCGTGTATTTGTTCTGCGTTGTTGCAGCATAAATCATAAATTTGAAATTATAAGCATTGTCATGCCTTTTACAACTTAAAGAAATTGGATGCAACAATAATCCATCAGATTTAAACATCGTACCACAAATTCTACACAAAAACCTTTATGGGCTTATTGGATTTGGAGACAAGCACGCCATCTCTATATTTGGAACTTGGAAGATAACAGATAAAAATACAAAACAATATATATCCAAATAATTTGTTAAATTTTTGAGCTGTGTATTCACTTAACAATTATTTTTCATTTCAGTAAATATATATTTTTTAGAAATCTGTTACGTAATTAGTAATACCTAAAAGCATTTATTAAAATGTTCTGTAATTAGCAATCAGTAATATAGTTTATAAGTACCATTTGCTGTGAAATAACTAGGATAGTTGGGGCGCGTACCGAAATAGGTATTTTTGTAATTTTCTTTGTTTTTGATTGTGTCGCGTTAGTGCCACGCACGTTTTTTGTCTTCGGGGGACCAGGAATCAACGCAAGGCCTTGAGGGCTTTGTTAAGTCTCGAGGCCCTAGGAATCAACGCAAGGCCTTGAGGGCTTTGTTAAGTCTCGAGGCCCCAGGAATCAACGCAAGGTCTTCGAGGGATTTGCTGAGTCTCGAGGCCCACTGAAGATCACATAATAAAGTCGCGAATAATATAAGTAACTTTTGGGGTTTGATATGGTTAATTTTATTTGCAATTATTTTATTTCGCGATTCGTTGTTGCATGAGCGTGTTGGGTGGGATTGGGTCCGGTTGTATTTTTCTTGTGTTTTCTCTTTCAGGACAACAACACACAACAATACAACGCTTCGGTAAGTCTTCTTTTTCTTTCTTGTGACCATTAGCTGAAAAGTGTTAGGTTAGGATATATAGTTTAGATCGCGCGCGGAAATTGTTAGACATCTCGTGTCAAGTGGTGACGCGGGGTGGCCCTGTCTTTGACTGCCTTTAGGTCGCGGACAGGCTTAGACAGGGTTCCCTGCCCATGTGGAGAGACCTTGACGAGGTGGCAGGGCTTAACCTTATCAAAAAATGGGAACCAACGTCTCCACAACAAGCTATTTTATCTGTAACCGACTAAAAAGTCACTTTACCGGACATGTCCAGAAAATTCTACTTCTCGGATCAGTTCTGTAAAATTTGATAAATATATTTAAGTATTCATTTAATTATTTTACTTTTAGAAATAATGTCAGTAGCACATAAAATAGCTTCATACATAAATCGATCGATTTTTTTCTGTTTTACACGCGTCGATAATTGAAGGACGCAAATCGATCAACAAATCGGTCGATTTATCGTTAAGTGTCATACAGCCATAAGTAATACTAGAATTTCTTCAATATTTACTTTAACAAAACGTTAAGGGATTCTTGTACTCGTAGTACACTGGCTCGCAAAAAAATCGCGTACACCTAATTGTTGCTGTATTGAGTCGGTCTTGATTTTTAACTTGTCAGTGTCACTAGTGTCAATTAAGATACGAAAGTTAATAGAAAACGAGAAATACATACTTGAATGTCCTTTCATTTTTCTGGAATATATGTATATGTAATTTAATAGTAACTTTAAACTTAAACACAATAAAGAACTTGCTCTACAATAGATAAAATAGTGACATGACACTGACAACAGTGACAACTTTATTAACAGTTGATTACAAAATCGTATTTACATAGCTCAAAAAATGTAAAAACTCGGTTACTTGATTTTTAAGTGCTTGCAAGCCAGTGTAATTTTTTTTTAAAGATGTCCGATCAAGGTCATCTGTCTCATGAACGAATTAATATATTGGCATACATTTATCTCTTCCCTTTGCAAAGGCTATAAGCGTGTAAGACAAGGATGGATATATCACGCTTGTCTTTCAAAAATTCATATTCTTTCGAATAAGTTAGGACATTCCACTATAAAACGATGCTCGTTGATGATAATACTTTCGCTGTTACGTAAGTTTCTTTATTAATTCAGATACATTACCTTGATTCATAGCCGTACGAATAACGTTATTTTGTATCAGTGTCACTAACACTGACATTATGTCAGTATCTTATTTTTCACATTTTTGGTTTTACATTTGCTAATAAACTTACCAGTTGACTTATTTTTGAATTTTGAGTGCTTTTATAGTAACATATATTTTTATAATAATAAAATAACAGTAGTATCTTATGTACCCTCATAAAAACTAAGCAAACGACACTACTGAATTTGTCAGAATGGGCGGAGGCAAAAATCTAAATTCATACAATTCGTAGATAACCTTGATCGGACATCTTTCAAAAATTTTACTGTACACACAATCCATATTTTTATAGATCTTATGGTATGCGTCCTTGATCAATTTTAAAAAATATGTATTATTAATATTGAGTAAAATATTACATTTTCAACGGAATACCTAATATTTTTCTGTAATACCTATAGAATATCTCGGAAATAGTATTTTTTATTAGTTCCTTTGTCACACTAATTTTGTAATAAGTAATACATACATTTCTTGAATACCAGTAATGTAAGACAATAATTTTCTTTGAATTTCAAATAAATTCAATATATTCAAATATTTTGCCTTCTACGCATCTGTTGTTAAAAATATAAACTAATACCTGTGCAACGAAGCCACGATGGAACTTGCGTAATCACCACGTTTTTACAACGTATTTTTTCTGCGTGATCTTCAGATTTTTGTCTGCAAATGCTGAAATATTTTCATTTACAATCTAAAACTCTGTTTTTTTTTTGGTATTATTTTATGGCGAATCGAATGATATAATTTGCAAGTATGTATCTATTCTCATTTTTGGATTATTGGTGTGAAAAAGATTGGAAAATGTTTAATGCATGGTGTGAGAATTTAAGTGTTGTATTTGTTTTTAAAATTTCTGTTTATGTATTTCTATTATATGTGTATTATTTTTGTTACAGATAAATGATAAATAGCAGATGGTCTTAGGGGCAGCTGAAATGGGTCACACATTTTTGCAGAATGTACCTATGGTGAGTCTATTTTGAGTTTTATACCTATATTGAAAATATTTTATATGTTGATATTAAAGCATGTATAAGCCCTGCAGTGGAATTCCAAGTGTTACGCCACGTAACACTTGGAATTCCAGAGATACAGTAATACTTTAGTACATTAGATATCTCTCTGAATTTCATATTGTATAATACTAAATGCATGGAAAATATAAAATATACGTGAAATTCTCTATCAGATTTATTACATTTTTTTCCCTAAATTTTGCATATTTTTCTCATATATCAAACATTGTAGCGACCTTTATGAAAACGGTACGCTTCTGTCCGTTTCTTGTTTCTAATTCCATAATACTATTAAACAGGGCATTGAACCCGAACCTGAATCGAACCAAAACCGGAACGAAACCGTAACATATTAGCGAACCCAAACCCAGAACTGAACCTCAAATATATTTTTCATTTGAACCCGAGTCGGAACCGGACCAAGTATTAAAACTCGGGTTCAGGGTTCAGCTCCGGTTCAGGTTCATTTTGAGTTTGAAACATTCGCGTAATCGTAATACAGCCGAAAATCGACACCTGTGTTGTCTGTTTGTGAAAATTGTGTTCGTGTTCTTGTCTTGCGTAAATTCCGGCTCACATTTTAAACTATTTCTATATAAAGATTGTTATTCCAAAAACATTAACTCAGTTTTCATTAGATCGAACCGACCCTGAACCCAAATACCTGAACCCGGAACAAAACCGCAAATTTTATTAATATTTGAACCAGAACCGAACCCATCTCTCAAAAAAATAAATTAACCTGAACCGAACCCAGATTTTGGCGGGTTCGATGCCCTGCTATTAAATTATAATTCCGTGAATTTTCAAATTTTAATTCTGCAGTTATGAAATAGCCAGAATGAATGATTTTTATTGATTCGGATGTAGAAATTTTTGCTTTACAACATCCATTTGAATCTTTTTGTCTAAAATAATTAGGGGAGCAATGCGCACGGAAAAACTGATTTCCCATGATAAACGCCTATGTTGGTGCCAAGTTCACACCAGCAACAAAAATACTGCGTATATATCATTGTTTTTTTTTTTTTTTGTACCAATACATAGCGCCCAATTTGCGTTTATTGGCGCACTAAAATATTTTCTTCTATCTCTTTTTATTTACGAGATATTAAAATTGAAATATTTTTAGTGCCAACTTCTCATATAAGTCCCAGAAGTACTGTATCTATTTGTTCTTTGTACTAATATGTAGCAGCCCAATTTGCGCCCTAAATTATTTTTTCTATCCCTATTCACGAGATTAATTATAATGTATTTTGGTGCCGAGTTCACGCCAGCACCAAAGGTACTACGCATTATTCTTTTCTATATATCAATATTTAGCGCCCAAATTGTGCCCTTAAATTTTTTCTACTATCTTTCTTGCTCTTCTGTTCATTTTAAAGGAAAATCTATACGGTGCAAATTTGTTCGGAATTAAAATTGTTAAAATTCTTTTACATTTTTTATTGTTTTTAATTTAATAAATTTATTTTTTTACCTCCCGCTACCCTTGGTAAGGGAGGTACAGTAAATTTTTTGAAAGATGTCCGATAAAGGTCACCTGTGTCATGAACGAATTAACAAATTGGTATACATTTATCTATCTCCTTTGCAAAGTCTGTAAGCGTGTGAGATAAGGATGGATATAACACGCTTGTCTTTCAAAAATTCATATTGTTTCGACTAAGTTAGGACATTCCACTTTAAAACGATGCTCGTTGTTGATAATACTTTTTCTGTAACGTAAGTTTATTTATTAATTCGTTATAACGTAATAACGTTATTATCTGTCAGTGTCACATATTTGGTTTTACATTTGGTAATAAATTTACCAGTTGATTTATTTTCGAATTTTGAATGCTTTTATTGTAACATATTTTTATAATAATAAAATAACAGTAGTATCTTATGTACCCTCATAAAAACTAAGCAAACGACACTACTGAATTTGTCAGAATGGGCGGAGGCAAAAATCTGGATTCATACAATTCGTAGATGACTTTGATCGGACATATTTCAAAAATTTTACTGTATAGGGCGCGTGCTGAAAATTGCATATCTAGATTTTGGTAAATGACAACGTTTTAAGGTCCCTAGAATCTAATTTTAACATTTTCACGATGATATATGTGTGTGTGGATCCTCTTTACACTCTAACTCAAATACTATCGTTCAGAAAATTTTGAAACCTTGTATTTCTACCTTATTCTAATATAGAAAGAAGGCATTAGATTTTTGTGTAAATCAAATAACCGGAAATGGCACTTTCCTTGAAACTCAAAATAGTTTTTCTTCGAAAAATACATTTAAATGTTATTTTTTCGAGATTTATGTTTTTAATTAAAGTTTATTAAATTTACTACAAGTTTGCATAATACCTTTTCTGTATATTTTATGGATAAATTTAAAAAATAATCTTTAATTTAAATCTCGGAGCCTACGATTTGAACACAACATGGTTACACAATTCAGATCTCAAATGTATGTAACTGACATATAAATGTCACTGTCAACAAACTAATCATTTCAAATCAAAAATAGGAACGTTTTAAAAATAGTAAATAGAACAATAATTATGTAGAAAGGAACTTAATACAGTTTCCAGCAAAGTAAATAATGTGGTAATTTTGGGATGTAATTGAATTAATAAAAATTAAATGGCGGGAGGTATTGTGTTCACTACATCAATTTTTTTTATGTAGTAAAACTAGCCAAGGCATTTGTTTTCTTGTTTCTAAATAAATATACCATCATGCCATTGCTGGGTGTGCCAATCTGCTTTGTACAGTATTTTTTTTTAAAGATGTCCGATCAAGGTCATCTATATTATGAACGAATTAACAAATTGGTATACATTTATGTCTGTGATTTGCAAAGACTACAAGCGTGTGCGATAAAGATGGATATAATACGCTTGTCTTTCAAAACTCGTATTGTTTCAACTAAGGTTCATTCCATTTTCAAACGATGCTCGTTGTTGACAATACTTTCGCTGTAACGTTAAGCTTATTTATTAATTCAAATATTTTAACTTAATTCATAGCCGTACGAATAACGTTATTTTGTGTCAGTGTCACCGACACTGAGTCAATAAATTATTTTTTACATATTTGGTTTTACATTTGCTAATAAACTTACCAGTTGATTTAGTTTTGAATTTTGAATGCTTTTACTGTAGGTAACATTCATTTTTATAATAACAAATTAATAGTATATCACATTTAGTGGCATTTGATATAAGGCAGTATTTTAAACCGGTTAATTTAGCAGGTTTAATAACCGGTTTGGCAACTATTAAACTATCCTTGATACCGGTTTTCAGACCAAAACTTTTAACCGGTATCATATTCAATTTCCTGTATGCCATAAAATTATAAAATATTGTAAAATAACTTATTATAAGATATTAATATACAACAAATTCATAATTTGTATTGCACATTACAAAAACATAAAAATAAATTCATTTTTCCTTCGTCTGAAATAAATACATTTTTACATATTTCAAATAAATTTGTTGTTGAATCACGGGACCCCACCTAATCTATTTCGGCCAATCCTAGCCTTCTTCCTCAAAGCATTGCACTTTGGGAAAAGACGCCACGTAATGGCAATAAACAATGATGCAGACATGTGCTCCGAGATACAAAAACTGATAAAGGAAAAACTGATGAAACAGTCCCAGAAATATGATAATAATTGTTATTATGCCTTTATTATTACCGTGATATAGTTTTTGAAGTCCTGCTGAACCTGAATTCTACATATTTCGAGCAGAAAAATTTATGAAACACGTGGTTTTGGTTGAACGGTTTTGTGCATGTTTGCAGAATTTTGTTTTGAACGGTGAGTCTAAAATCAAAATTTTCTTCTGGAATTTTATTGAACTGTGTATTAATAGCAAAATTTTCTTTTATATTTATATGTGTACGAATATCCATAGAATATATATTTTTTAATAGGGGTAATTTCATTGAATATTATGTGCTCTGGTTTTATATTTATAATTTCAAAGTTTTATATTAATACAAAATTGTGATTATTTTTATGAATTTGGTCAAATTTCAATCTATTTAATTGTGATCTAGTTGTTATAAAATATTGATCTGATTATTGATCCAGGTCTTCAAATATATCTCGGTATATTTCTGAATGTTAGCTTCGGAATTTAATATTCCGGTCGATGGCAGTTAGGGGTGAAGATAGGGATTTAACATATATAAATTTTATGTAATTTGTCAATCAGTAATATTTGAATATTCTGTTTCCATGGTGCAGCCTTTAGCAACATAGGTTGCAAGATATTTCTTTATAATTCTTTATCTCTAAATTCATTGCATATGAAGAATATTTTTTAATACAGTCGACTCTCTCTAAATCGAATTCGTAAGGGGTATTTGAATTTGTTCGAATTAGAGAGAATTCGAATTAGAGAGACTAAAAGAAAATGAAATGAACGTTTGTATAAATTACATAGAATATATATATATATATATATATATATATATATATATATATATATATATATATATATATATATATATATATATATATATATATTTAAAATTCGAAAAAAAAAGTTTTTTCAGTTAATATGTACATATAACGGAAAAATAAAAAAGTAATAAATACAATTACAGAGGCTTGAAGAAATTTGAAATTTTTGTTTGTTTTAATATTTTGTTGTAAGCTTGTTTTTCAAAGTACGCTTCTACTTTTTGGAAGTTTTTGAAGATTGTATCTAATTTCGATTTATAGAGAGTCGAATTTCATTGAAAATGATGACAAATGCCCAAAATTGAATTCGATTAAAGGAAAGTTCGAATTAAAAAATTCGATTTAAAGAATAATTTTTAC
Organism: Harpalus rufipes; assembly: GCA_951394225.1. NCBI lineage: Eukaryota > Metazoa > Arthropoda > Insecta > Coleoptera > Carabidae > Harpalus > Harpalus rufipes. The sequence goes on along the minus strand of OX596283.1, from coordinate 19,480,110 downwards.
ATGTAAAAGTTTATATAGTTGTACGTGTCAAAAAAATAATTCGATTTAGAGAAAAATTCAAATTAGAGAGAGTTTGAATTAGAGAGAGTCGACTGTATTTATAATAAAATAAAATGTCAAAAAATGATTACCTATAGGTGACGGAAGATAATAAAATTTAATTTAATTTTAATATTTAATTATTCATTTAATAACGTCATTATCTAATAACCACGCCATACATCTTTGTTATGTTATTGAAATATCATGCATATTTTAATAGTGAAATATTGTTGTACATTGTTGCAAATTAGCAACAATGGTAAGTTTAAACAATAGTTTAATTGTTTCATTAGTTATCTATACTGATATGTTTTATTATTGAAATACTTGTATTATAAAATAAATTATTTTTGTGTTTCAGAGTTCCAGTAAATGAAAAAAAGTTTCCTGGAAACCGATCCGTATTGGGGTTTGCTGTTTCAAGGAGCCGTCCGGGGGTAGATGAGCCATGCAGTCGTGTTGGGCGTTGGGCGTAGATGATTCGTCTTGCTGGTCGTTGAGTTGTGTTCATCAATGTAAGTCGTTATATTATGCACCCACTCTTCATTGTCGCTTTTTTGCTGTTTTTTTCAGCATAACACAAAAGTATATTCATTTTTTTCCTGAAAATAATTATATTTCTTTCCCGGGCGACGTAACTCGTTACAATATCTTAAATAAATCGGCGAAACTTAGTTTTTTAGAATTGGTTTAAATAAATATCCGTTCGTTCAGAAAAAGGTTTCTTTACCCAAAAAAAAAATTGTATTTGTTTAAAAATATTTTTAAACAAGTACGGTTTAAAATACAGGGTTCCAGCGAAATTTCCAAGGAGTGTAAAGGCTGGTTTAAGCCTTTGATCAACAGCAGGACTTGTCTAAAGCTTTGTTTAAGGGTTTAAAGACTTTAAGGCCAATCTACAACCACAAGAAGGCAACAATAGTTAGAATTAGTTAAAGTGGCGATTAATTTTTTTGCTAATATTTTGCATTTGCATTTTAAAGTTAGGGTAAAATATGATTAAAGTATTGCCGATACTTTTTCGGGTTCGGGCCGGTTTCGGCGTTATTTAAGGACAGGGTAGCGTAGTTTTTATTTGGAGTGTCTACCCCATTATTTAATTTAATACTACACATGATTAGTTGTGAAATAAATGGCTTGAAATGTAAAATATTCGGGTTCAAAACTAAATCTAAAATTTGTTGTATTTTTTTTTCAATAAAGATTTTTTTTTAGAATCAAAAGTGTTCAATAGACTTACATTGTATAATTATTTAAAAACATACACATATTGTAATATTTTAATTTATTTAATTTTAATTCAATCATCTTATTAATTTGTAGTAAATTAAGAAATGGACATTTCATTTAAAAACGAAACTACATTTATCAATGATCTATAGCACCGGCTGTAGATCTTAAGAACATTCGCGATTTCAGGTGAAGAAAACCATCCCCCCTGCATGATTTTGATTTATTTCAGTTTTCCTTCTTAACTATCCAAGCAGCTCTTTCTAGTATGCTCCTTTTAAATTAGAGTCAATCCCATTGTGTTTGTAGTAAATAAATATATATCATCACAGCATGCTGAGTGATGATATATTCATGCCGTGCGGGCCCCCACGGACACTCGTTGATGGAGACTGCAGCACAGAAGGCGCTCTTGTGCCATTGAAACAGATACACTAAATTATAACAAGATTCAATTAAATTTGCAATTAAAGTTAAATTAATTAGTATAATTAGTTTACTTGAATTTTAAAGTTTCTTTTTGCAATTTAAAAAAATGTAGTTAGTTTACTTGCATTTAAAGTATTTGTTTACAGTTTTAAATGATTACAATTAGTATATTTACGTTTTAAAGTTTATGTACAGTTTTCATTAATTACAATTAGTTCACTTGCATTTTAAAATTATGTTTAAAGTTTTAACTTATTAAATTATAATTACACACAATTGCTTTTATATTAATTTTACAAACATACACACCCACGAAATCATATAGCTATATATGTTATATAATAAAAAATATGTGCACAATATGTGTTGTTTTTTGTATTCATGTTACCTTTTTATCCGTTCGTCGCCGCGATTTCGTCCGTATATATTGTTGATTTCTTATATATTGATGTATGTATATTATGTATTTGTACATGTACCTGTTTATATACATTGTGGTTGCCCTAACCAGTGAGCAGTTTCAACGGGGCCTCCTGAGCTTTTCTCTTCAGGTGCCCAGTCGTTAGAGGGTTATGCGAAAGACCCTATAGGGACGTACACTACACAGCTCGACATCGTCATTGAATACACACTGTTAGACCCCCCCCCCAATTATGTATATTTTTGTCTGTTTAATTTTAAGTTTTATCAGGAGGCCCACATCCTCATTTATTTATTTATTTTATATGTACGAACCCAACCCCAAATGAATTCGTACACTTTGAAATAAATATATTAACAGCAATAAAAAATATCATATATAAAATGATAAATTTAGGTAATAACATTATATTTAAATCCAGTACACTTTATTAATACATAAAATAAAAAATTGCACAAATATGCTGTTAATATATTTTTTTCAGAGGTTACGAATACATTTGGGGTTGGGCTCGTATGTATTTGTGTATTTCTGAGCTAAAATATAGGTAGGATGTCTAAAAACAATAATAATAATAAACTATCTATTTGCGATAAAATATAACTTAAACTGTATTGAAAAGGGACCTTAAAACGTGCTTATTCAATAAAATGCAGATATGCGATTTTTAGCATGAATCCAATACCTCTCTTAGCGAGAGGAAAAAAAACATAGTTTGTCCATTTAACGTTCTTTGTAGCGCTTATAGTTCTCGTGATAATAATGGTGGCCCATTTAAAATGGACAACTTGTGTTACAGCCCCCTCTAATATAATTTTAACTCAATGTAAGAAAATACTCTAATTATGGCCCTCGAAAAATGTTCTAGTACTACGCACTGATTTGCATTTGTTAGCATAATCGGAAGGGATGTGCTAAAGTCGACTATATTTGCCTCCCCTAAGTAAGGGGTATATTGGTAAATGGGGAAATATATTTGTAAAAAAATATATATACTTAAATTTATAAAATTCCATGGGAACATTCATACATTGCATAGGTAATAAAAAATAATTTGAATTATATTTTTTTTACACTTTTGTATTTTCTTAAAAAAATATTTTAACACTATACATTTATATAATATTATTTTTATAAATCTTCAATAATATCATTTTATTTTAATTACATTGATATGTGTTGACGTGAAGCGACCGTAACTTGTTTAAAGTGGCAGACTGGTACGCCTTGGCACAACTTAAGAGTCTTGCGAGATGGACGTGAAATATAAAATTAATATGTAAAGTAAAATATGAAAAATTATACAAATACGGATATATTTAAAAATTAGACGAAGGCCCCTATGTTGAAAATATGTTATCAGACGGTGAGTTACATCATTTTTACCTCCCGCTACCCTTGGTAAGGGAGGTATACGGATCGTGCTAAAAATCGCATATCGAGATTTTGGTAAATGACCATGTTTTAAGGTCCCTAGAATCCATTTTTAACATTTTCACGATGATGTCTGTGTGTGTGTGTGTGTGTGTGTGTGTGTGTGTGTGTGTGTGTGTGTGTGTGTGTGTGTGTGTGTGTGTGTGTGTGTGTGTGTGTGTGTGTGTGTGTGTGTGTGTGTGTGTGTGTGTGTGTGTGTGTGTGTGTGTGTGTGTGTGTGTGTGTGTGTGTGTGTGTGTGTGTGTGTGTGTGTGTGTGTGTGTGTGTGTGTGTGTGTGTGTGTGTGTGTGTGTGTGTGTGTGTGTGTGTGTGTGTGTGTGTGTGTGTGTGTGTGTGTGTGTGTGTGTGTGTGTGTGTGTGTGTGTGTGTGTGTGTGTGTGTGTGTGTGTGTGTGTGTGTGTGTGTGTGTGTGTGTGTGTGTGTGTGTGTGTGTGTGTGTGTGTGTGTGTGTGTGTGTGTGTGTGTGTGTGTGTGTGTGTGTGTGTGTGTGTGTGTGTGTGTGTGTGTGTGTGTGTGTGTGTGTGTGTGTGTGTGTGTGTGTGTGTGTGTGTGTGTGTGTGTGTGTGTGTGTGTGTGTGTGTGTGTGTGTGTGTGTGTGTGTGTGTGTGTGTGTGTGTGTGTGTGTGTGTGTGTGTGTGTGTGTGTGTGTGTGTGTGTGTGTGTGTGTGTGTGTGTGTGTGTGTGTGTGTGTGTGTGTGTGTGTGTGTGTGTGTGTGTGTGTGTGTGTGTGTGTGTGTGTGTGTGTGTGTGTGTGTGTGTGTGTGTGTGTGTGTGTGTGTGTGTGTGTGTGTGTGTGTGTGTGTGTGTGTGTGTGTGTGTGTGTGTGTGTGTGTGTGTGTGTGTGTGTGTGTGTGTGTGTGTGTGTGTGTGTGTGTGTGTGTGTGTGTGTGTGTGTGTGTGTGTGTGTGTGTGTGTGTGTGTGTGTGTGTGTGTGTGTGTGTGTGTGTGTGTGTGTGTGTGTGTGTGTGTGTGTGTGTGTGTGTGTGTGTGTGTGTGTGTGTGTGTGTGTGTGTGTGTGTGTGTGTGTGTGTGTGTGTGTGTGTGTGTGTGTGTGTGTGTGTGTGTGTGTGTGTGTGTGTGTGTGTGTGTGTGTGTGTGTGTGTGTGTGTGTGTGTGTGTGTGTGTGTGTGTGTGTGTGTGTGTGTGTGTGTGTGTGTGTGTGTGTGTGTGTGTGTGTGTGTGTGTGTGTGTGTGTGTGTGTGTGTGTGTGTGTGTGTGTGTGTGTGTGTGTGTGTGTGTGTGTGTGTGTGTGTGTGTGTGTGTGTGTGTGTGTGTGTGTGTGTGTGTGTGTGTGTGTGTGTGTGTGTGTGTGTGTGTGTGTGTGTGTGTGTGTGTGTGTGTGTGTGTGTGTGTGTGTGTGTGTGTGTGTGTGTGTGTGTGTGTGTGTGTGTGTGTGTGTGTGTGTGTGTGTGTGTGTGTGTGTGTGTGTGTGTGTGTGTGTGTGTGTGTGTGTGTGTGTGTGTGTGTGTGTGTGTGTGTGTGTGTGTGTGTGTGTGTGTGTGTGTGTGTGTGTGTGTGTGTGTGTGTGTGTGTGTGTGTGTGTGTGTGTGTGTGTGTGTGTGTGTGTGTGTGTGTGTGTGTGTGTGTGTGTGTGTGTGTGTGTGTGTGTGTGGGGGGATCCTGTATACGCTCTAACTCAAATACTATCATTCAGAAAGTTTTGAAACCATGTATTTCTACCTTATTCTAATATGGAAATATCTGATTAGATTTTGGTGGCAATCGGATAACCGGAAATGGCAGTTTACTTGAAGCTCAAGATAGTTTTTCTTCAAAAAATACCTTTAAATGTATTTTTTTCTCAATTTGTTATTATAAAAATTAAAGATTATTCCATTTTCTACAAGTTTACTTTAATACTTTTTCTATATCTTGTATGGATAAATTTATAAAGTAATATAAAAATTATATACATAGGTAAATGGCGGGAGGTACTGTGTTGGTTACATCAGATTTTTTCCAAGAGAAAATGCGTTTTATAAATGAGACGCTTATGAGGTTTTGCTTTTTTTATACCTTATATGTATATTCTAACACCCCTACGTAATCAAATTATAATATTTGGTGTTAAATATTTAAAAGCCGGGTTCACATTGAAACAAACATTCTTGGCGAACATATGTTCAACAATATAGTTCGTGAATAATTGTTTGGCAATAATATTAGTTAACATACAGGGTGGTGACCAGTACAGCCTTTAACATATTAAAATCAGACTTCCATAGTCCTGCTTTCGTAATAATTTTAGGTAAAAAGCTTCAAATAAAAGTTGTAGAGCATAAAATTCTGCATTTGAATCAATAAGCAAAATTAATTTTGTATGCCTTGTAACGGCAGAAATTAGGTATGAAAATTCGAAAATCACCTCAAAAATATTAATAGCCATGGAATTGAGACAAAATAAATAGGTGGTATAGGTGGGCCATTAAGAAAAGTTTTGTACTTAGGGTGACCAGATTTATAAATTGCAAAACCGGGACATTTTTTAAAGGATTGTAAAACCAATTGCGGCTTGTGTATCAAAACTTTGGTGAGGCGAGGTATTTAGAAAAATAAGCGCCGCAGGCAAAATTTTTTTTTCATTCAACGTCAAATGCCTTATAATTGAAAGTTACAATTTTTCAAGGGACGTGAAGCTGCATGTTTTCCCCATTTCTTTTTTATATTCGTCTTCTTTATAAACACACTTTCTTTTTGGCATTTTGAAATTCGATAAATAAATGAACCCGTTTCTGTAAAACTCTGTTTAAAAAATAAAAATAATACTTATACATATAATTTAATATGTACTTACTCATAAATTAAAGTAAAAACATCCTTTATTATACGGATCTATGACAATTTTGCTAGGCAACCCCTACATAAACATTTCCAACCCGCGGGGTGGAAGTGAAATATATTATTTCCCATACCCAAGAGATTGTCATTGCAGTTAGGAATGACGTATTTCCCAACTTCTAAAAGGTTAGGAATCGACATATAACTATAATGATTGTGAATAAAATAATATTACTGTTTCTTTACCATAAATGCCATTATTGCTTTGGAATGAGAAATGCAGTTCAAATAATGTGCGTGAACTGTTTTCTCTCATTTGACTTTTAAACGGGTGGGCCAGAGTTTTTGCAGGGTGGGCCAGGCCCACCCCTAGCTACGTCCCTGTGGACGTTTAAAATATGAATTTCCCATGAAATTCTCTTTCTTTTCATGTATCACACAATTTTCTTTAATGGCCAGGTCCCGCGTTACGACGTCTTAAAGTCACATGAATTACATGATAAATTATTGCATATAAACTAGTTTGAACCCAAGTATGTTTACTTTTTGAACAACTATTTAACCACTTTTCCATATATACAAATACGGTCAACATTACTGTATTCATATTTAAAATAATATGAAATATTTTTAACCCCCTCCCGAGATATCAAATAGTTTTTTCAGATTTGAACCCAGGTCTGTTTATTTTTTGAACAACTTGTCCATATACAGGGTGTTTCCTTTAAAACAACCAGCGCTTTTTTGGGCGAACTAATGACTAGAGAAAAATGTTATATACAAAAAATTACCAGGAAAAAGGGCTTAATTTATGAGTAATAATAAATAAAAAATTCAACCAGTGGTTCTCAAACGGTAGAATAAAATTATATTTTTTTAAATAGCAACCTATATAAATTTTTTGTCCATTAGATAGAGAATTTTTTTCTGATTTCAACGATATAAATATGATATAGAGTTGTATAACAATTATTTCGAGAAAAATGATATTCAAAATCAGAAATAATTTTACAATATTGGAAGTAGGCTATGCAATAAACAACTATTAATACGACTATTGCCTAGGTTACGATAGTATATTACTTTCTTATATCTAAAATAACTTGTTTTACTAAGAAATTCAAATGAACTACCTAACGAAGAAATATCAAAAAATAATAGTACTAGCATAAAAAGAAAAACAATATGATGGAAATTATTTACAAATTTATGCAACCTTAGGTATTTTTGGTATTTTTGCAACTGCAAAGCCATTTTCTATTAATAAGTAATTAAACAATTACGAAAACAAACATTTAATAACGTAAGTAACAAAACTATCTGTCACCTGTATCATTTGTTTGCATTTGTTTATTGCATATTGTAAATTTCACGTGTAAATACTCAATTGTTTAATATTATTGTTTTTCTTTTGTATGTATCTAAGTGCCATTCTGTTATTGGGCTTGTCCTGTTGAATGGCCGAAAATAAAATAAATAAATAAAAATAAATAAATAAAATAGCCTACTTCAATATTGTAGAATTATTTCTGATTTTTAATATCATTTTTCTCGAAATAATTGTTATACAACCCCATATCATATTTATATCGTTGAAATCAGAAAAAAATTCTCTATCTAATGGACAAAAAAATTATATAGGTTGCCATTTAAAAAAATATAATTTTTTTCTACCGTTTGAGAATCACTGGTTGAATTTTTTATTTATTATTCCTCATAAATTAAGCCCTTTTTCCTGGTAATTTTTTGTATATAACATTTTTCTCTAAAGTCATTAGTTCGCCCAAAAAAGCGCTGGTTGTTTAAAAGGAAACACCCTGTATACAAATACGATCAACATTACTGTATTCATATTTAAAATAATAATATGAAATATTTTTAACCCCCTCCCGAGATATTAAATAGTTTTTTCAGATTTGAACCCAAGTTTGTTTACTTTTTGAACAACTATTTAACCTCTTCCATATATACAAATGCGGTCAACATTCCTGTATTCATATTTAAAATAATAATATGAAATATTTTTAACCCCCTCCCGAGATATTAAATAGTTTTTCAGATTTGAACTCAAGTCTGTTTATTTTTTGAGCAACTATTTAACCACTTCATATATACAAATACGGTCAACATTACTGTATTCATATTTAAAATAATATGAAATATTTTTAACCCCCTCCCGAGATATGAAATAGTTATTTCAGATTTGAACCCAAGTTTGTTTACTTTTTGAACAACTATTTAACCACTTGTCCATATATACAAATACGGCCAACATTACTGTATTCATATTTAAAATAAAAATTAAACTATTTTTAACCCCCTCCCGAGATATTAAATAGTTTTTTTCAGATTTGAACCCAAGTTTGTTAACTTTTTGAACAACTATTTAACCTCTTTTCCATATATACAAATACGATCAACATTCCTGTATTCATATTTAAAATAATAATATGAAATATTTTTAACCCCCTCCCGAGATATTAAATAAGTTTTTCAGATTTGAATTCAAGTCTGTTTATTTTTTGAACAACTATTTAACCACTTCTCCATATATACAAATACGGTCAACATTACTGTATTCATATTTAAAATAATATGAAATATTTTTAACCCCCTCCCGAGATATTAAATAGTTTTCATACTTATGTTTTCCTAAAAAAATACCCTATATCCTAACTACATGTATGTATAATACATCGTGTTGTCACAGGTATTACTCTATGGACACACAGATATGTACACACACGGACGTAACACCTTTGTTCCCAATAAAAATTACAGTAAAAAATTTGATGTGGCCAGCACAATACCTTCCGTCAATCCTGTGTATTATGTAAAAATTCCATACATAAATTTTCTTGCAAAAGATTCTAAATTTTTGGTATTTTATGATTTCCTTTCTCGGCAACGGAATTCCATACTCCTGATAACAAACAAATCACATGAAATAAGAAAATCATGAAATTTTGAATGAAAAATTATGACACTTGTCAGTTATGGACATAATTAATTGCTGTCATTTTGATACGGGTCCCCATATCTACTTGCCAAAGGCAGCAAAGTCATGTCACTGCACGCGCCCTATACATAATTTTTTTGCAAAAGATCCTATATTTCCAGTAAAGTTATTTCATAAACAAACTATGCAAATTGCACTTAACACTGACATCTTCTTCTTTAGTTTTCCCATTCGTTAGGGGGTCGCTATTTTTTATTTTCTTCTTCCACTAATTTTTGTTTTGTGTGTCGTCCTCATTCAGTTCCTCAAGTCTTCTGCAATACAGTCTTCATCTTATATTTGGTCTTCCTATGTTTCTTCCACCTTCTATTAATATGTTTCTTCCACCTTCTATTAATTTATTCATCTCTCCTCATGACATGTTCAAACCAATGTAATCGTCTCTATTATATTTAAAAACTTCTAACACTAGAATTACTTCCCTTATTTTTTCATTCAATTACTTGCTTTTTATTGATACTAGCAGTTTCCATGGTTATGTTAGCATAGCTGGCTGTATTATGAAATTTATACGAATTTTTTATCTTTATTATTCTTTAACTCTATATCTGTTGAATATGAAATATAAAATGCAATCAAATCGTATAGAGAATAATGTATTCTTTAAGTTATAATAACATTTAACTGAGTTTTTCAAGAAAAACTTTTAAAATCTTCAAATGAGGGTACTTCCGGTTGACCAATTATAATCAAAATCTAAACATGTCTGCATATGGTTGTAAGGAAGAGGAATACGCAAGAATTGTAATTTTTGGAATTCTAGTATTGGAGATATCGTGCACGAAAAAGCGGTCACATACACACACACACACACACATACACATATACACACACGCACATACGAAAACACACACACACACATACATACAGACATCATCGTAAAAATAGTTAAATCGTATTGTAAAGACCCTAAAACGTGCTTATTCAATGAAAACTCACCACCGAATTTTTTGACCAAAGACAATACCTTCCTTACCTATAGGTGACGGAAGGTAAAAAGAATTAATTAGAAAGAAATAGTTATATATTCTCCTCTCTGTCTTACAAAAAACAATATTTGCGAGTAAGTGTACATTCCTGTATTGTATTACTCTATGCCTTCATAGATATGTATGTCGTAGGCACAATGCAAATTCAGGCGTTTGATAAAATGCCTAGGCATTTTACAAAAAGCCGGCAAAATGTGTTCTTTAGGACTTTATTGCGTTATGACTAGATAATTTTAGGCAGTGACGTAGCCATAGGGGGGTTTTACGGGTTAGAACCCCCCCTGTGAGACCATGGTAGGCCGCTTTTAACACTAATTTAAAAATATACTCGTTTGTTGTTCATATATAATATGATCTGAAGCAAAAAATAATTAATTTTCATACATACATAGATAAAATCACGCGTGTCCCACTTACTGGGTTCGCATAAACCCGAAAACAATAAGAACAACATCAACATCATACAACAAATCCTTACTCTTAAACATATTAAAGTGACTGATTTTCGGTAGCGAAATACCGCATTCGATAATAGTTACGCAACAATCATCCTTCGCCACACATTCCTGTCTAAGCACACTTCTTTCACCCCGGCCACACTCATAATCGCATTCATATATGCTGTTCTTCTGTTCTACCAACCACATCCATCCACGTCGGCCACGCAATCGAAAACACTCAACTTCACCAAGATATATACGCTTAACAAGCCATTCACTCGCCATTCTCTCCACATGCCCAAACCATCTCAACTGACTCACACCAACTGTCTTAATAACATTGTAAAAGAATATTAATTTTCGTAGAAATCTGTTTACACGCAATTATTAGCTACAGTCTGTAGCCTACAGATGCCATTTCGCGCAATGTCCTCGTGAAAATGCCGAGCTTTACCGACAGCCGACAGCTAACAGTGAATCTTATGCGCTACGTTCTTGTTCTTAAGTAGAATACCTACGTTAATTTAATTTATTAGTGTTACAACTACAACTTTTCTTGTGTTTATACTGCGGTTTGTATAAACATATTTAGATGAGTGGTTTGAAATTCACTGCATAATTTAGCATTGTTGTTATTTGCCTATTGATTAAAAAAATTGCCTACTAATAAAAGTTATATTTATAAAAATATTGTTTTTGTTGATTGTTGTTATTAAGCCTGTTTAACCTCATATTTATTTAAAATTTATTATCCTAAAACCCCCCCTGTAATTTTTTGCTGGCTACGCCACTGATTTTAGGCAATTTGTCAAAATGCCGGCATAACATAAGTGAAAGAAAACGTATCTCATTTTGCCTGCTTATTTTCAGGCATTTTACAATTTGTCGAATATGAGTTAGTCAAAGCACACGAACGCGGTAATTTCACATTTGCACGTCAACATTAACATAACCTCAAAAAAGTACGAGTGTTTTAAAGTTCGTTAGGTGTATTATTAGTGAACAATGGTTGATAATCGCGATGATATTATGCAAGTAACAAATGATACGGTTGACTTAGAAGCAAAAGTGCTGTTCGACAAACTATTACAACAATTTTACAGATGTTTTGCTTTTGAAAATTTTACTTTATTTTGAGATTTTAATTATATTTTGTTTTATTTGTTTGATGTGTACTTTAGATTATGGTTAATGTTTATTTACTGTTTATGCACTTACGTATTTTTATGTAGCGCCTTTGAAAATTTTACTTAATTTTGCGAATTTAATTATATTTTCTTTTATTTGATTGATGTGTACTTTAGATTATACTTAATGTTTGTTTAGGTATCTATGCACTTACGTATTCTTTTAATTTTAGAAATGCTTGTTTATTTGTTTCGAAATAAAACTGTACCTAGTTAATAAGTTTATTTGCTATTTCTTATTATGACTAGGAAGTAACAGGAAAGTTGTAAAATGCCTGAAAATAAGCAGGCAAAATGAGATACGTTTTCTTTCACTCATGTTATGCCGGCATTTTGACAAATTGCCTAAAATTATCTAGTCATAACGCAATAAAGTCCTAAAGAACACATTTTGCCGGCTTTTTGTAAAATGCCTAGGCATTTTATCAAACGCCTGAATTTGCATTTTGCCTACGACATGTACACGTACGGACTTAACACTTTGTTTCCCAATAAAAATTTCAGTAAAAAGAAGAGTTAATTAGAATGAAATAATTATATACTCCCCTCTATGTCTTACAAAAAACAAAATTTGCGTTTTTGTTATTCTGTCGTGCTTGGCCTGTCTTGCATTATATAGTGGAAAGAGACAGTAGATTTTTATATAACAACAATACCGCTCTCTAATTACAAATGATAGAACAGTACCTCCCGCCAACTAAATCAAAGTATAAGACAGTTTTTTTCAACAATACCTCCCGCTAATTACAAATGGAAATACAGCAGCAGTACCTCCCGTCTGCTATGTCCTGTAAAGTTAATACATTCTATTGAATGGAGAGGAAAATAAAGTAAAACAACCAATCACAGGCTGGCTAATGTAATATTTAATACCTCCCGCCAACTAAATCGAAGTGTAGATGCCAGTAGATTTTTATTTAACAACAATACCTCTCACTAATTACAAATGAGGATAGAACGACAGTATCTCCCGCAAATAAATCAAAGTGTAAAGGTGGCATTAGATTTTTGTACAACAATACCTGTCGCTAATTACAAATAGAAATATAACAGTAGTACCTCCCGCCAATTGAACCTCCCGTCTGCTATGCCCTGTATAGTTAATACATTTTATCGATTGGAGAGGTATACTTTTAAGTAAAAAAATCTGATGTGGCCAGCACAATCCTGTGTATTATGTATAAATCCAATACATAAATTTTCTTGCAAAAGTAAACTTTCCAGTAAAATTATTTCATAAACTATGCAACTTACACTTAACACTGACATCTTCTTCTTTAGCTTTTCCCATTCGGTAGGGGTCGCTATTTTTTATTTTCTTCTTCCACTCATTTTTTTTGCGTGTCATTCTCATTCAGTTACTTTTCTCTCAAGTCTTCCGCAATACAGTCCTTCTATTACTAACCTATTCATTTTTCTATTAATATATTCTTCATCTCTCCTCATGAAATTTTCAAACCAATGTAATTCGTCTCTTATATCTTTCTTCAAATTTCTAACACTAGAGTTATTTCCCTTATTCTTACATTCCTTACCGTATCTTTCCGTATTTTCCCTAATATCTATTTCAACATCCTCATCTTTGCCACATTCATTTACTTTTCATTGATACTGGCATCTGTCAATTTGAATTATCTGATTATATAAGCACTTTCGATGGTTAGCATAGCTGGCTGGTTTATGAAATTTAATATCTTTATAATTCTCTAACCTCTATGTATATTGAATATGAATTATAAAACTCATCATTGAATTTTTTGACCAGACAATACCTTCCTTACCTAAAGGTGACGGGAGGTAAAAACAACCAATCGCAATTTTACAATACCTCCCGCCAACTAAATCAAAGTGTAAAGGTGATAGTAGATTTTTATTTAACAACAATACCTCTCGCTAATTTACAAATCAGAATAAAACAACAGTACCTCCCACCAACTAAATCAAAGTGTAAAAATAACATTAGATTTTTTACCAACAATACCTCCCGCTAATTACATATGGAAATAGAGCCGCAGTAGCTCCCGTCAATTGAACCTCCCGTCTGCTCTGCTCTGTAAAGTTAATACATTTTGAATATTATTTTTAAAAATTAATCTACTGCTGCCATCATGTGGAAAATAAATATTACATAACTTTATGTTTAGGGGATTTTGTATAGTGCGTGAAATATTTGCGTTAAAGTAACTAACCACTTGAAAAGTGGTGCACATAACATTTGTATAACCACCCGTCGGACAGAATGGTGCAAAATACTCGGTTATTATGTAATAGCATTTAATAAGTAATATTAGTATTACTTATTAAATGGTAATAGATTTATTTAAATGACAAAAAAATATTTGGTTTGATATTTATTTCTAAAGCACACTTGATAAAAAATACATTTGAAACCATTTAAAAACTGTTGGATAAAATATCGCATGGTACGCGTGTATTTATATAAATTAATTGAGAAAAACATTACTTTCCTCAAGTATCTTGTGTAATGAAGACGCGTTTGTCATACGAAATTTTTTCCTATATTTATTAAAGTGGTTCAAAGATCACAAACTAATAATTATTATTTAATAGGCGGACCTTTCGTTGGTCTGAGACATCAAGAAACTTGAAGAATTTGGATGGTGATTTCGAGCTTGGATTTCAACACTCCAGATATTCTGCAGCTTTAGTTTGCAAGTTCAAGGATCTTGGACGGGATAACTGAGCACCAAACAAATCTATGACGTAGCCGGACCATTAATGGATGAACTGGTAGGAATCTTTATTTTTTTATAAAATGTTTTCTTCTCATACTCAACCATGAGAATTTATAGTCAAAGGATTATTACTATATGCCTAATTATTAACTTGTTCTCATATTCAACCATGAGAACTTATTCAATGAAATATGAATAAATGTCTAAATATTATCTTGTACTCAAATACATTGAAAGAAATATAACTTTCATGAATATCTGTATAATATTCAAACAATTTAAAATTGAAATGTTGACTATTTATCAATAAAATCAATATCTGGAAACAAATGATTAGCATATATCTTTCAGGAATCGGACATCAAGAAGACTAGATTAATATTTTAGTATAGGTTTCTTCACCTAAGAATAACATTGCGCAATGTAGAAAAAGATAGTTCTAGTCGTTGTCAACACAGAATTACCTAATAAACAAAGCATTATTGAACAATGCCATTCTTACGTGAAGAATAATATAGACAATGATTCTCAATCTTTTTTTGTCGCGGCACACTTTTAACGATTTCAAAATTTGGCGGTACACAAAGAAAAAGATAAGTTTAATAGTTATTTACTTACCTATAATACACTGTGTAAAAATAGTTTATGATAAAAAATTTCAATGTAAACTAAAATAATATTTGTACTACAAATACAGTAGTACGTTTATTAAAGGATTAATTACAAGTTAATAACAAGAATACTTTTAATGATAAATTTGAGCTTGATGTTTTCTGATAATTTCTTTAATTTAAACTTTATTCGTAATAAAAAGCATTATAATTTTTACTATATACATTTCTAAAATTTGGCGGCACACAAAAGTGCTGCGGCACAGTGGTTGAGAATCACTAATATAGAATATAAGTTAGTTTTAAGTTCTTTGAATGTATTTTCAGATCTTAATTAAACTTTGGCTCATCGCGCCGTTGAGCAAACACGCGTTTTCTTTTAAATATTAAAAATAAATTGATTTAGTTGAAGTGCATTCCCTACCGATAATTCATCATAAAATCGTGCGTTTTGATTGCCCAGACGGCATCTAGGGAGAGTGAATGTGAAAAAAAAATTTGTATGTATTGGTGTATCGGGGCATGCTTGCTGTCAAATGGTGAGAGAATCAGGAAGTAGGGGGTGTGAGATTCGAAACTTGTTTGTGGGTTCGGGTTTCTTATTTTTTTTTATTATTAATATCACGGTTAATGGGATGGTTAGGCAGGATTCGTGCGCGATTTCCATAATTGAGTGGACTGATATGTATAGCATTCACAACGCCATGTGAAACCAGTTGTTTATTCTGGTGGATCGCTTCACACTTGTGAATGTTTCTAGGGACAGTTTAATTCTTTTGTACCAGTGTTGATCGTCGTTCGGTACGCTGCTCTAGATTGGACGCTATAACCGCTAGACTCAAATGAGAAAATTTTTAAACAAACCTGAATGCTTACACAGGAAGCTTTCTTATGGCGTTATGTGCTCTCCTCATCCGGAGGCAACGTAATCATCGTTTAATTTTAATGGCAACGAATAATTAAAGACAAAAAAGTTTTTCTTTGATTTAATTTTGTTTGAGCACACGGGTTGACCGCGTTCGGTGTTAGGTGTTTCGGGAATGGCCGGGCGATGCCATCGGGAGTAGCTCTTTATTGCATCCAAGCCGAGGAATATCACATAATTGCTTCCCTTGTCCTTAATTAGCTCGCGTTGTAGGCCGTAAACCCACGGGGTCGCGAGGGGTCGGCAAAATCCCCACGTAAACCACGTGAAAACTACCCCCGATGTTTTCACTTTTTGTCTTAGGTCGTATATCTCTCTTACTTCATCTTAGCTTAGCATAGTCTAAATATAAGATAGCTTGCGTAGACATAAGATAGCTTAGATATAAGATAGGCAAGGGTTGTTTTTGCTTTTTGAGAGAGAGAAAATTAACGTAACTTACCATTTTTAGATTTGCTTTTGTTTGAAAGAGATATTAACGTAAGATAGGATTTTTTGCGCACTTCATAAACTTAATTTGGGGGGAACTACAATAGTTTAAGTTAGATTATAAGGTAGTATTGTATACGGAATTGTATTTATTTAATAAATGGTATATATAGGGAGCGTGGGTGGCATTGGGGGTAATGTCTCCATATATATATACCATTTATTAAATAAAGCGTTTCATTTATAGTTTTAAGATAGTTATAAATTAATAGGATTCCCCACCGCCGCTGTTGCCGAAATTGCAGTGCCAATTGCAATGCGTCTTCTTGACTTCCTCTGCTTAATGACTTCTTTAAAATGTTTGTACAATAAAACAATCTTTTAATTCTGTTTATTTTTATTTAAACCCATCATATTAGTTTTAAAGTTAGGTAGTTTTAGTAAAAATTGTAATTATTAAGTATTTTGACGCGATCAGGGCAGAGTTAGATTTTAGGTGTTTATTGTAAACGAAGCTTTATATTAATAAGTATTATATATTTTGTTGAGTGGGCGGTTGTGGTGGTAACATCAAAAAAATATATAATATAATTAATATAAAGGTTCACAAACGGTCTTAAAACCCAATAAGAAATCTTGTACCTCTAACAATGGGAACAAGGAATCTTATTTGGGGATGCCAAGTTTTAGTTTGTTAAATTAATCCATAAGTATTGTAAACGGAACTCTAATATATTATATATTTGGGCGATTTTAGTCTAAAAATATATAATAACTTAGAGTTTTGTATCAGTTATAAAACTAAAATGTTTGTTACCAAATAAAATTATTATGATTATTTTATTTGTTGTTAGTTATTTTTCATCTTTATTCTGTAAATAAAAGTTAAATCTCCAGATAAACTTTTATTTGCAGAATAAAGATGCAAAATAATTAACAACAAATAAAATAACCATAATAATGACAATTGTAACAAATGTTTTAGTTTTATAACTAATCCCTGTATGACACTTTTATAAATTGTTAATAAATTTAGTTGGAAATAATTTTGAACAGAATTTTTAAACTATTAAGTCTTTTACGATTCATTTGTTATATTTCTGTTCATAATTGTTACTAAATTTGTTAACAAATCTGTTAACTATTTATGATTGTCAAACAGTCCTTTGTAATAGTAATGCCAATAAACTTTAATTTTTAAAAGATAAAGTGTTTTCTTATAATACAAATATATTTTTATATTAAATTTTGTACCTTGTAATACAAATATACTTTTATATTAAAAAATTGATTTTTTTTTCTAAGTCCCTACACGTATATAGTTTTTAAAACGGCCACCAGTTGGCAACACCTGTTGATAAAGATAGCATCGAAAGAGTAAAAACCAATTATAATTTTTTTTTTTGTACATAATGACGTACATACACAATTTTCAATAGCCTTTAGTGTTTAGACTAATTAAATTTGAGATTTTATGTCCATTTTGAATTACGGCTTACAGTTAGCATCCATGTATCTGCTTCTGCTAATCTGCAAATTGATTATTTTTCTAAGTCCCTGTACATAGTTTTAAAAAGGTCACGTTGCAATTATTCATTCATAAAAATAACTGAAAATTGCCAAAATATAACAAAAAAAAAACCATAAGATTTTTTTCAATTGTTTTTATTCGTTTTCATTACGTGGTGAATTATATCTATGTGTGTAATACTTTCCAACAGGTGCTGCCCTCTACCGGCCGTCTTAAAAACTATATACGTATAGTTATTTAAAAATTTACAGAATTCATCCCCTAAGTAAAAGGAATAATCAAAAATAGACAAATTATATTTTAATTTATATTTTATTGTATAAAATATTGTACATTAGGGCAGTTTACATGAAATACAACAATGTAACATACAAAAAACAATAAATACAAATAAAATTTATACAAACTATTATTTAAACATCCCTATTTCTAATTTTTCAGGACAAGGGTAAGTATATTTATATATATAAAATACAAAGAATAAGAATCAAATACACAATTTAAGCTATGAACGTAATAAACGATAAAAAATACTTAAATTAATACACGTTTTTATTTAACAACCCCTTATTTATTCCAGAGAAAAATACCATAACAAAGAGACAGGGAAGTATGTACACAGGTGATTCCGCGTAATTGGGACAACAGGGAAGGATGAGAACTCTATTATGTATATTAATAAATGTTGTAAAATGCTATTTTAAAACTAGAAAAATATTACAGAAAAACTAGGCAGAAACGATTTGCAAACTACCATTAAAACACCTAATTTTATTTGAAATAACATCTACAGCTTTTATTCTGTATAACAAAAACATGACAAAAAAAAATGAGAATTTGTTCAGATTTTTGAAAGAACGAAGCTGTCAAATTTCAATTAGGCGATTTTTAAACCCTTGGCCCTACGCCCTTCAAACTTAAGTATGTTGTTCTACGACCCCGACATTTCAAAGGCTGCTAAGGGAACGCGAAATTTCAAAGAAATCGCTGAAAACCCAGCCATTTCCGAAATATGAGCCCTTAAAGTTTTCCGAAGGGTTTAACGCTTAAATACGTTAATTAAAAGGGCTAAAAGGCCGGAAAATAGCGTATCGGGTGGATTTGAACCCGCCCTTTCCATTGGCTTGCGCAGAATTGATGGAAACCCTTTGGTTTACAATATATTTGCAATTCAAGTTTAGCTGAAACGATTTGCAAACTATCATTAAAACGCTAATTTTATTTGAAATAACATCTACGTATTCTGTATAACAAAAACATGTGACAAAAAATAAATGAGAATTTGTTCAACTTTTTAACAAAACGAAGCTGTCAAATTCTAATTAGCGCATTTTTAAACCCTTGGCCCTACGTCCTTGAAACTTAAATATGTATTTCAGGGGTTGCTACGGGAACGCGAAATTTCAAGGAAATCGCTGAAAACCCAGCCGTTTCCGAGATATGAACCTTTAAAGTTTTCCGAAGGGTTTAACGCTTAAATACGTTAATTAAAAGGGCTAAAAGGCCGGAAAATAGCGTATCGGGAGGATTTGAACCCGCCCTTTCCATTGGCTTGCGCAGAATTGATGGAAACCCTTTGGTTTACAATATATTTGCAATTCAAGTTTAGCTGAAACGATTTGCAAACTATCATTAAAACGCTAATTTTATTTGAAATAACATCTACGTATTCT
Organism: Harpalus rufipes; assembly: GCA_951394225.1. Classification (NCBI taxonomy): domain Eukaryota; kingdom Metazoa; phylum Arthropoda; class Insecta; order Coleoptera; family Carabidae; genus Harpalus; species Harpalus rufipes. The sequence goes on along the minus strand of OX596283.1, from coordinate 19,460,276 downwards.
GTATAACAAAAACATGTGACAAAAAATAAATGAGAATTTGTTCAACTTTTTAACAAAACGAAGCTGTCAAATTTTAATTAGCGCATTTTTAAACCCTTGAAACTTAAATATGTTCTATGACCCCGACATTTCAAGGGATGCTGAGGGAACGCGAAATTTCAAGGAAATCGCAGAAAATCCAGCCGTTTCCGAGATATGAGCCCTTAAAATTTTCCGAAGGATTTAACGCTTAAATACGTTAATTAAAAGGGCTAAAAGGCCGGAAAATAGCGTATCGGGAGGATTTGAACCCACCCTTTTCATTGGCTTGCGCAGAATTGATGGAAATCCTTTGGTTTACAAAGTATTTGCCCTTCAAGTTTAGCTGAAACGATTTGCAAACTACCATTAAAACGCTAATTTTATTAATATATAATAACATCTAGTATTCTGTATAACAAAAACGTGACCAAAAAAATGAGAATTTGTTCAACTTTTTAACAAAACGAAGCTGTCAAATTCTAATTAGCGTATTTTTAAACCCTTGGCCCTACGTCCTTGAAACTTAAATATGTATTTCAGGGGTTGCTAAGGGAACGCGAAAATTCAAGGAAATCGCTGAAAACCCAGCCGTTTCCGAGATATGAGCCTTTAAAGTTTTCCGAAGGGTTTAACGCGTAAATACGTTAATTAAAAGGGCTAAAAGGCCGGAAAATAGCGTATCGGGAGGATTTGAACCCGCCCTTTCCATTGGCAGAATTGATGAAAACCCTTTGGTTTATAATATATTTGCCCTTCAAGTTCATGGCGAAGGGCTTGCGCTAACTCCTGAACTAAAAGGGTTAGAAAGGCCGGACAAGTTTTATTGGATTTCTTTGGATTTACATAATAACATATTTACCCTTCAAGTTCATGTTAAAGGGCTTGCGCTAACTCCGGAACTAAAAGGGCTAGAAGGGCGGGACAAGTTTTTTAAACTTACTTGGACCTGCATAATTGAAATCCGTGGTCAAATTTTCCCGAAGGGCTCAAATAAGTTCTAAGCCCTTTGAAAAAGGGCGGACTCCTGTCGGATGGTTATTTTCGTACCTAGAGAACTTAATACTAAAGTATAGGATAAGAAAATTCGCAAAAACCCTTAAATATTAGGATATTTCCCTGTCTCTTTTGTTATTACATAGGAAAGGTAAATAAACAACTCTTTTATTTATTTATTCTTATAAAAATATCATCTATTATCTTCGTCCAGTATCGTAGTTGCCGTATCCTATCTCGGGGTGTAGTCCCGGCCCTTCGCAGAACCTGAAAACAAACATAAACATTATTTATTTTGAGCGGCAAAGTACAAAAGATATAATAAATAAACACTTAATTATAGTGGGGGTATTACGTGGTAATATTAATATTATGTTTTTAAAATAAAGATTTCAGTTCCTATTAGGCTTCGGTGAAGTGAACATGGTGTGTGCTTGTAAATAATCGTGTAGTGTAAATTACAAACGAAAAACTTGAGCATTTTTATTACAATCGTTCTCTACTACTAAAAATAATCTAAATTTAATAAGTTAATTACTCTACTACAACTTATAGTTCGCGATATATTTTGAAAATATTAGATTTACCCTGTAACCTTCTTACAATTATTTAAATAATTTTAAATAGTTTTCAATTTGTTTAAATTTTATAAAAATAATCTAAATTTAATAAGTTAATATAAACTACTCTACTACAACTTATAGTTCGCGATATATTAGGAAATATTAGATTTACCCTTTAACTTTCTTACAATTATTTAAATAACTTTAAATAGTTTTCAATTTGTTTAAATTTTATAAAATAATCTAAATTTAATAAGTTAATATAAACTATTATTAAATGTTCACTGATTATTAAACTCCTGGACAAAATTAACGCACCACTTTATTAAATTCATATAATAACAATTTTAGAATGAATATTATAATAAAAATGAAATAAAACCTTATAAATTAGGTGTATCTAATCGTTTGCAAACGAAATCAACGGAAAATGAACTTATCTTAAATTATTATTGACTTCAAAATTTTTTTTGTTGAAAAATTGCACAACATAAAAATAGACAAAAATTTAAAAAAATAGAATTAGTGGATTCAACGCGATATTAATACCGTGTATGTCCTCTCCTACTCCTAATTACAGCATTCATGCGCCTTGGCATGCTAGACATTAAATTTTCAATAATTGCTGGGGAGTATTCTTCCATTCTGTAATTACTCCTTCTACCAGTTGATTATGGTGGGCACGTGGGGGTGTACAACTTCGAACCTTTTTTTTGAGAGCGTCCCATAGATGCTCTATAGGATTTAAATCGGAACTGTTCGGTGGTCATTCCATAAAAGGAATATCTACAGCATTTAAGTAGTCAATAACTTGTCTAGCCACGTGGGGACGAGCATTACCTTGCATGAATAAAAAATTGGGTCCCACAAAAGGAGCAAATGGCATTACATTTGCAACTACGATGTTTTCCAGATAATAATCCGCATTCATTGATCTTACACGTATAGGGACCAACTCTGTGCGGCCTTTGAAACAGATTCCCGCCCAAAACATTACAGAGCCACCGCCAAACGGGACTCTTGGAGAGATATTGCAACTTACTAATCTCTCTCCTGCCCTTCGCCAGACACGTTCACGTCCATCAGGAGATTTGAGGATAGCTCTCGTTTCATCTGAGAATAAAACCTTCTTCCAATCATTAACAGTCCAATGTTCATGATTTCGGGCAAAACGCCATCTTTGAATTTTGTGCTCTCTGGTGAGTAATGGTTTTTTTGCCGGTCTTCTGATACTTAATCGAGCTTCATTTAAACCTCTTCTAACTGTTCGAGACGATATTACAAGACTGCGAGTAGCGGCAAGCTAATTTTTTAGCATATTACTAGTGATTCTCCTGTTTCGTACAGCAGACTGACTAAAAAAACGCTCATCCCTTGGATTGGTACATCGTTTTTGTCCTTGCCCTGGCATTCTAAAGTAAGATCTTGTATCGTTAAATCGTCTTACCATCCAACTTATGCTCGAATGATATCTTCCTATGGCATTAGCAACATAACGCATCGAGTATCCCTCATCCAGCAAAGTTGATGCTCTTACTGCCTTCTCCACTGATATTTTTTTTGGGCGATTCATTTTTCAACTTTAAAACACTTGTATCTGATACAGTCGATAACAAAAAAAAACTTTGTGGCTAAAGATAATTTGTCTTAACAAGCAATATCCGAACAAATTTTAAATCATTTTTTTGGTAAAAGTGGCTTTAATTAACAATTTTAATTTAAAACAAAACATTTCTTGGTAATATTTGCTTGAAATGTCAGAGGACATCCAAATTCTACTTGCAAGATAACTAGTAAATAATAGTTATCGTTATATCGGCATTTAAAAAAGTGGTGCGTTAATTTTGTCCAGGAGTTTATTTACAATAAAATCTAAATATTCCAGATTCATTTTTAACTTTTATAACTTATATCTAATAATTATTATAATTTTAATTATTATTTAAAATGTTGCATAAGTCTCTGTTTGCGCGTTGGTGTTTATTATTTAATCCTCAGTCAAAATTTTATCGTTGTAAATGTTAGTTTACTATGCGGTTGTTGTATATTTAAAAAAATGTGTTTAGTGTTATTAAAATAACTATAATTGTTCCTAAAAGTGTGATTTATTGTTTTATTAATATCAAGTGTTATATATTTTATTCTAATTGGTGTGAGTGTTACGTAATGTGTACTGCTCTGTGAAAATCGCCGCTGATGATATATTACAATGATGATGAAACAGCGGATGATATAAAAAAATACGCTGTCTTCATAAATACATGTAAGTATGAACCTTTTGGTATTACATTTCCATTTCTTCTCTAAACTCTTTGAACTCAAAACTTTGTGTATGTCGTATCCTAATAATGAGGATTTTTACACAAAATCTAAATTTGCAAGTCCCTTTATTCGTATAGGAATAATTTATGCATAGTAAGATTTTATTTTTGAACTACTTTATAGTACCCATTATTAGGGATATCAGCTATTATTTCTAAATACTATTTCGGCTCTAGATATACCTTATAATTGTATAATAATTGTTGATATTGTGTGGAAAACAATTTGAATTAATTTAGAATTATTTATTCTTACTACCATATACAAATTTCATATATTATTGCATGTACTAAGTATTTTTATTTTATATTTCAATATTCCTTTCAATATTGAATTTCTCGCACTTTCTTTCATATTTCTGAATCCATATTATTATCTATAACCAATAATTCAAATATTATTTCAATTATATTTGTACTGTTACAGAAACATGTAACAGAGTTGGACTACAGACCAGGACGAGCCCTAGAAGGATATGAGTGAGATGACGTGCCTATATCATGCTTTCAGCATTGGAAATGATCATACTGTTACAGAGCATCATACTGAAGTCAACCCGACATGTATTGATGCCCCACAAGACTTATTTATAAGATTTATGTAAATAAATAAATAAATAAATAAAACTTATCCACCTAAACATTAAATACTCGTATATAACAATATATTGAATTTTAATACATTTAAGGCATATATATTTATACATTTCCTGCATAACAAATTCATATACTATGCATACAAGCATACATATACAAACATACTCTTAAGGGGTACAGAAAACAAAAAGTTAAATTCAACCATTACCTATTAAAAATTAACTCCGTATTCGGCGATTCCAATTTCTAAAACGTAAACATATTGAAAACCTGAATCCAAATACGTAAACCGTAAGTCGCTATCCCGCTTAGTTTTTGAGTATTTTATTTTGAATGTAATATATTCAATAAACATTTAGTTATATTTTGGAACAAGCATTACTGAAATTTTTTCAGCAATTCGAATTCCTGAAACTTATCATATATATATATATATATATATATAGAAAACTACCCCCTGAATCCAAATTTGTAAACCGCAAGTCTCTATCTCACTTAGATTTTGAGTAATTTATTTTAAACTTAATATATTCAACAGACATTTAGTTATATTTTGAAACAAGCAATACTGAATTTTTTTTCAGCAATTCGATTTCCTGAAACACGTCATATATATATAGAAAACTACCCCCTGAATCCAAATTTATAAACCGCAAGTCTCTATCTCACTTAGTTTTTGAGTGTTTCATTTTAAACTTAATATATTCCATAGACATTTACTTATATTTTGAAACAAGCATTACTGAAATTTTGTAAACCGCAAGTCGCTATCTCACTTACTATTTGAGTATTTTATGTTAAACTTAATATATCAACAGTCATTTAGTTATATTTTGAAATAAGCATTACTGAAATTTTTTTCAGCAATTCGAATTCCTGATACTTATTATATATGTAGAAAACTACCCTCTGAATCTAAATTTGTAAACCGCAAGTCGCTATTTCACTTACTTTTTGAGTATTTTATTTTAAACTTAATATATTCAATAGACATTTAGTTATATTTTGAAACAAGCATTACTGAATTTTTTTTTCAGCAATTCGTATTCCTGAAATTTATCATGTGTATAGAAAACTACCCCCTGAATCCAAATTTATAAACCGCAAGTCTCTATCTCACTTAGTTTTTGAGTGTTTCATTTTAAACTTAATATTTTCAATAGACATTTACTTATATTTTGAAACAAGCATTACTGATTTTTTTTCAGCAATTCGAATTCCTGAAACTTATCACATAAATAGAAAACTATCCCCTGAATCCAAATTTGTAAACCGCAAGTCGCTATCTCACTTACTTTTTGTGTATTTCATTTTAAAGTTAATATATTCAACAGACATTTAGTTATATTTTGAAACAAGCATTACTGAATTTTTTTTTCAGCAATTCGAATTCCTGAAACTTATCATATGTATAGAAAACAACCCTATGAATTCAAATTTGTAAACCGCAAGTCTCTATCTCACATAGTTTTTGAGTATTTCATTTTAAACTTAATATATTCAATAGACATTTAGTTATATTTTGAAACAAGCATTACCGAATTTTTTTTCAGCAATTTGAATTCCTGAAACATCACATATATAGAAAACAATCCCCTAAATCCAAATTTGTAAAGGTACAACTACATATCTTGAAATAAAATTAACTTTCTGAAGATTTGGAAAACATAATTTACTATTTCACGTAGTGTTTGATATATTTAATATTAAATTTATTATATACCTGTCTTGAAACAAGCATTGTTAAAATTATTTTCATGGTTCCAAAATTTTAAAATGTATGTAATTCATTTAAATTAGACTTGAAATAGAAATTGTACTAAGTTAAATTTGTGTTTGTGTTCTCAAAAAAATTTCGCGCTATTTTTCTACATTCATAAAATTCGAAACGCCCATAAAATACTTATTTTCATTTTCATAATTACATTTCAACATCTCAGAGCGTATTACGTTATGTTCACATACATCAATATCACAAACACACACACATTACATACATACATATTATTTGCAGGGTACAAGAAACAATAGAGCTAAGTCTATAGTAAATTTCTTATTATTTTGAAAAGTACAAATCGTTATATCTCCTTTTAATTTTCGTGATATTCATCTTGAAAGCTGCTATTTTCAATAAACATGTGCACGTCTTGAAATAAACATTACTGAATTTTTTTCAGCAATTTAAACCATTTGAAATTAAATATACATATAGGAAATTAATCCCAAAATCCTAATTTGAAAATTAAGTCCCTATTTGTCTTAGTTCTCATGTTATTCATTTTAAAAATTAATATTTTCAATAAACATAGGAAATAAACATTAATGAAATAAATTTCAGCGATTTAAACCTTCCGAAATTAAGTATACATATAGAAAATTACTCCCTATATTCAAATTTGAAAAGTACAACTACATATTTCTCTTAGTTTTTGTGATATTCATTTTCAAATTATATACTTCGTAAAATAAACATTGCTCAATTTTTTTTTCAGTAATTCAAGCCTTTTGAAATTATGTATAAAATATTGCAAATTACCCTCTACCTCTACCTCCAAAGAATACAAAATACAAATCGCTTTTTTCGTTTAGTTTTTAATATATTCATTTTATAATTTCCTTTTTACCTCTCGCTAAGAGAGGTATTGCATTCATGCTAAAAATCGCATATCCAGATTTTATTGAATAAGCACGTTTTAAGGTCCCTACAATCCGATTTTAACATTTTTACGATGATGTCTGTGTGTGTGTGTGTGTGTGTGTGTGTGGATGTGTGTGTGTGTGTGTGGGATGTTGGAAGGACGGTTACTCAAAAATTATAAGACTTTATATTTGTTTAACTACGTATTTCCCAATCGGACATTAATCGGAAGAGCTGAAAAGGTTTATTGTTTTGGGTCTTCATAAAATCCAATCGAGATCTGAAAAGGTTTTGGTAATAATTGGACAACCGGAAGTAGAAGATTCTTGAAAAAAAATCTTCTAAATATTATTTTTTGAAAATTTTTCGTGGTAATATTAAAGAAAATTAAATTCTCTATCTGATACATTTAAATATTTTATTATATATTCCATAGATTTAGAGATAAAAGAAGTATAATATATAAAATAATCTGTTGTAATAAATTTGACAGCCGAAAGAATGCCATGAAAAATAGTTGATAATTTAAATTATTTGTAACTGACAGATAAATGTCAGTGTCAGAAATAATGAGTAATGAAAGAAAAATGTACTTGGAGAATCCCTTAGTTCTTGATCTGTGACTATTATGGAGATGACAAGTCTAGGTTGAAGGACTTAAATTTGTTTCAAACATTATGGGACAATGTACACCAGTACTATAGACTAGAGTAACTTTGAATTGCGAAAAAGCTATCAAATTCTTCTCAAGTAAGTTGTAAATATTGACAAAATTACACATCGATATAAGAATAATCGGAGTGCAATCTATCCGTCACTTTATTAAAGGGAATTAGTGTTATTTAGATATAACATGTATGAAAAAATAAAATGTAAAAGAAGATATGTAAGAATAGATGCACAATCCATATATACATTTTAGACCGCCCAAAATTAATGTTTTTACTAGAAGAATATGAAGAGAAAGTAAACAACGTTGTTCGAATTGAAAATTGCAGTTACCAGCCTAATATTTATATATGGTAAACTCTACTTTGTAATTTATTCAATAGAATTTAGTTATATTTTGAAACATGCATTACTGAAATTTTTTTCAGCAATTCGAATTCCTGACATCATCTATATAGAAAACAACCCCCTGATTCCAAATTTGTAAACCGCAAGTCACTATCTCACTTAGTTTTTGAATATTCTATTTTAAACTTAATATATTCAACAGACATTTTGTTATATTTTGAAACAAGCATTACTGAATTTTTTTTCAGCAATTCGAATTCCTGAAACTTATGTATAAAATATTGCAAATTACCCTCTAATCTCTACATCCAAATAATACAAAATACAAATCACTTTTTTTCGTTTAGTTTTTAGTATATTCATTTTTAATTTCCTTTTTGCAATAGACAATTACCTGTCTTGAAACAAGCATTACTGAAAATGTATACAGCGATTCCAAAGTACTGAAATAACCCTATAAATCTAAATAAGATTAGGATAATTCGCTATCACTCTTAGTTCTTGAACTATTTAATTTTAAAATTACTATACAATATAAGAATCACGTACGTAGTAATGGTATTTAAAACTTTAAAAATTCAATATTTAGTAACTATATAAGTAAATGGGATGGGGACTTAGCTCTATTTTTCTGTACCATCATTTGCATCCATTACATACATATGGGCACACACTTCTAATACTTTGAGAAACTCTGATCGTTCAAAATAAAATATAGTTAAGGAAAAGCCGTTTTATTTATATTATGATATTTATTAATAACACATTTAACTCTCTTCATACACCAGTTGAAAAACACTTCATAATACATTCGCACTTTGCAAAATATTCATTTGTGTATCTAGAGCGGAAAATAACACTTTACGCCATGACACACATATACTTTTTTCTACGTCCGTTGAAAGATATAATAAAAACATTTTGGTTTCAAATCTTACTGCGAATAATTTCATTTTTCTTTTATCACAACTAAAAATTACAATCCGCTTTGAACCATAAAAATTACAAGTTGTGTCAATTTCATTTATCAATTTTCTGCTTTAAACTGACAGCCTGAAAAACCTACTTTTACAATGGATGTAGAAAAAATGATATTGATTCACTTTATACACTTAGGACATTATTCATATACATATTTTCATTTTTGAAAAATTCGTATTTTCTTACGACATGTAAAAAATGACACACTTTTACTCTGTTATGCTTATATGGAATAATATACCTTAATAAAATCATACAGGAAAACCAGATCTGGTGATTTTTAGTACTTGTTGGTGATCTGGTGAAAACTTTTATAAAATTATTAAAATTTGGTGATTTTATAGTTACAGAAAATGCAGTTTTATTCTACAAAATTTGCAATGTAATTTTGAAATATTTTGAAAAAAAAATACATTATTACATAGCAGACTGTAATACTAATTAAAAAAATGTCGTACAGAGCGTAAACCGTGCTGTAGACGCTACTCCCACTCAGTTGTAGATGTACACAGAGCATTTCGTTTGTGCGAGCGGGACGCCACTCCGTACTATGTTGTGGCATGTGCGCTTATGATGAAAATAAATAAGAAATAAATAGATAAATAAGTAAATAATAAGTAACAAACAAATGTGTAGTTTGTTGAAATTAACATTGTTACATTTTATTTATTTTCACATAGCCACCTATATATTTGAATAAAAATTATTTCCAATATATATCTCCATATTCTCAATTATCTTATTTTTCTCGATTTTTTTCAAATACATTAATAAAAACTAATACATCGTTAAAAAGAGAAAGAAATGGCGGTTTATATTTTAGTAAAATAATTATAGGTTGCTATTTAAAAAATAAAAGTTGATAGTCGTATCTTGTAAACCTGACTATAAAAAAATAGTATATTTAAAATAATAAAACTTTCTATTACTTATAATAAAAAAAAAGCGGATTTTTCTTAGACCCACCTGTATATATATCAAATCTGGTGAAATCTGGAAGCTTTTATCGCTTGAATTTGGCAACTTTTAAAATTTTGATCTGGCAACACTGAGGAAAACTCATAAGTGTTCGTACATCTTCATAGTGAACTACTGTACGATCATTTTATTGAATACAAACACATAATAAATAAATGCATAATATAGTTTATATTATTATTAATTCTTCTACAGACTTTACGCTGTGGGAAAACACTCATATATTCACATACTTAAAAGAAAAAAAACTATCTTCCATCTTACGAAAAAACGAAATACTTTTACTTACGCTGTTGTATATAAGATTGTAAAATCATTTACAAAAATACATATACGTGTGTTTGTATTTGTAATTGCATTGTTGATAATGTATTGTTGCACACACATTAAAATTATATATGATATACTTTACATTTCTATATTTTTCTGATTGTATATTCATCCTATATATTGAATACACTTATACATAGTTAGGTACATATATAAATATCGCAAAACTGTATCACTGTAAATATGTTATTTAAACGTCACAATAAAACTTAATCCTAATAAAAATTGGACTACATATTCTTGTTATAAATCTATCATTCCTTCTACATACATCTGTGAGATAAAGAATTTATGTATAGTAACATTTTCAAAGTCAAATTTGACGTAATTAGAGCACATATCATCATCGCTGTATTTGTGAAACTGCGAACGTCTTATACGAATAATGTATCACAAATACACAAATCAAATATTATTTATTCATTGTTAAAATAATGTATTTCATGTATTATGTATTGTAATATAATTATTATGTAACATATCTCTGACAAATAAATCCTTGTTATAAATAACAATCTATTTCATTCCAATACACCGATCAAAAATCACATTCCAAAGATCTAGGTTCATATCCCGCTTCCTAGCAGGCATTTTCTAGGTCGCCAATCTGCAACCAGAACGGCGACCTATAAAATCCTGCAAACCAAAGATCCAAATTCGATTCCCGCCTACTAGCTACCTGCACCCCAGCAACCACCCGAGCATATTCACCCCATCCCAGCTAGCAACCAGCTCGTGCCTAGCCTGCGATCTAGGGACGGATCCTGGTGGACAGCTGGCCAGCTAGCTAGAAATTCAGCAAAAGCATGTATATAGCTCGATTACGTAATTTCACGGAGCAGAGTGTCCGGATCGATACCATCGCTCACGCCGAATGGCTATAAATTCATCAAACAGCTGTATATAAGGCTGAAATCTGTGGTGGGAGGCCTAGGATTCATGAATCCACCACCAGACGATTGAATTTTAAATTTTGTGGGAGAATGTCTTGCCTTTCGATTCTACGAATTTTAAATTTTGATGATCAGATATCTTGCTATAGCCAGTAAATTTGAATTTTGTGGGCACAAGTCGTGGTATAGCCTTTCGATTCTGTGAATTTTAAAATTTGGTCTTGCTAGAGCCAGCAAATTTTATTTTTGTAGAGTATATGCCTTGGGATCGGCTGAAAATCCGTTTGAGAGCTCAAAAATGCTCGTAGCGGCAGTAAAGTGCTACTTTTCAGCCGCTACGGCTCTAAATTGTCGATTTTACACGATTTTTGAATTTTATCGACCAGAAGCCTTGCTGTAGGTTGTATATTGTCGATTATGTAATCGAGCTGCCGTGGATCGCTCGCTGTATATTCGGTGATTACGTAATCGGCTGCCACAGTTCGCTCGCTGTATACCGGCGATTATATAATCGAGCTGCTGTGGTCCGCTTGCCGCTGCTCTGGGCTTGATTTAGCTGGTAGCTGGAATTGAACTTGGATTTTTTAGTTCGCAAGACTGCTGGCTGTAAATCGTGAAGCTGCTGCTGATCTCAAATCCATGCTCTATATCTAGTTCGTATTTAGGTGAATTGTAGGTTGCCTGAAAAATTTTAATTTTGGGTATGGAAAAATTAGGATTTTGAATTGAAAGATTGTATTCATTTTGTTGTGTTTATTGGTCATTCACATAATACATTTTAAGTCTAATACATAACGATATGAATTAGAACTTAGAAATAAATAAAATTAAATATGTATCATCAAATGTATTATTAAGTTATGTATTCTTCACATGACATTATCTACGTATTATGATATTTTTTCTAAGACTTATAGAGATGGAGATATTTTGGATGTTATTACAAGACACAAAAGTAGATCAATGTATATTATATTTTATAATGCAAATAGCTAGTGTGTCTATAAGTCTTAGAATAATTATATCAGGTATCAAGATATTAAGTAGAGCAAGAATATTATGATACGGTTTGATTATAAATCAATTAATACCACATGTGCACAATCACATATTAAGTTCTATTTTCCAATAGAGTTAGCATATATGTATGTATTTTGTAAGTTGAGAACTAACGGAATTTGAGTAATTCATCTTAGAGAACAAGGATTTATTGTTAAATTTGGTTCATTTCATTAGCTATTTTCTCGCGATTTGTTTTTTTAATATATTCATGTTTGCATTTATTAATTCAATGTTTCAACAGCTTAAAAATAATAATAATGATATATGTATTTGCAATATAAACTTCATGAAAGAATATGAAAATAATGTTTAGTTAATACATGATAAATTCGTCAGCAACACATATGAATAAAAAATGTATTAATCAATAAATAGATCAATATATGAAATTAGTTTTTTTAAAAATTATTTAGAATGAATCTTACTTATTAAATACTTATAATAAAAAAAGAAATTGTAATGCAGTTCTTTTGTAGTGTAAGTATGAATAAACTATACTAATTTCTTCGTCAGGGTAAGGGTTATCTTATATTTTAACCAAACATTAGGATTATGATTTTTTCTGAAGAATATGTGATTGTATAATATTTGATATGTATTAGTAATTATACATTTTTTTCGTATATAAGTATCTCAGGCTATACATATATTATTTATATAGGTAGGTTAGGTATGTATATATTTTTCACACACATTGACAAATAAACAATATACATATATATGTATGTAATACACTATACATAGTACACATATAATAATGACAACTTATAATAAATAAAACCATTTATATTAAACGATATTATCGGCAATTATTATTTAGGTATTTGTCGTTGTTAATCCCGAACACTCCGTTTCCAAATCTGACGCACAGAGCACACTGCACTAACATCCACCAGAGAAAATGTATCAAATTCTAGTAGCTCAGAAGTTTATGAACGACATCCACTCACACTCAGCGAAACAGACGTATGACTAGTAATGCACTCCACAAGAACATTCTGGAACATCATCATTATTTAATGTGATGATGATATATGAGGATGATACATGGGTTTGGATGGTATCATAAATTTTGATAAATTACCAAAATTTTTTTTGTAGATTATATAGTTAATTTAATTTAAAATTTGTATACAGTGTTTCCTTTAATACAACTATAGCGCTTTTTTGGGCGAACTACTGACTACAGAAAAATGTTAAATACAAAAAATATGATATGGCCAACACGGCCATATCATATTTGACCTTCCGTCAATTTTACGTATTTTGTACAAATTCCACACAGATTTTTTTGCAAACTATTCTATGAGCGTTTTCTTTTTAGGGAAGAAATGAACTGATCAGAGATTACTTAAAACAACTAACAAGATGGTAAGGTAGATTTTAAGCATTTTTTTAAAGGAGTTGAAAGACATATTGAATCGAACTAAGTGTATAAAATTAGTGTTGTATGTGAACATTGTATACGGTTAATACAGGAGTAAATTATTTGTGATACTTTTACGTAACTTAAACAAATTATAAAACATTGTTACTTTTGGTGGTATATGAAAATTAAACAGTGAAATAATATTAGTAGAATGAAGTAAATTATTGAAAACTTTATACAAAAAAAATATATCAAAATAAGTTAGCCTACTCTCTAAACTGCTCGTATTGAATTTTTCTAATAAGTTGAACAGTTAATATTAAATTTATAACAAAGTAAATTTACAAATTTCTTTTGCACATTTTTTACATTCTTAATATTTTTTATGTACATTGGATTCCATACTGCGGACACGTATTCAAGTTTGGAGCGTACTAAAGAATTTTGTATACAAATAACAGTTAGGATTTTTAAAAACTTTACAGTGTCGAAATATGAAACTCATTGTACGGTATGAGTCTTTCCTGATGGCGTCAATATTTCATCAAAAGTTTAGGATCAAAGAGTACACCTAAATCTCGTATAGACTTTACTTCCAGAGGAACATTCCTAATATTATAATTAAAGCTGATTAAATTGCGATTTCTAGTGAAATTCATAACATAACATTTAGATGAATTAAGATGTAAATAATTATGTTTACAATAAGTACATAATTTAGTTAGATCCGTTTGTAATGCAATACAGTCATTTATGTTTGTAATGGCTTTAAAAGTTTTCAAATCATCCGCGTATAATAAAAATTGTGAATGATCAAATCATTGCGAAATATCATTTATAAATAAGTTAAATAATAAAGGGACCAGATGTGATCCTTCAGGTACACCTGAAGGAGCAGATATTAAGTGAGATTTAAAACCATTACAATAAACTAATTGTGACCTATTGGTTATATAGGATTCAATCCATCTTAACAATGTATCATGTATTGCAATGACTTAAAGTTTGTAAATTGTTAGGATGATGGTCTCGATCAAATGCTTTGCAGAAATCTGTATAAACTGTATCGATTTGTAATTTGTTGTCCATGTTAGAGCTAATAAATTCAGTAAATGGAATAAGGTGTTAGTACAGATCTCTTATAACAAAAACCATTTTGTTCGAGTATTATATTTTCTAAATTATATTTTAATTCTTTAATTACCAATAATTCAAGTAATTTAGAAATAATAGAACGAATCCTAATTTCAAGGATTGATTAAAAAGAATATATAGAGGCTTTACAAGGTATGAGCACATCAGGTTTTAATAAAAATAGCAGGAATTTGATCGGGTCCACCACCCTTAGTTGTATCCAGTTGATCCAAAATTTTATCATAATTAAGATAAATCGAACCTAAATTAACAGCTTCATGAGCACCACGAATTTGAAATAACCAGCAAACAAATTTGCAACATCAAAACCATTTTCAGCGACACGATCGCGATACTGAACATTGTTACAAATACCACTCTTTTAATAATAACATAAAGGTCAAAAATGATATTTACCAGCGTTTTTTTTCAAGAAAAACTGCTAAAATCTTCAAATTAGGGTACTTTCGGTTTATAATAAGAATTATAGTTTTTGGAGTTTATTGGAGTTATCGAAGGAGAAATTTACAAATTGGTTAGATGGAACAGTGTATAGGCATGGGAACATGAAATATTTATGGATACATTTTAACAGAAAAAAATAAATGTAATTTATTTGAAAATCATGTTTCTTTTAAATAATGCCTTTCTCATAGATCTATATATAGTAAAAAATTTGAAAGATGTCCGATCAAGGTCATCTACGAATTGTATGGATTAATATTTTTGTTTCGCCCATTCTGACAAATTCAGTAGTGTCGTTTGCTTAGTTTTTATGAGGGTACATAAGATACTATTATTTTATTATTATAAAAATATATGTTACAGTAAAAGCATTCAAAATTCAAAAATAAGTCAACTGATAAATTTATTAGCAAATGTAAAACCAAATATGTGAAAAATAAGATACTGATTATATAACTGACACTCTGACAGTGTCAATGTCAGTGACATTGACAGAAAATAACGTTAATCGTACGGATATGAATCAAGGTAATGTATCTGAATTAATAAATAAACTTACGTTACAGCGAAAGTATTATCAACAACGAGCATCGTTTTAAAATGGAATGTCCTAACTTAGTCGATACAATATGAATTTTTGAAAGACAAGCATGTTACATCCATCCTTATCGTACATGCTTATAGCCTTTGTAAAGGAGGAAGATAAATGTATGCCAATTTGTTAATTCGTTTATGATACGAATGACCTTGATCGGACATCTTTCAAAAATTTTACTGTACTTTATCTATGTTTTTTGCAAAACATGAACTTGACATGGAATAATAATCCGATTTAAACGTCAACGTCAGTGTAGTAGATAATTTGCTATTTGTAACTCTACGACATACGTCATTATAATTTGTAGTGTGTTCGAAAGTATTGTCACCATTTACGTATATCTGTCACACAATATAAATTACATAGTCATACGTTAAATACTCTTACTCTTTTTACCTGTCGCTAAGAGAGGTATTGGATTCATGCTAAAAATCGCATATCCAGATTTTAATGATTAAGCACGTTTTAAAGTCCCTACAATCCGATTTTAACATTTTTACGATGATGTCTGTGTGTGTGTTTGAGTGTGTGCATGTATGTGTATGGGATATGTTGGAAAGACGATTACTCAAAAACTATAAGATTTTATATTTGTTTAACTACGTATTTCCCAATCGGACATTAATCGGAAGAGCTGAAAAGGTTTATTGTTTTGGGTCTTCATAAAATCCAATCGAGAAAATGAAGTTTTTAAACAGAACGAAAGTTTCAAATGATTGTATTGGAAAAACAGCTATATTTTTTACCGGAAAAACAAAATAGAAAATGAAGTTTTTAAACAGAACGAAAGTTTCAAATTATTGTATTGGAAAAACAGCTATATTTTTTACCGGAAAAACAAAATTTGCACATTAAAAAAGTTATATAACTGTTATTTGAAATTAGAATATACATACAACTAGTTCATCAATTTTTTTATGTACCTATCATGGTGAATGGAAAAATAATGAAAATATGGAATTAACCAGACAGCATTTTTGAATCATGATTGACAGTTTTCAAGTTCCACTGTAATTAGTTCAACAACTTTGACAGTTTTAAAGTCACTATAAATAAATGACAACTTTGATAGTTTGTAATGGCCATTTGCGCCAACGCCGAACAAATTGCTAAACCGAATACGCCATTACATTTAGCAGTTCGGATTAAAGGTTCTGTACAGTATTTATGATTTTAGCTATTTACCTCATCGACAAGTTATAAGAATAATAAGTTATAAAATGAACCTAACCACGTGTTAATATTTTACTTTACCACGTGCAGTATTCTAAAGGCTGGTATAGTACAGAGACAGTGTGCTAAAAAAAACCTAACTCTCTGTTTATAGCCTATTCCAAATTAATTTTTTCACTGTATTTTAACAATTAATTTATATATGTTTATTTTTCTCTATTGGAATGAAATATACTTTGATTCTGAGATGCAACTAATTATATTTACATGTACTAACCAAACATTACATTCTAACATTAAAGTTATTGAAAGATAAACAATTTACCTTGCAAATATCAGTTGGGCATTCTAGTTCTATGGCTCCATCCTTATTTGAATTTGTTCTAAACACATTACATCATAATTGAAACATATAAATACGCAATACACTATTAAAAACGTAAAAGTAAACACTAAATTAACAACATACTTCCTCAGCCATTTTGCATCGTCTCATCGCGTTCGCGTCTCTTGGCTCGTCACTCGTGGAAGTGGCATGTTGGTTTGGTGACATCTGATTGGTTGAATTCAAAATCAGTGATTTCGTTGCGGACAGCTATTTAAATTTAATGATTATTTTCGTAAAATCAGATAATTGAATACATTAAATTCATCATAAAGCAACCTTATGTATTATACAGGGTGTTCCGCGACTCGACCGACAAACTTATACCATATATTCCGGGGATCATTCCGATCAAAAAATGTTATATGACCTAAAGGTGAATTCCGCTTTGTTTCGGAAATATCGAAGAAATTAAAAAAAAATGATAAAAGAAAATTTATTCATCAATGGATAGCTAATTAACACAAAATTACAGCAACTGTTCAAAATGAGAACCGCCATTTTCTAAACATACATTTATCCTTCGAGTCATAGAATGTTGCCAGTTAATTACTGCCAATTCATTCTTTAGGGAATTAGTAGCTTCAACTA
This sequence comes from Harpalus rufipes, assembly GCA_951394225.1. Taxonomy (NCBI): domain Eukaryota; kingdom Metazoa; phylum Arthropoda; class Insecta; order Coleoptera; family Carabidae; genus Harpalus; species Harpalus rufipes. The sequence continues at coordinate 19,442,167 of OX596283.1, read as the reverse complement.
TACGGTCAGTCAACTCTTCCCGTGTTTACCATTACTATACACACGAGATTTGAGAACACAGAAAAAATCTAAAGGTGACAAGTCAGGTAACCGAGCTGGCCAATGTAATCCTATCCATCTTTCCGGAAAATTTTCATTAAGAAACACCGTCACTTGTCTCCCAAAATGTGGTGGTGCCCCATCTTGCTGGAATCACATGCCACGACGAGCTTCCAGAGAAATATCTTCCGTGTAATTCGGCAATTCTTCTTGCAAAAAGTGAAGGTAAGTTTCTGTAAGGAACAATGCGATCTGGGTATCGCCTGAGGTACTCCGCAGCTGCAGCACGTCCATTTCCATTGCAAAAATCATACACGAAAACCATATCGGCATATTATGCATTAGTAAAATGCGGCATAATGGCTTAAATTAATAAGAGAGTACAAAAATCATACAGCATTAACTACGATAGTAAACACGTCAATAAAAACTGTTATTTGTCAAACATACGTTAATTCGTCAAGGCTAACTCAATTTTTTTTTTAATTCCTTCGATATTTCCGAAACAAAGAAGAATTCACATATAGGTCATATAACATTTTTTGATCATAATGATCCCCGAAATATATGGTATAAGTTTGTCGGACGAGTCGTGGAACAGCCTGTATATAATAGTTTTTTATGAACTATGTATATAAGTATTAATGTCCCAAAGTTTAATAATATATTCCTTAAGTATTTTTTCTATTTCGGTGTTCTTATGTTTCTATAAACGCACTGTTTTGTACTGCAAACACGACGTTTAGAAGATCTATAAGCGTACTATTTTTGGCGCCTTTCATGTTCTCGAGTTGGTAGTCATGCTTTCATAAAGGGGGTATCACACGTAAGCACATACGCGCAACTTGTCACAGATTTTCCACAACTTTGTTTATTTCATGCAACTTTTTGCGTATGATAAAGCGACTAGTTTCATGCAACTAGTTTACGAACATGTTTGAAAACTTCGTAGACAAGTTGCAGATATGTGCATACAAACGATGTACGCATGCGCCATAGAACTTAAAAGTCCCTAAACACCCGTGTTTATGTTTTGATGTAAAGTTTAAAAATGTGTGCCACAGACAATCATTAGGAGACATATTTGGAAACGTTGATAAATGTAATTAGAGATGTTTCAGAGTTATGGGATATGAGATGTGTAGAAAAACGTTACCAACATTAAATATGTAAATAACCTAAAATATATAGAACTCTGCGCACGTGTGATAACAAGAGTTGAGTATTTTGAAAAGTTGCGTCAAAGCAGTTGCAGATATGTGCATACGTGTGATACCCTCTTAACTGACAGATGACAGGTAACCTCAAAATGGTAAGTTGTTGATAATATTTCAACATATTACTTTTAATTATGGATTTTTATACTTTCTTTAGGTGATAGGACTAGAAAAAAATATAATATTAATTTCACAACCAGAATCAGACCTTGAATCATAAATACAATACACCTTGCAATACACTAATTAATCATTAGTTGACAAAATATGAAATTTCAATTGTTAGCGAGAAGCGTTACCAACATAAACATAACTAACAAAAAAATACCTAGTCATAATTTGACGTAGCAATTTAAATAAATTTAATCGTAAAAATACCTCAATAGAAAAAATAGTATAAAAAACACGTATCATAAGGCCTGTTGACGCACTCGTCCTTTGTAAAACTCGCCTAGCGGCTCGTTTTCCAAACTTGGACTCGTACGTTAACAGATTGCCTTATGATACTTGTGTTTTAATGTACTATTTATATACGTACGTAATTCAGGGCATCGAACCCGCCAAAAACTGGGTTCGGTTTAGGTTAATTTATTTTTTGAGAGATGGGTTCGGGTGTGGTTTTGGTTCAAACATTAATAAAATTTGAGGTTTTGTTCCGGGTTCAGGTTCGGTTCTACCTAATGAAAACTGAATTAATGTTTTTGAAATAACAATCTTTATATAGAAATTATTTAAAATGCGAGCCGGAATTTACGCAAGACTAGAACACGAACACAAATTTTACAAACAGACAACACAGGTGTCGATTATCGGCTGTATTACGATTACGCGTACATTTCGAACTCAAAATTAACATGAACCGGAGCTGAACCCGAATTTTAAAACTCGGTTCGGTTCTGGATTCGCTAAAATGTTACGGTTTGGTTCGGTTCGATGCCCTGGTACGTATGCATTTACTTGTATATACCATATGAAGCATAAAGTAATATCTTATATGCTATATAGTGAATATTTTTATTGTAAATGTAAAATATAATTCTGAAATATATATTATTACTGCACAGGGTAGAAATTTAAAAATATATGTTTCGAAGATGTCTCGTTCATGTCGTCCTCTTCCTCTGGAATTCGTAGAAAACCGCAGGTCTAACTGCATCTGCACAATAATATAATAATAACTATTGTTCAATAAATATAATCATTCAGAAAAAGAAAAATAGTCTTTCATAAATTATTTAAGAGTGGAAAAAAGAACATTTTCCCCTTCGTTTTAAAAAAGGCTTAAAAAAAGATTTTAATTTATTTAGGTTAATGGTTAAGTGCCGGTTTTTGAAATATATAAACATATCAGTTTTGGTTTCATATCACATTTTTAGATTAAAAATTACCAGTTAACTGGTTCCTATTCATCTCCTAATCACCATTCATGCTACCACTCTTTAAAAAAAAATTGGGCATTTAGATTTACCTTAAAATTATTAAATACAAAATACAATTCTAAAACAAAAATTTCAATATCTCAATCAGTTTTTAAATTATAATTGACTATATAGTAATGTTTGATACACTCAATAATGGATACTACGCTCAACATTAAACAATGTAGAACACAAATAATAAAATCTGAACTTACCACGAATAAATAATAAGTCAAAGTATTACTCTAAGTCCTGAAGGCATGTAGAAATAGTCTTCAAGCACCAGTAAGTCGTGTATGATCTACGAAGCCCGGGCATACCACACACACGTCCATTCGCTAGGCTTATAATAATGAAACTGACAAAATAATCTATGTAACGGTTAAACATTAGATAATATGTATAATTAAATTATAAATTAGACAAATTAACAAACAAAATAATAAAAAGTAATGATTGATTTTAATGTGTTATATAATCGGTGTGTACAAACATCGTTAAAATGGTAAAATCGTATTATAGGGACCCTAAAACATGCTTATTCACTAAAAAGTCATCATTGAATTTTTTGACCAAAGACAATACCTTCTAAGTCTACGAGATCCCAATGGTGGCCATCGAAATCCGGACACCCTACATAAGTTTTGATCTAAATCTGTTTTAGGGTTTTAGGGAAAATCGTTCGATTTTTGAAATCTATGGGGTGAGCTACATATATCCCGAAATTTTTAAAACATAATATTTATAAACTCAGTAGTTTTTCATTTTCCACACCCAAAGTGAAAAACAAAATATATATTAAGAATTTAATAACTAAAAGTTTATTGTATCAAATCTTACAATTAATATAATTTTACATTTTTCGTTGAATGCAATAGGTGCATGAAAATACAAAAAATTAAAATATTTGTAAGAATATACATCATGTCACAGAAAACTTAAAAATAGTGCACCCCACACTTCAACAATTTAATTATAAGTTTTATTAATTCGGCGTCAATAACAAAAAAGCTTAAATTTTATCTTTACAATAAGTATGACACATAGTTCTCTTTATTGGTCAGTTTCCTGGGAATTTGTTTATTTAAATTCACAATATGAAAATATTTATAATTTTTTTAAAAGGAAACAAATTAATTGGTTATGAGTATACAGGATGAGTCTGGGAACATACCCTCCCACCCTTTAACTTTTTTATTGTAAGTAATAGCAAAAAATGGTTCATATTTTATTTATTATTTTTACAAATAATAAAACTTTTATATGGGCCATTTTTTCCTATTACTTATAAATATAAGTTCCCAGACTCACCTTGTATAGACTGAAAATGCCCAAAGTAATCTTTCTAATTTCTAAAACCTATCAAGAAGAAAATTGTTTTAGTACAATATGCAATACTGTTTATTACCTAACGTTATTATATTACAGAAAAATCCATCGTATCATGATGTTGAAATCTAGAAAGAAATGGGAAAGATTTTTGGACATGTGTATAATTTTTTAAAAAACGATGAACAAAATATTAATTACTTCACTATCCATCACTGATGTACATTTATTAATACATACATTGCTACATGTAAGGCAGACCTTATTTTCGATATTTGTCCCTGTCTTGTTTATATTTATTCGATCTATGGCTATCTCGGTCTCTATAGTGATCCTTTTCTCTACTTGAGCTATAATGATCTTTTTCCCTAGTAGTAGATTGGTAATGTCTCTCTCTATGAGGAGCAGGGCTTCTCTCTCTAATTCTTTCTCTTTCTTTCACTCGATCTCTGTCCCAATCTCTATCTCTATCTCCTCGGTAGTCCCGTTGTTTTTCTCTTTCGCGTTCTCGTTCGCGTTCACGTTCTCGGTCCCAATCGCGGGTGCTGCGCTCGTACGTTTCCTGAGGCACGGGTGGTGCTGGTTGTTGCACGGGCGGGAAACGATCTTGTAATTGCGAGTTAATACGTTGTTGAATGGGGACAGGAATTCGTGGGAATAATGTGGAGAACCATTCTAATTTTACAAGCCATTGGCGGAGCATGGCGCCGATTTTCATCTGCTGGCCACCGCCTGCTTTCACGTCCAGTTCCTGCAAAGAGATAAAAATATGTGGGAGATTTCATTTTGTAAATTTTGGCGTAATAATAGATGAAACAATGATGAATACTTACTGATTAATAAGTAGTAAAGCTAAATAATTTTAAGGTAAAGTAAAATAAGATTGAGATATAAACTTCGCGCAGCTGTCGTGACGTCAGTGTCTTAAGGTAGTTGTTCAAAAACTTGTTCTATGTTCAAAATAAAAATTATGCTAATGCAGTTTATATTTGCAATAACTTATATTTTTTACATTATATTATATACACAGATTGCATCAAAATAGTTAAAAACACTGTAACAAATGAATTTTCTTTATTTTTCCGTAGAAAAGTTTTTTTTGAACTGTACCACTCGCATTAACACATACACAAGTGTCGTATTTCAATGTACTCACACTACAGTATGAATGTTGGAGAATAACTGCGGCAACGTCGCATCTAGACATTTATTGTACATTAGGGTATAAAAGTAATAAGATATTTTGAGATATAATACTAATTCTAAACTACAAATGGAAACTGCAAAACAAATTAATATATTTCTTTCTTAAAATTACAAAAGTAGTATTATACTGTTTAAAGTTTTCATGCTTTTCACGTAAAATACCAATTTGAAAAATATTTCCTTCGAATGTACGTCTGAAATTCTTTCAACCAAAGATCACCTCTTATTCGCTAATAACAGACGGGCGTTGTTAATTTAACTGATATTCCATCTGGAATGCTTGTACATGGTTGTCAAGTATAATTGTACCTATTTATCGTATCTTCAGATTATAATTTTCTACAGGCAATAAAATTAAATCTGGATGGCAAATAATTTTCAAATTTTTACATAAAATCCGTTAATTGGTTTTCTCGTGGCCACATGCCCGAGTGTCTGGTCGCGAATCTGGGGGACCCGGGTTCGATCCCGACCGACACCAAAAATTACATCGAATTTTAATGAAGAGTGCGCCACAGGGGTCACTGGCGCACTCTCCACGCCAGCAATGAGTGTCCGTGAGGTGACGCCTGGTAAGCGCCCGCACGGTACAAATATTCCATCATTACCGTTATCTGTGTACGAAGCAGATTGGCACACCCAGCAATGGGTAATATGCCGTGATGATATATATATTTATTTATTTATTTATTATATACTAGTTTTTCGGTTAAATGTCGGTATAGATATAAAAGTTATAATTTAAAATGTTGTGTTTATTTTGCCATTTCCTATTCTTCACGTGTTAAAAAGGCCAAATTTAATTGCAAATATCTCAGGTACCGCGTGGTCAATTGTTTTAAAACTTGGTAGATTATATTTCAGTTGAGATGTACTTAAAATTTCAATTAATTCTGGGTAAAATCGTTTTACGATATAACTACCTTAAGCACGCTGATGTGACGCGTGGATTTCTTCAGGCCACATGAAAATTATATTTATAAAAATGAAAAGAATGATGTTATATTAATATATTATAGCATATTTAGACATATAATTTTCAATTTATAGTCTATACATTTTTTTCTTTTAGAAATTCTGTGTTCGTATAGTACTCATTTCATGAGTCTGAACTTGTATACTCAAATCGGATATCCAGCCAATGCACGTCATTAATAAAAGTAACTAGATGTGTGACGTCATGAACTGGTATGTTTACATAGGTTTGAGAATCGTATTGAAAAAAGTTATACAGCTTGCATACAATTGTATTACAAACTTTCGTGATATTTCCGAAAAATAATTTTGTTTCACACTGTAATAAATAAGACATATTAACTAAATTGTCAGTAAATGTTCGTAATATTATTAAGAAAAAAGTAAAATGAAGATAACATTACTAATATCAAACATTTAATTAGAATATAATAGGTAAAGTCTAACCAAAGGGGAGTGGGGATGATTTAGTTCAATATGATATCATTCTATTAATATTTTTCAACTGAACTGTATGGCATTTTGTTGCCAAAAATGAAAAATACACAAGTTCACATAAAACTGAACCGTATAAATAAAAACTGTGGTAGTCTTGCAAAAGACTGATTTATAATAAAAACGAACAAAAATTAAAATGACACAAAATCAAATAAAACTGAATCGAATGAATAAAAACTGTGGTAGTCTTAAAAAAGACTGATTTAAAATAAACAAGAATGGAAATAAAATGACACAACAAAGAAAAATATTTTGAACACGATGCAATTCAAATTGTCAAATAATAACATTTGAAAGTATAAACCGCGGTGGAAGTATAAACATACAAATTATCAGTGTTGCCAAGTGTAGCAAAAAATAAATGAATAAAATAAAGTAGATATACATTATTTATATATTATTCATATCGTATACGATAAATAATGAACTCTACTATACATTTTAATAATAATTCTATAAGGCCATACACTTTTTAACAATTAAAAATGACTGAAATTTTATTTCAATTTTCCATATTAGTGATTTTAATATAGTCAGGTTTTCCCCCTAAATGATGACGTGCATTGGCTGCATGTCCGATTTGAGTATAGTTCTGAACTGTGACGTCACAACATGACTGGTTTTTGCAACTTTTTAAAAATACTGTAAAACAATTTTATACAACAAAAAATGTATGTTCGATTTAAACAAAAAAAATACTATTTTTTTGCATGACATTGTATAACTATCTTATACTTTCGTCAATAATAAAAAGAACTGTAATGAACGTAAAAGAAATTAATCTTACACCTAGAAAATTCACACTACCTGTTACGCACCTCCGTATCATCCAAGTATGGCTCGAACCAGTCCAACAAATTCGGTGGAGGTTGAGTGTATCGTATATACATAAAACCTAACGCTCTGATGTAAGGCGAATCACAGTGAGTGATGAGTCCGTTAAGCTGTTTCCTCGTAAGCTTCAACGTGAAAAGTTTGTACAGTAAACAGTAGGCCGTGGACACAATCCCTCCAGCACCGACTCCTCTCACGCCCCCGCACATTCCGGTCTGTCCGGAGGTTCTACGGGATCCTTTCTCCCACGGCTCCAGGTGTGTCACTTTGTAGTAGATTTCGTCTACTACCTCGTGGTATGTTTTCAATTCATATAGGTTCACTGGAAAAGAGACAAAAGGAAATTAGTGAACGAAATGGTTAGAGAATTACAGATTTGGATTTTAATTCGCTGTTTGTGTTAAACGTAGTTTAAATAATGCTATACTAAATTTAGAAAGGTAAAAATGGCTAAAGAAATGAAAATAAAATTTAAAAGAAAGTAAAAAGATAAAAAAAAAACTCGGTTATGAATTATATGAATGGGATCACGTAACTATCATTAATATACAGTTCACTATTGGCTTAGAAAATCTGCTACACTTTCTAAGAATAATAATCTTTTATAAAATAACGACACGTTTGGAATATCGCGTAAAATATCATTACTATATTTGAATAAAGTGTTTGTAACATTTTAAATTTACGACTTGTAACTCTCATAATAACTTCCCTAAAATGCTGAAAAAATAGTCTTCACATAGGATATTGTTTTTTTTTGTTTTGGTGCAGAAGTTTTTTTTTTTTTTGAAGAAAATATGGTTTCTCAAAAAAACATTTATTAGTTACGCGTAATCAGCATTCTTCTTTGACTATTTTCCATTATAAAACATTCGAATAATCCTTCGATTTACTTATTTATGCTGGTGTTTTACAAACAAAATAAAATGTAGATACCATGTCCAAGCTAATTTGAACATATTATATGAAAAGAGAATAGTGAGCCATGACTATGGTTTGAAATAAAACAATTGTAACGGTAAATTATTACTGAGTATTTACAGGTTGACATTTACCGTGTTACAATTGTTTTAGTTAATTGTTTTATTTCAAGCCACAGTTATGGCTCACTATTCTCCTTTCGACTAGGTGTATAAAAAAAGTGCCCGCCATTTTACTTTTTAATAATGTAACATATGGATTATTTTACATGATTGTAAAGCAAATTTGATGTACTTTTCAAATTTGTAAAAAAATATAGTATGTTCCATTTGAAATTTCAAAGTCGAAATTAATTACTAATAAACCGGAAGTGGTATCATGAATGTACATCCTCATCAAGTAGCTTACATGTTGCTGTATAAATCATGTTATATGAAAGAAATTACTAACTTAAATAAGCGAGATATTTGCTGGGTCCACTAAAATATAACTTCTTTAATACTAGGACTCTCTGTTTTGGATGTGGTGATCCTCACGTCATCCGTTTCTGGGCTGGGAATGGACAATTATGTTTGTGTCTGTCTTTGCACCTCAGAATGGACATGGATGTTGGTTCTTGGTTCGGGGGCTGATGTGAGGATCACCACATTTAAAACAGAGTATATTTTTTCTTCTTTTTTAAAAATAAATAACTAATAATTTTTATAAGTTATATTTCATTTTATAAGGTGTTTTCAGGTTGATGACGTGCGTCTTCTCCTTAATCATTTTCACTTTATGACAATTTTTTACAACATTTATATAGGCTCATTTAAGCATCCCGTTTTAAAAAAAAATGTGTTTTCATTTTAGTTGCAAAAAGATTATAATAAAATAGAAAAAAATGCAATCATTAATATTTTATATTTATAATTAAAAACTCACTATGTTCAAAACGAGCGCTATTTTGATGGCATAACCCGTACTGCTGACGCATGCGCTCAACAGCTGGAAACACTTAGGCCCGTATTCTTACCTCCTGAAGTAGTACTACTTCCGAAATATCGCTATTTCAACTGTCAACTTTAATATTAAAAATTAAAGAAATAAAAGGGAATGTCTTCAACGCCCGAATATTCAAGAACAAAATCGCGCGTCGCCAAAATTTGCATTTTTTAATTCATCATTTACTAAATAGGCCTTTTTTACATTTGCACAAACTACCTGGCTATTTTAGAGGGGTTTGCCTTCACATTCAAAATGAAGAATCGGATCCAGAATTAAAATTTGGATACGGATCCGGAAATAAAACATCGAATCTGGATCCAAATTAGGCTCCGGATACAATCCGAATTAAATTTACATATATCCGTTTCAATATCCGAACATCGGATATTCAAGGAACCGGATATTTTGAAATCCGGGTAAAGGGTCTCGGAAGAAGCTAAGTCTGGACTAAAAAATCACCCTTAAAATGCCGGTCGAATTATTATCACCCGTCAGTTGGCCCGCATTTTTTTTAAGTCTATATTTCAAATGGCAAAAATAATTTTGTAGAAATATCTAACCGTGTAGGTTTTATAATATATTAAAAATGTAAATCGGCCGAAATATTATAATTTTGACTAGTTTTTAATAACTTTAAAATGAAGTATCTACAAATTCTGTGTATTAAAAAGGTTTGGGGTCTATATTTCTGCCACTGGTATTACATGTAAAAAAAAACGGTATTATGAGAGTTAATTACTGTGTTTATACAAGGATGTAAAAAGCTATAACCGAGTTCAAAGTAAAAGAGCAGTAAGTTCTAAAAAAAATGTATGATGAAAAGATGAAATGATTAAAAGTAAGTAAATAAAAATGATGAATCTACGCATAACACTATGAATTGGACATCAAGAACACATTTCTAATAGCAATGCAGTGTGTCTATTTAAAATGGTGGCTTATTCTGCAACTGAATTGCAAAATAACCATGAATCGTTGTTTTACCATGCTCCTATACGATGGCAGATCCCGGATTCCACTTGCTTCATCTGCACAGACTATCCATTCCTGTACAGACTCCTGCAATGTGAATGCATCTAGAAATCTAAAAGTCCAGAAAATACTTTTTAATATGTGAAATATTGTTCCACATACGTATAATACATTTACCTTTATCAGTCTATCTATAGATAAACTTACTGCAAGAAAACAAGGAACAATTTTGTAAATCAGTGTGCAGAATAAGGAGCAAAATTTTGCAGGTTATAATCCTTGTAAATGTATTACAAGTGTTTCATTGAAGTAAAAATTTAAAAAAAACTTTCACTTAAGAGGATGAGAGCATATTATTTATTAACATTGAACCTAAACAGTCCAATTTGCATGATTACTTCAATAAAATACTTTTCACAGCTCAAAAAAATCAATTTTAAGTTATTGAGGCAAATATGTAAAAGTAGATCTTCAAGATGGACTGTTAGCAGTTGCTCAATATGTGTACCTACCCTTGAAATAATGAGAACTCTGAATATTTGTAAGAATAAGTGGATTTAGGTTCATAGATCTTTCGTTTCCCCATAATGGCAAAATATTACTTTGTTTTGAACTCTGTTTTGGAGTATATTCTGAAAAAGAATCGTTGTTTTGTCAGTACGGGTTACATATTACAAATGTCACTTGTAACAAAAATAACTCAATTAATTACCTTCTTCGTATCCACCTTCCATCTTAAATATGTATTCAAATGTAACAAATAATAAAATAAACGGCAAGTAAACAAAATGTTAACAATTCTGAGGTAGAATTTTTCAACATCAAACGAGAGAAACACTTTCTGCCATTTTTGAGTTTTATTTCTGACGTCATTCTTTTTCGACGGTTAGCGGTTGCATTTTTATGGCGCGCTATTCAAATCCATAAATCATATTACGATTCATTACATTTGTAAAACATAATATTGCTGTAATTTTTTTACGAAAAATTGAGACCCTGATCTTCTATGTATCTTTCACAGATATCAAAACCCGAATTTTAATAAAAAAAAAATCAGTAATGTATCATAGTTTTTGTGAAAAATAAAATATCCTGATAGGCCTCATGCGTTCACTCATGTAACATTTTATAAATAAATATATCATCACGGTATTTGATCCATTACTAGGTCTCACGCGTTCGCTCATGTAACATTTTATAAATAAATATATCATCACGGTATTTGATCCATTGCTGGGTGTGCCAATCTGCTTTGTACACAGATATCGGTAATGATGAAACATTTGTACTGTGCGGGCGTCACCTCACGGGCACTCAAAGCTGGCGTGGAGAGTGCACCATAGGGGTTAATTTTGTGCCATTAAAATTCGAAGTAATTTTTGGAGTCGGTCGGGATCGAACCCGGGTCCCCAGCTATGTGACCAGACACTCAGGCACGCGGTCACGAGACCTCATTATTAAGATTATATGCAAAATTATCTAAAGGAGGCATAATCGGTACTGTTGTAGTTTTTGCAAGTGTTGGTTGTGCTTCTTGTTTTGTGTCGAGGCTATTTTAAATATTTCTACTTACTTTTTTTAGTTAAATGGTTTGTTTATTGAACACAAATATTTTTTTTTGTTTAGAATGAGGTCATGCACGATTTTTCATTTTTACTTCCTTGTACGTAAGTAAAGTATTGTAATCGCGAAAAATTTCGGTTTTCAGATTTCAGCGGAAATATCCATTTTGATCATCCCTGAATCCATTTTGACTAATTTCGTCGTGAAGTCTGTACGTACGTACGTATCTCGCATAACTCAAAAACGGTAAGCCGTAGAAAGTTGAAATTTTGTATTTAGGACTCCTATAACATCTAGTTGTGCACCTCCCTTTCTGGTTATTACACAATTTCCAGAAGTGGCACTTTACATGAAGCCTAAAATAGATTTTAATGAAAAACTGTTTTAAAATATAATCCAAAACTTTTCAAATTTGGAATACAAGACTTTTATGTCAATCGAAATAACATAATAGATTTTGGTTAAAATAGGCTAACCGGAAGTGGTACATTACTTGAAGTTGTTAACAGTTTTTCTTGAATAAAATTATTTTATTTTGATTTTAGAAATAAATGCTTCAAATAAAAGTTTTAGAGAATTAATTTCTGCATCTAGCACATCAAGTATTATTAAATTAGCCCTTTGTATAAGCGAGATATGTAAATTTAAAAATTATATACTTTTTTGTTTTTGTAATGGATTAGGACAAAAACATAAAAAAAATGTTCATGTCAAATTACGTTAAATATGTGCAATTTTATGATTCGTACAATAACAAATATTATATTTTTATTGTGCAATTAGTAATATTCATTGTTGTAATCAAATATTTCTTTGTTGTAATCAAAACTCTCTTTAAAAAGTACCGGGTTAGATTATGGTCGCTATATATCTTACTGTTTTGAAGTTAAAATTAATATTTTGTAATTTATTTATTAAAAAAATATGTATAGTTTAATAATCGTACAAGGAAGTCGTGTGGTGTCCACATCAGATTTTTAATTTTAATCGTGGCCGTGTGTCTAGCGCGAATCTGGGGACCCGGGTTCGATCCCGACCGACGCCAAAAATAACTTCGAATTTTAATGGCACTAAATTGATTCCTGTGGTGCACTCTCCACTCCAGCATTGAGTGCCCGTGAGGTGACGCCTGGTAAGCGCCCACACGGTACAAATATTTCATCATTACTAAAAAACAGCTAAAAAAACCTACACCCTTCCACTGAAGGGTTAAGTAACTGAATAATAAGACACCATAATCAAATCAATACAGTCATTTTATTAAATATAATGTACATAAAAAGTCATAAAGACCATAAAAAAGCTACACCTATTAGAAATACTGATTGCTCTCAAGCAAATACGTAATAGACATTACGCAGTATGTACTAAATTCACAAAAATACTTTTTAGAATATCCTACACTCATATAAAATGCATTAAAATAATTATTGTAAAAGTAAGTACGGTATATTTGATAAAAATCAATTTTACAAGCATTCTCCATAACTTTTTCAGAATCAAGTATAATTCACTGGTATTAATAAACTTAATTTTATAATCTCAATCAAATGTTTACAAAGTACGATTAAATCCTAACAATAAATAATAAATTATGGAGTTGTGCATAATTATCAAACATTTAAAGCTTACAATACTTCAAACGTGTTTCAGATCACTCTAATTGGATTTACATTACAATTTTCTATTAAATTTACAAATTAATAATACTTTACTCAGTCAATTTTCCGGCGCTGCCATTTTTAATATTTATAATAAATTAAATATGTAATATTACATATCTACATTAATATATTTCGGCACTGAGTATTACATTTACACATTAATGTTATAAAACCTGATACATAATAAAACGTACAACTGTATATTTCAGACTTTAAATATATGCTTAACAACACTTTGAGTAATTTTTATTGTGCTGTAATATTTGTGCTACTATTTTTACAAACACCATAATATTTATAAATATTATGGAATACCTACAGCCTTTTATTTTTTAATAAAAAAAATATATAAAAATACACATAAATGTAAAATCACGTACATCACTAGTAAATAAATAAACTATAAAAACTGGAATTATTACATTTTTAATACACTGTATAAAATAAAAGTTTTATAAGGCTTTTTTTACACTCGCCAAAATTTGACAAGTGGGGAAAAAGGCTTATAAAATGAGTCCTTTATACTACTTTTTATATTTTGCGTCTTTCATATTAAACGTAGCTGATTTAGGGAAATTTGTTTGTGTAATGTTGTTGTATAACTTTATGTTACCCGACCCAAAACTTTTTGTCCGTTGTCGGCTCTGACGCAATGGAATGAAGTTGGCCATGTCAATAGCACTTGAGTCTCCGCGTTGTTTTCAACGACGAAATATAACTAGACAAAACTTCATTTGGTTTGTTTTGATTTCGGCTGGCCATACAGAGACAACTAGAGCTAGTGATATGTTTAGTCTAGTTTGAGCATTGCTCACTACAAGCGTAAGTGTTCTTAATAATATATTCTTTGGAAATAAAAAATAAAACTACTAAATTATGATTAAAACCAACAAACGAATTATAATCCAACATATTTTTAGTCGATTAATTCCAGGGACCTGAAACTGAACCCGAACCGAAAACCCGAATTAACCTGAATTTTTGATGAACTAAAACCCGAACCGAACCTTTATTTGCCAAGGTCAATAAACCTGAACCGAATTTAAACCATTTTAAATTCAGATTCGGTTCACAAATCAATTAAATATAAAATTAAAAATAATTTTTTGATGTGATTTTAAAATTAATAAATATAATCATCTTCTTGCGTTCGTAATCATTTATTGCTCCGAACCGAAATTCGAACCCGAATCCAAAACTAATGAACCGTTATAATTTTTAATTTCTTGAACCGAAACTGAACGTAAATCAAAATTTATTTCTTGAACCTGAACCGAAGCTGAACCATAAATATATTTCGGTTCAGGTCCCTGATTAATTCAGTATCTATCTACCTTAGTAAATAAGATATCGGAATAAAAAAAACTTATTATTCTTGTTATATCGTTTACAATAACTTTCGTTTCGTGGTGTATTCTAATTTTAAAATAAATATCTAAAATTTAATGTAATAGTGTTCCGTGATTATTCAGAGGGTCTTGATCAAATATATAATCCTGCAAAGGTGTTAAAATATCTTGTAGCAAATTTCTGCCGTTCAATATTTGGGGCCAAATAGCGAACTACTAGTGGATCTTGTCACATATAAAATGTATTTAAAAATGCCTTTTTGTTGCAAGAATAGGTCTGAAAAGGGTTTTCCACTATTTAGAATACTATTTGAAAGAAAAAGAAAAGAAATTTAGTGTAACTTTATACGAAGAACTGATTTGTCGGTTGTGAGGTTAGTTCGTTTTCGTACATATTTATTGTTCGGTAAAGTCAATAATTTTGTATTTTATAATTATAATATATAATTAATAAATATTTTACGTTGAATTTTTTTATTTTTAAAACGATAAACCTATTTTTCATCGTATTGGCGCTTAAATTTTGACTTTAACACTGGTTGGCTTCTAGTGAGAAATGCTCGAACTGGACTAAATATATCTCTATCTCTTGGGTTTCATAATGACTTCATTACGGACGCAAAATATAAAAAATGTTATTTCTATACTACATATAGAAATAAAAACGAGTATATCGAGATATGATTGCACTTACACAAAAGAAACCACTGGTCATACAGACGTCTCTGAATTCAACCTCAAAACAAATTTGTTACTTTTGGGATCGACTACTTCTTCCGTAATATTTAAGTGAGGTAGTTTCTTAATTTGACACAACAGAGAAACATCGTTTTGCCTTAGTTGAAAACAAATGCCATGACCAATAGGCCTTGACAACAATTCTTCACAAATTAAGGCCCAAGTTTGAATTTGTTTTTGTTCTTTTTCATTTTGTAATACCGGAGTGGTTTCTAAGTACGGTTCTAGAAAAGCTCTAGGAGTCAAATCGTTGCTTAAACAGTTGGCTAAATGGCTTAAGATAGACTCAACTGAATGTCGAGGTTGTTGTCGAGTAACTCGGAGAAACTTTTGTAAAGATCTAGCCATGGAAGGGAAGATTGCTTGAGCTGCCTCTTGCGGATCCATTGGAATAGCAGAGACTTGCTCGTTGTGAAGACGTTTGATGTGCGTGAATGCTTCTTCAGCCGCTGTGATTAATCTAGCGCGTCGTTTCTTTACGCGACGTTCATATTCATGTTCTTCGTAAAATCTTTCATTGTGACTAGAATCTCTTCGTCTAGCATGCGCTGCCAACATTGCGCGAGATTGACTTTGTTGTATCGCGGAGTTATTTACTCCATCTACTTCGTAAAATTTAAAACTTGATGATGCTTTGCGCGATTTTGACACGGGAATGCGTTCTAAATATGGATTATAAATAGGAAATTCGGTGTAATATTTTTCTAAGACCCAAACAGCGGCTCTTTGGATGCTAAGTTGTCCGATGGTGTACGCTTTACTTTCACCATCTGGACTTCTAACTATTTTAATGTAATACGTTGGTTGGAGATGTCTGATTTCAACTAAAACTACAGCTAAATAATGTATAAAAAGTAATGTATCAGTCAAACTTGACGCGTATGCAACTAATGCTTTGTAATCAACAGATTCTTCTGGAGTCGTTGCGGCTTTGGCAGTTTCAGTTACTTGTACAATATAAAACAACCAATATGCAAACGTACACACCGATACAAACGCTAAAACTGCTGCTCGAAACAGGAAAATTCTAGGAAGAGTTGCATTAGGTCTACGAAGAAATATTGCCCAGGCCCCAACTGCTAAAATTACTAATTTAAATGCTAAAGAGACTAATTGACCTTTACACTCAGCTCCGCACGCTAGAAGTTTTATATTCTGCTGCAGGCCTAATGTTGAAGATAAGGCAGGAAAAAATCCTAATTTAGGCAACACAACCATCGCTAAAGGGCTTAAGAATGCCGCAATTGAAAGTACGATTGTAAGCACGGTACCGATATATCGATGACATAAAAACGCGAGGCCTGTGTCAGGCTCCCCAGGCCAATTGCTGACATCTTCTGTTGATTGGGATTGTTCTGATGTGTTACCAGTAATAGCAGTGGTGTTTTCCCCCCAGTTATCATCTTGCGGTAGAATCTGAACTTCAATTACTTCTTGGCCATCTCGATTATCTGGTGTTAAAGTTACTGCAGTTTGGAATGGAGCCATATTATCTTCAGCTTTTCTTGATGATTTACTACTCCTGAAATAATAGTTTTTGTTTAACTGGGCACTAAAATACCAGATTTACAGCAGAGGCTGTCGAAAATTACATCTTAAAAACCGCCAGATATGCATATACCTATTAACTAATATATTGCGGATCCCTTGCTCTCCGTGAAGCCTTGACTGAGAGATGGGAATATCATTGCTGCATAAGTCTATCTCACTCAATTTCCCAAGTCTTGATTTTGCGCATGCACGTAATATTTGAATCCTATTGGCTAACGACGATATCTAAGTTGTGATTATTGAAGACTAGCGCAAACTTTAAATTTAAATCTGAGAAATTAAGTAATGTACCTAATATTTATTATGTGTGTAAATTCTTGAATATAAATACTAGTAATAATAAATAACAATGAAATATTCTAGTGCTAAATTTGAATTAAATAATTTACTTTGTTGTACTGTAAAAATAATAGGAATTCAATCTGGTCAGGATTAATTTATTTTGGTGAAGGTAAAGAGTAAAAGAAATAATTTATAAAATATTTATTGATTTCTAAATAATACAATTTTGTTAAATTATAATCGTCTTTCTCAAAGAGTAATTTAGTCTCATGATAGAATCTAATTTTTAATAATGTATCAATTATAATTTTTATAATTTGCGTTTTATGATTGTCTAAAATGGTTTGTTCTTTGACGTGGTTTAAAAATTCTGTTGTATTAAACACATATGCAAAACATTGTTGAAATACATTTAGAACCATCTGTTGTTTTAGTTTTTTATTTTTAAACATTTGTTCTTGATTTTGCCTGAATACCCTTTCAGCATTTTTACAAATAAATATCATATATTTTTAGGGGTATAGGAGACTCCCCCGATTTTTAATATTAATTAGTACGCTCTCTCTTTTATCAGAGCACAAGTAGTCCCAACAAATGGGCAAATGTTTATATTTTTTTAATTTTATTTAGAACATATCCCGCTATATATTCTACTATATTTTCAACATAGGTATTCAGACCCCACATCGTATTAATTTAGTCATGATCAAATCTATTAACACTTACAGAATCTTCTCCACAAACAGGATTTTTAAAATTTTCCCTTTTTGAAGAGATCTGTAATATGTTAATTTTACACAAAGTAATGCTAACGATTCAAAGTGTGCAAACAGAAAATAAAACTAAACCATGTGCTCGCCTGCATCAGATGGCGGCCGCTGTCAGCGTTAGCCAATAGGATTCAAATATTACGTGCATGTGCAAAATCAAGACTTGTGAAATTGAGTGAGATAGACTTATGCAGCAATGATATTCCTATCTCTTAGTCAAGGCTTCAGCTAGTCTCTACAAAACTGAATATATGAAACCGGTAGAAAACCCGCTAAACCGCCAAAAGCAAAAAAAAATCCCGCTAAATTTAACGAAATAATCGCCAAATTGGCAACACTGTTTGTTTAGCGAGTGGTATGTAATGGACAGTAAAAGTGGCATTTTACAGACTGTTAGCTGTCAAAAAATGGCATTTTAATGTCAATCGGCAAAAGATAAAATATATATTTTGTCGGATGGAGTAAAAGTGCAATATACCTTGTGCTTCTATGAGAATGCTGTCTATGATTACTTCTTTCTCGATGACCCCTTGATCGTCGAGATCGTGAACTTTGTTCAGATTTCACCGATTCAGTTTCCATGTCTCGTGCAGTTTCGTTACCCATATACAAGCACAAAAATACACATAACAGGCACTTTTTAATGTCATTGAAAGTGATGAATTTTTATACAGATTTTATGTATGAAACACTAATTTAATAATGCTAAAAGAATTAAATACTTAATTTGTAGAAATTGAACTATGGTCCACACATAAAATTTCACAGAACATTGCAATATTTCATACTATGAGAGTAATTATGAGATTCTTTTACACAATGTAAAAAAAATCTTATTAGACTGCAATTAATGAGAGATTATAGATTATTTCATCACAGTCCTTTAACACTTTTCAACACAGTAATACTTTTATAAAAATTCTAATTGTTAATATGTTATTAAAATTATTTATAAAATTTGTTCACACCTACACTTTGCTAACATTTCGCCGTGTTTATGTTTCAAAATGGCTTCTAATGACATTGAATGAATAGCGGTACAATTTTGTTGTCAGAACGCACACTTATTCCAAAAAGAAAAATTGTATGAATTCGGTAACAATTAAATTGTTATTTAAATACACTTTTCTTGTTACAAGTATTAAAGTGTTTGTTGATATTTTTAAAACTTATGGGTTAAAATTTATAGTTCATGATTGATAAGTACTGATATATTTACAAAATGTAATATAAAAACATTGAAAAAGAGAATTGTTAGATAATATACTATTACAAATATTATTTAAAAGACAAAAGTGTTTAAAAATGGAAAAACCATAGAGTAAAGAATATATTTAGAAGCCGTTCGGGGAATGGCCCGCCATCTTATTGTGTTCCATTTCTGATCCGTTTTTTGCTTGCTATTTCGAATTTATAGCTTAAACTTTTGTGTTTAAATACCTTTTTGGACAATATTTAGTAAATTTTAATAATAATTATGGCAGTATAGTCTGTATTAGGCTGCAGAAATGGAACAGTACAATATGGCAAACGCTTCCATTGGCAACAAACATGCGTCACGCTCCCTCTACATATATATTGGGAAAAACCATTGAAGAACCGAAAATAGTGGAAGTTGGTGCACCTGATCCAAAATCTATTTATTACTATTCGCAACTTCACCGGTATCAATTTTTTACTCAACAAAAAACCGTGTGTTACACTTTTATATCATATTTCTACTTCTTCATTTTAATACATTAAAATGGCAAGTGACAGTAAAACACAAGATAAGAAATCTCCTAACCCAAAAGGAAAATCTCACGAAGAAATATTTAATGGATTTCAAATATTACGAGCGGAACAACGTAGTTTAGCAAATAAGTTATCAGAATTTAAATTAGATTTAACTGAACACAAGTAAGAAAACCAATTTTTTAATATAAACTTGAATATCTATTTAAAGTAACAAATGACAGATTTATTAGTTTTACACATAACCTCAATTTCGTCATGCTTCGAAACTGTTTTACCATATTTGGTTTTCCAAAATTGTATTAACGATTTTAAAAATTTCAGAATGGTTATAGAAACCTTAAAAGGAGTTAACGAAGACAGAAAATGTTACCGTATGATTGGAGGTGTTCTTTGCGAACGAACTGTTAGAGAAGTACTCCCAGTATTAGAAAATAACAGAGACCAATTAAGCAAAGTAATCGACGCAGTAACTGACCAGCTGTCGAAAAAGGGTACAGAAATAAATGAATATAAGGAAAAGCACAATATTCGTATAAGAGGGCAAGACGACATCCCAGAGAGCGAACCTGACGACAAATCAGCCTCTACGAGCAACGATACCAGCCGTGGAAATGTTCTTGTGGAAAACCCAGTATAAGATAAATGAACTATTTTCGCAAGCTTACTTTGTTTTTTTTCTGTTGGTCTAATTCTTTGTGCTTTAAAATAACAAATGCTGGCGTCCAAATACACTTTTGTTTACCTAATTATGTCGTTATTTTTTCTGTAATAAATATTTAAATTTAATTAGAAACGAAGGGTGTTCATTTTTAATCAGAATATTTATTTGTATACCAAGGGTTGAAAGTAGCTAGAGATTGTCGCTCGAGCGTAGCGAGACCTGCAACTATACATTTCACATAAGAAAATAGCGAATATAAACTGGTTCACAAAAACAAAAAAATATCAGCTGTCGTGTGTCAGTTATCAAATAAAATCTACAGAATTAAGTGAAGTTTGACCATGTTTTGTTGTAATTTTTAATATTATTGACAAAATTTGGTTTAACGAACTTGAATTATTTATTTAATGCATTTAAAACGGTCGGTTGTCAAGCGCCAGTTACTATTTTCTAACGTGAAATGAAGTATAAGCAGTGTTCCTTCAGGCTATGATTCACAAATCTAAATGATCAGAGTGATCATGATTAAGAAGCAGTTTTCTATTCGGTATCCCATTGTCTCATTTTGTGATCACTAGAGAACCTGAATCATCCTTTTTGGAAATATGATTTTCCTTAAAAAGCATGTAATTTGAAATTTGAAAACAAAAAAAAATATATCACATAAAAGATTTGTTTTAGCAGTAGATTATTTATAAAATAAAATAAGTTGGTTTGCATTGGTCCGCATATGATATTTGACGCTAGGTGGTGTTTATATTATTCATGTTGTTTTCTTGATATAATTTCTAAATCATGATTAAAAAGGATCATGATTAAACTAATCAGGGTTCACAAAATCACAATCACAGCCCGAAAGAACACTGCTATAGTTGAGGCCTATAAAGATACTTTCATCTAGAGGTATGCACTACATTTTTTCTACGATCCGAAAGATTAATTGATTTTTAAACGTAATTAATCAAATTTTTGTAATGGGAGATTCTACCATTTTTGTTTTATAATTTTATATGAAAGTATAAGTAAAACTAAAAATATTGGTGAAAATCCGTTGAAAAATTCCTATAATAAATATTCGTGAAATATATTCTATTTCTAAATAGGGTGGTTGCACATTTTTAAATTGAATTAAAAATAATTACGCTAAAACTAGACAAAAACTACCCCCCACACTTATGACGTAGGAAGGCACCTTTTCCTACTGGCTGCCTGAACACAAACAACCTTACTTGTTCATCCCGTGCAATTGTGTGTCTCTCTATCTCTGTCATTTGTAAACAAAAGTTGACATGTGATTTTGTTTCACATTTGAACCTCTTTCCTGGGATGCGCTGCCATGAGTGCCTTTTGATGTCATACTGTTTTTAATCACGTGATATATTTGAAAATTACACATTTTTTAACAATTAATAATTCATTATTTATAGGAACTATTATAATTATTTTCCAATATATACTGTTTAATAACCAAAATTTTATAAATACAAAAATCTTGCAACCAGCCTATTATATTTGAAAAAAAAATATATCACCATAAGTCTACTTTACTTTATAAATGCAAGAAATTTATATTTAAAAAAAAACTGTTTGATATTTGCAGTCTAGAATGCTATTTAAATTTCTTTACTTCCATTGGTATTACGAACTTCCCAACAAACTATTTGTTATACAAATAAATGGAGAAACATTACCTTTTATCATTTGTTGGTTAAGTGAAATAAATGTTTATTTTGAATATAAATAATTTGCATTAAATCGTTTTGATGTTCACTGAAGAAAAAATAACAAATGGTTCACATTTTACTAGACAAAATGGCGGCCAAATGAGGTATTTTGTCGTCATCTGCCAACGACAGTTCATTTTTTCTTCTAACGGTCTATAAAGAGCTTTGGTTTACAAAATACCTTTTCAATTTAACAACTATCTTTGCACATAGTAAGTAAAATGGCGCCAGCAACTGTTGACTGGGCTGTCAAATGAACCGTCAAAAATATTGTAGTCACTAAATTAGCTGTATTTTCGGTAAAATTGCATCGTTAGACATTTTAGCTTCAATAAAAGCTTTTGAAATTTCTTTCGATAAGTTTTATAAAGTTGTCAAACACTTTCCTCACATACGTATAAATTTTTAGAGAACAAACGTCGCAGATCTCATTACTAGCGCGTAAACTAACATAACCTAACTATGACTGTTGTTGGCATTATGCGCAGAATCCCATTGCGCATATCTTCTATTTCTTTAAATTGAAAAGGTCCGTTATTCACTTTCTGTAAATATTCGAAAAGCCTACTTTTTATTGATCGTAGAAAATACATTTATATTGTACCATTAATTGTGAATTTTGTTATTATATATAGCTTGGCGTTTAAATTTATGTTTTGAAATAAATAAAATTCTAGTTGATTTTGAATACTCCTCGTATTAATCAACAAATTGTGTATAAATTCAATTAATCATAACACTTATCATTTTGCATTGTTAATATATTTTATATTTATTATTTAATAAACGCGTATGTTTATTAATTGACACTTAATATTATTTGTATTTACTGATAATACTTTATAGATAATAATAAATTCTTGAGTAAATATGAATCATTTTATTTAGTCTTATCAATCATCAATAGTTTATATTTCATTATAGTTCAGGTAAAGAAATAGAGAAGACATGGCGAAAGCAGTGTTAGTTATAATATTGTGTCTTTTAAATTTTTGTTCATCCAGTGATGAATTTGTGTGTACGCCTAAATGCGATTGTTATCAAGATAGTGACAACCCTGTATACGTTCCTTTGTTTAATATCAATTGTGCTAGATTAGATTTTGAGGAATGCCCAACAAAACTGCCAGTTTTCATGGGACATCTGGACGTATCGAATAACAAAATTTCAAAACTGAATGAATCATGTGTTTTAAACAGCAGCACCTTATACTCTTTTGATTTGTCTCACAATAATATCAATTCTATATCTGATAAATATTTCCAGAATTTAACTGGTTTAATTCATATAAATTTGAGCCACAACAAACTGATATCTCTTAATCAAAGTTTTTATGGATTGTCAAATTTAAAAACACTGAATTTGCAATCAAATAAGATAACAGCTATACCACAACAATTTTTTGCTTTATCTTCACTAGAAGAATTAAATTTAAGCAACAACAACTTGGGGGAATTTATTATGAATATTAAATTGTCAGAATACCTACCAAAATCTCTTCAAAATCTTTATTTAAATCGCATACATTTAAGAAGAATTTCAAAAGAAGTATTCGAAGATATGAATTTGAAGAAATTAACTATAGCTTACAATCCATTTTCTGACTTACCTTATATGGAATTAAATAACCTGGCTTACCTGGACATATCTGGAACAAAAATAAGTAATGTTACTACAAAAAGTCTCACGTTTCCATATTTGAAAGTTTTGAAAATGAACAGACTTCCATATATAAAAAAAATATACGATTACGCTTTCTTCAATCTACACAAACTGGAAGAATTATACATCGAACATTGTATACATTTAGAAGAAATGGACCCAATTTCATTTGGATACATCCAAGGCAAAGATTCTGCAAATAATTTAACCTTGAAGAAGTTTTCAGTTGCTTACAGTGGATTGAAATTCTTGCCAGATACATTTCAGTTCATTTTTCAAGATTTGGAAGAAATTCAGTTACGGGGTAATTTTTGGGATTGCTCTTGTAGAGTGATGTGGTTTAAACATTTGAAAGAAAATGTGAAGGATATTGATGAAATCAGGTAAATAATTAATTAATTTACTTGAATAAAGGTAAATATTAGTTATCAATATTTATTGCACAAATATTGGATGATAAATATGAAGTTCTTCAACTGATAACAGAGACTATAAACCTAATTTTTATTTTAATAAAGTAATAATGAGTATACATATTGTAGAAAATATATTATTATTTTCATGATTTTATTGTAATTATTATGCAATTTTAGATAATAAATATGATAATAATTTGAAGCGATGCAGGTACCCTTATATTTAAGACAAAATTGAGAAAGATTGCTATAAAAAATACTGTCCTAAATTATTTTCTAATTTTTTTTTTTTTTTTATAAATTAAAATTAATTATGACTTGAAAGAGAAATATAAGGAAAATTTAATGTGTACTTTAATCACTTAATATTTATTGTAACGATTTTTTTTTTAAACTATAATTAAACATTAATACAATGACTTTTACATATAGGTGATATTGAAAAACGGGCCACTCAAAATAACTTTTTTATTTATAATTAATTTTTACTTTTCTTGATATACTTATATGTAAACTGGGCTTGGAGCACATAAATCATTAACATTAACTTTTATATTTCAAATGGGACATCTATATATTTGTATATTTGGGAATTCAACGATATTCTTGTGAAGTGCATTTTTACTTCTCGCTAAGAGAGGTATTGGATTCATGCTAAAAATCGCATATCCAGATTTTAATGATTAAGCACATTTTAAGGTCTCTACAGTCCTATTTTTTTTTTAAGATGTCTGTGTGTGTGTATATATGTATGTGTCTGGGGATGGAAGACCGATTTATCAAAAACTATAATACTTAATATCTGTTTAACTACGTGTTTCTCAATCGGACATTACTGGGAAGAGCTGAAAAGGTTTTGGTAATAATTGGACAACCGGAAGTTGCAGATTCTTAAAAATATTCTTCTAAATATTACTTTTTGAAATGTTTTATTCTTGCTAGTATTAAAGAAGAGTAAATTCTCTATCTGATACATATACATATTTTATTATATCTTGTATAGATTTAGAGATAAAGAAATATAAGATATATAATAATCTATTGTAATAAATCTCACAGCCCAAATAATGTCATAGAAACCAATTACCTATCCAGAGACATTACTGAAAATTTTTTTGGAAACTACATACATTATGTTATTTCTTATTGTATTAATAGTTAAATATTTAAAATTATAAGTATATTACATGTACCCTTCAATAATACTATCAATCCCGATAATGAATTGTAAACATTTCGAAAAATTAGAAGAGTAGGACAACATTTCTTCATAGAATGAATTTAAAATTAAAAAATCTATAAAGTATAGCTATAAGTAGAATTTTTAGTGCAGAGTGTAGGTATATAAGAAATGTTAAATACAATAGGGCGCGAGCAGTCATATGACTTTGTTGGCCTTGACAAGCAGATGTGGGGGCCCGTGTCAAAATGATAGCTAGTACTTATGTACATAGATGTCAAATATAATAATTTTTCATTCTAAATTTAGTGATTTTCCAATTCCATGTGGTTTATTTTCCTCGACAAGTAAATTCCATACTCCTGGTGACAAATTAACTACGTGAATTTAGACAATCTTGAAATTTTCTGAAGTGGTCGTTTAAAAAAAATAATTTATAATGGTTGTTCATATTATTTCGTCAAAATTGAATAAATAGTTGTGTTGTATTTTATACACTCGCGTCTAAAATAAATAACTATTATGTATTATGTATGAACATATTCCAACATATTTTTTTTTGTTTTAAAATAAATATATTATAACGGCTTATTACACATTTTTGGGTGTATCAATTTTCTTTTTTTACGCAGATATAATCTGTACCGTTGAAGGCGCTTAACAGGTAGCACTTCACATAAATATTTTTTTAATTTGGTCGGTTTCTAAATAATCTGCATCATTCAAGTCACAATACATATATGCATTCAATCATCTCAAATATAAAGATTACAATATCTATACATTTCTAAGTTTTCAATGATTTTACATGTGTATAAATAACAAATAACTTTACTAAAAACAAATTCTCATATGTAGATGTTGGACTCCTGAGTCAAACGCTAACAAAACCATCCATTCTATGAGTGACGAAGAGTTCGATTGTTTGAAGTCAAAGAAAATAGTTCTACCACCAGGTGCTCCTGCGTATAGTTGGTTGTTTCCACTAGTAGGAGTTCTTAGCATCGTCATTCTTATGCTACTTGCTGCTCTTGTTTACTTGGGGCCCTACGGCCAAAATGTCTACAAGATGGAAGGGAAGACGATAGGGCCTGATTCTCCCTACAGCGCAATTACTATTGAACCTAATCAGGCTGAAAGTATGAAACTGTAAATGCCTTCATTTGTAAATATAATCATATAATTATTAATGTGATCCTGAACTAATACCAAAAAATATAATACTGTATACATATATATTTTTTATTTTTATATTATAATTTCTCTTGATGTTGTACCACAATTATTATAATAAAATAAATACACATACAATTATTCTAATTGATTTCGGTTTATTAATTCAAACCATCTTCAGGGATATATAAATACATGAAAAATTATAAATAAAAAAATATAAATGTAAATAAAAATATTTATAATATAAAATAGGTTATATATATACAAATTAATTCCAAAATTATTATAAATATATTATAAAAGTATAATTTAAATATATTAAAATGAAATAAAATGTAATGAAATATGTTATTTGAAAAAATATAATATAATATAATTTAAAATTTTGAAAAAAAATTGTAAAACATCATTCATAATTTTGGATTTAAAAAGATCGAATTGTTTATTCATAACCTGTACGCCCTTAGAAACTAAATAATGAATTTCATATGCCTCAAGCCAAGTCATTTTAAAACGAAATAAAACAATATTTGGGTATAGTTCTGTAAAATTTTTAATTATTTAAACGACCTTTCGACAGCGAAATGCTGTCTTCATCAGGTATTGATCAGGTAAATAACAAAATGAGGGTAACATAGATAAAACAGAAAATTTTCTGTATACCAGAGACGAACAAAAGCGTATTATTATTATTATTATTAAATTTCTATTTAGAAAATTAATATTTACTGCGTACAATATTTATTTTGACAATCATTTTTCTGACACTGACGTAATAAAACGTTATGCTTTTGTTCGTCTCTTGTTTCTAATTCCATGGCTAACTATTAAATTGTAAGACAAGAATTTTCTACCACTTGGTACAACTTTTACGAAAATCGCTCTAACCGTTAAAGCTGTAGCCGTGTCTATATGTTATGCGATGCTCATCACGAGCATAATAGCAGAATAGTGAATTATGCCTTTTAGTATATTGTAATATACTATTATTTTTAACAATAACATATATCGGAATGTATTTCTCGGGCGTACTATCTATATCTTTCCCCCACGAATACCTTCTCTCTCTGTGCATGACACCAGTGGGGACTATCACGTACATACCTATATAAGGAATCATTTTTTTTTTTCAAACCGAACTTCTGTATTATTGTAATAATTTATTATTATAAATATTGTAATTATCTTACATTACATTATCGTTTATAAATATAAATTATAATAAAATTTTCACTATTTTATACATTTATTATATTTTCATGTAAAATAAGAATAGTTACTGTAAAAGGTTTTAAAGGATATTATAATATATTATTGTATTACGAAACTATTTTTATAGGTACTCAATGAAAATAAACATGATAAATATAAACTTCTATCTGTATTTTTTTTCAATAGGTACTATCTTACAGATTTAATCTCAAAAAATTCTAAATTCTGTGTTAGTAACAATATTCAATCGATTTTTATTTCATAATAATAAATTTATTATTTATTTTATTTTATCGTCAAACGATAACATTTACTTTTATTTGGATACAAACTAGAAAATTGTCATTTGTTGAAAACAATTGATCTGAAGCACGTCAAAATGAAAACAGTTGCATCTCTTATTACTTTCATTTATTGCATAAATTTTATTTCTGCTATTCAAAATGATACTGAACTACAAGATATAGTAAATTTATTGTGTGAGAAATGTGTTTGTATCCGAAAAATAAATTCCGATCAGCACATTTCATTGTTGAAAATTGATTGTTCTAATTTAAAACTAAGAAAAGTTGCAAGTTCACTGCAACCTATATTTGCAAATGCAAGTGAAGTTTACTTGAAAGGAAATAATTGGAATTGCGATTGTGGAATAATATGGGTGAAAAATATGCCAAATGTTATGGACAAGAATGAAATGAGGTAAGATACATTTCTTTTTCTTCATTTTAATAATTATTTAGTTATATACAGGATGGTGATCGGCACAGCCGAACATAGGACTATAACATGTAAAATCAGACTTTCTTAATTTCCTGCTTCCTAATTATTTTAGGAAAATGCTTCAAATAAAAGTTGTATAAGCATAAAATTCTGCATCTGAATCAATAAGCAACATTAATTTTGTATGCCTTGTAACGGCAGAAATTAGGTATGAAAATGTCGAAAAACACCTCAAAAATAGTAATAGCCGTGGAATTGAGACAAAATAATAAATGTTTAATGATTTATCTGTCATGTTAGGATAATTTATTTTTATTAGGTATTATTTCTAATTTCTGTCCCAGTTAACAATTATCTGTTAATTTATATTGGTATTTGTTCACTTGAACAGAAATTACAAATAATAATAATAAATTAACTTAGCTTGACAGATAAATCGTTACCATTTGTTAATTTTTTGTTTCAATTCCATGGCTATAGTTATTTTTGGAGTGATTTTCTATATATTCATACCTAATTTCTGCCGCTACAAGGCATACAAAATTAATTTTTATTATAGAGTCAGATGCAGAATTTTATGCTTATACAACTTTTATTTGAAGCATTTTCCTAAAATAATTAGGAAGCAGGAAATTAAGAAAGTCTGATTTTACATGTTATAGGCTATGCAATAAACAACTATTAATACGACTATTGCCTAGGTTACGGTAGTATATTATTTTCTTATATCTAAAATAACTTGTTTTACTAAGAAATTCATAAGTAACAAAACTATCTGTCACCTGTATCATTTGTTTGCATTTGTTTATTGCATAGCCTACTTCAATATTGTAGAATTATTTCTGATTTTTAATATCATTTTTCTCGAAATAATTGTTATACAACCCCATATCATATTTATATCGTTGAAATCAGAAAAAAATTCTCTATCTAATGGACAAAAAATTTATATAGGTTGCCATTTAAAAAAATATAATTTTATTCTACCGTTTGAGAACCACTGTTTGAATTTTTTATTTATTATTCCTCATAAATTAAGCCCTTTTTCCTGGTAATTTTTTGTATATAACATTTTTCTCTAAAGTCATTACTTCGCCCAAAAAAGAGCTGGTTGTTTTAAAGGAAACACCCTGTATAGATTAATTTTGTCGTGCACTTTCCCATTTTATCGTGCTAAATTTGTCGATATTCATTTTGTCGTGAACTTTTCATTTCTGCCGTACTATATTTGTCATTTATTGTACCTCTTTTTATTAAATTATTATTATTATTATTTTTCAATTACAAAATATCTAATTAGAACTATATACTGTAGTTGAAAATTAATTTCTCACAGTATTTTTTTACGAAAATTACTGAAATTAGTTTAGGATTCATATTATATGTATAAGTTGTATAAGCATATTATGTATATTACATATCTTAATTTATTTTTGTCATTTTTTTTCAAGGTGTGCCCAACCAGAATATTTAAGAAACAAAACCGTTGAAGAAATTCCAATGAAAGAATTCATGTGCAATAATCCTGCAGTAGTTTTAAACAATATATTACTCATACTAGTTTCAATTTCATTTGTAATTATTTTTGTAGTAGTTGCGTTGTATATTTACATTAATTTCTTTAATTTGCGATACAATGAAACACAATTTCAAAGTATGCAATTTGACACATCATATGATAACCCAGACACAATAAAAACTTATACGTAACAAAGGATATAATATTACTAGTTTGTAAATAAAATATGTGT
Source organism: Harpalus rufipes (assembly GCA_951394225.1). Taxonomy (NCBI): domain Eukaryota; kingdom Metazoa; phylum Arthropoda; class Insecta; order Coleoptera; family Carabidae; genus Harpalus; species Harpalus rufipes. Next base: position 19,411,615 of record OX596283.1, on the reverse strand, counting down.
GATAATGTTTTGTATTTGTTTTATAATAAAACATTGTTTTGTAAATTTAAATTTGAACTTTTCCAATACACCATTTCTAATTATTGACTACGAAAGTTATCTCAAACATATTTATATATTTTTATTCTGAAATATATCAATTTATATGACGCCAATTGTTAGCGAACTCTTCTGTCTGAGAAGAAAATGCTGATGAGCTTAAGATTTACGTCACGTGATAATTTTTACTTCCTTGTACGTAAGTAAAGGAAGTATTGTAATCGCGAAAAAATTCGGTTTTCAGATTTCAGCGGAAATATCCATTTTGATCATCCCTGAATCCATTTTGACTAATTTCGTCGTGACGTCTGTACGTACGTACGTACGTATCTCGCATAACTCAAAAACGGTAAGCCGTAGAAAGATGAAATTTTGTATTTAGGACTCCTATAACATCTAGTTGTGCACCTCCCTTTCTGGTTATTACACAATTTCCAGAAGTGGTACTTTACATGAAGTCTATAATAGTTTTAATGAAAAACTCTTTTAAAATATAATCCAAAACTTTTCAAATTTGGTATACAACACTTTTATGTCAATCGAAATAACATAATAGATTTTGGTTAAAATAGGCTAACCGGAAGTGGTACATTACTTGAAGTTGTTAACAGTTTTTCTTGAATAAAATGATTTTATTTTGATTTTAGAAATAAATGCTTCAAATATAAGTTTTAGAGAATTAATTTCTGCGTCTAGCACATCAAGTATTATTAAATTAGCCCTTTATATAAGCGAGATATGTAAATTTAAAAATTATTTTTTTGTAATAAAGCTTGCTATGGATTAGGACTTAGGACAAAAAAATAAAAAAAAATGTTCATGTCAAATTACGTTAAATACGTGCAATTTTATGATTCGTAAAATAACAAATATTATATTTTTATTGTGAAATTAGTTATATTGATTGTTGTAATCAAATATTTCTTTGTTGTAATCAAAACTCTCTTTAAAAACTCCTTTATGGTCGCTATATATCTTACTGTTTTGAAGTTAAAATTAATATTTTGTAATTTATTTATTAAAAAAATATGTATAGTTTAATAATCGTACAAGGAAGTCGTGTGGTGTCCACATCAGATTTTTTTCTAAAACTACTAGATGAAGTTTCATTAAAAAAATGAGTATTCTGAAAAATGATTCATCACCATATTATATTCTGGCCCGTATAATCTAAGTTCTAAGTGTTTTATGAAAGATTAGAAACATCATAACGATTCAGAAATTTTATTTTTATATTTTCTTTGCTTACAAACTGTTTAGCATTGTGCGAAGTAGATGCCTACTGCTACTACAATCGATTTTCTCTCGGTGTGTATCTGTTCACCTAGATAACATCTTTGCTAGTGCGAGCGTCTTTTGTATGTCATCGCTATCTGTGATCTGTTTGGTAGGTTTTGCCACCCTTTCAACGTTTCAGCAATACATTTCACACTTTGTTCATTTATGAATAGGATAGTAAATAAAGAAACCAATACATATGTCGCGAATTTCGCAGAAAAGGGTGAACATTTTGTTGCACCGATATGAATTTTAGAATGTGGGTTAAATTTCAGGCTGAACAAAGAGGTAAGGAAGATTTGTTTTGAAAATATATAAATTAGGTTGAGTTTACCCTACAGAAATACTGATAATCCCGGCAATGAATTGGAAACATCTTCAAAAATTAGAAGAGTAGGACAAAATTTCTTCATAGAATGAATTTAAAATTAAAAAATCTGTTGTGGCCAGCGCCAGCACAATACCTTCCGTCAATCCTGTGTATAATGGATAAATTTCGTACATAATTTTTCTTGCAAAAGATTCTAAATTTCCAGTAAAATTATTTCATAAAAAAACTATTCAAATTGCACTTGACACCGACATCTTCTTCTTCTTTAGCTTTTCCCATTCGTTAGGGGTCGCTATTTTTTCGTGTCGTTATCATTCAGTTCCTTTTCTCTCAAGTCTTCCGCAATGCAGACCTTCCATCTTATCTTTGGTCTTCCTCTGTTTCTTCAACATTCTATTACTAAACTATTCATTCTTGTTCCAATATAATTCTTCATTTCTCCTCATGACATGTTCAAACCAATGTAATCATCTTTCTTGTATCTTTTAAGAAACTTGTAATACTAGAGTTATTTTCTTACCGTATCTTTCCGTGTTTTCCCCAACATCTACTTCAACATCCTTATCACTGCCACATTAATTTACTTTTTATTGATACTGACATCTGTCAATTTGAATTATATGAATATATTAATAGTATCCATGTTTAGCATAGCTGGCTGAATTATAAAATTTAATTTCTTTAAAATTCTTTAACTCTATATCTATTGAATATGAAGTATAAAATGTAATCAAATCGTATAGAGAATAATATATTCTTTAAGTTATAATAACGTTAAATGTCAATAAATCAAATTTAACTGTTAAATCTTCAAATGAGGGTACTTCCGGTTCACCAATTATAACCAAAATTTAATCACTTGTTCTTCTGGATGTAAACTTGAGGAATACGAAAAAATTATAATTTTTGGAATCGTGGTATTGAAGTTATGGGATCCGGAACTTTTGTCACACACACAGAGACACACACACACAGACACACATACATACATACAGACATCATCGTAAAAATGGTAAAATCGTATTATAGGGACCCTAAAACATGCTTATTCAGTAAAAACTCATCATTGAATTTTTTGACCAAAGACAATACCTTCCTTACCTAAAGGTGACGGAAGGTAAAAATCTAAATATAAAGAATAGATATAAGTAGAATTTTTGGTGTAGAGTGCAGGTATACAAAAAATGTTAAATACAAAAAGGCGCGAGCAGTCATGTGACTTTGTTGGCCTTGACAAGCAGATATGGGGGCCCGTGTCAGAATAATAGCTAATAATTATGTACGTAGATGTCCAATATCATAATTTTTCATTCTAAATTTAGTAATTTTCCAATTCCATGTGGTTTATTTTCCTAGACAATTAAATTCCACACTCCTGGTGACAACTTAACCACGAGAACATTATTAATAATAATACATTAAATGCATTAACTACACTCACTAACAAATGTGAAGAAATAAAATTGTATAAAAATAGAATGGTTATGTTAGATATTTCAAATATATATTAAAATATATTATTCGTGTATAATTTTCACAGTTGACGCGTGTATTATTAGTGGTAAATTATCTTGAAATACATCTCATACAACGGAATCCGTGTGTCAGTTTTATCTGTGTATGTCCATCTACATTGAGTCGTGTTTGAATCCAGACATCTGTTCACACTCTGGTTACAAATAATTACTATGCCCTGATTATGTGGGTCTCAGTCAGATAAGGCACATCGTACAATGAAAGGATGAAACTAGATCAATACAAAGAAAAAATAAGGCTTATAACATTGATAAAAATGGAATGGTAGATATAAATATGCCTTCTTCTAATTTGATGAATTAGAAAATTTCGTTGTGAATACGAATTAAATTATTGAATTGCGCTTAAAAAAAATGTTGAAAATCATATAGATAAATTCAGCATGTAAAGTTTAACACATTTTATTTTGCAAATGTACAATGTAAATGGTTCATTATTTTGTTTAAAAAATAACTGGCAGTTACTAGTAGATTTTTTAATAAGTAAAGAAATATTATATTTGACATCTATGTACATAATTACTATCATTCTGACACGGGCCCCCATTTCTACTTGTCAAGGCCAACAAAGTGACATGACTGCTCGCGCTCTATTGTATTTAACATTTCTTGTATACCTACACTCTACACCAAAAATTGTACTTATATCTATTCTTTATATTTACATTTTTTACCTCCCGCTACCCTTGGTAAGGGAGGTATAGGGATCGTGCTAAAAATCGCATACCGAGATTTTGGTAAATGACCACGTTTTAAGGTCCCTACAATCCAATTTTAACATTTTCACGATGATGTCTGTGTATATGTATGTATGTGTGCGTGGATCCTGTTTACGCTCTATCTCAAATACAATCATTCAGAAAGTTTTGAAACCATGTATTTCTACCTTATTCTAATATGGAAAGAACTGATTAGATTTTGGTGGCAATCGGATAACCGAAAATGGCAGTTTACTTGAAGCTCAAAATAGTTTTTCTTCAAAAAATACCTTTAAATGTAATTTTTTCTCAATTTGTTATTATAAAAATTAAAGATTATTCCATTTTCTACAAGTTTGCTTTAATACTTTTTCTATATATTGTATGGATAAATTTATAAAGTAATATAAAAATTATATACGTAGGTAAATGGCGGGAGGTACTGTGTTGGTCACATCAGATTTTTAATTTTAAAATCATTCTATGAAGAAATTTTGTCCTATAATTTTAAATATTTAACTATTAATACAATAAGAAATAATATAATGTATGTACTTCCCAGAAAAAATCTTCAGTAATATCTCTGGATTTTTGACACTGACATTTATCTGTCAGTTACAAACATTTTATTTTTTCAATTGGTTTCCATGACATTATTTGGGCTGTGGGATTTATTACAACAGATTATTATATACCTTATATTTCTTTATCTCTAAATCTATAAAAGATATAATAAAATATTTATATATATATCTTACTCTTCTTTAATACTAGCAAGAATAAAAAAATTCAAAAAATAATATTTAGATTTTTCCGATTGTCTAATTATTACCAAACCTTTTCAGCTCATCGCAGTAATGTAATGATTGAGAAATTAAACAGATATTAAGTATTATAGTTTTTGAGAAATCGTCCTTCCAACTTCCCAACACACACACACACACACATACACACATCATCGTAAAAATATTAAAATCAGATTGTAGGGACCTTAAAACGTGCTTAATCATTAAAATCTGGATATGCGATTTTTAGCATGAATCCAATACCTCCGAGAGGTAAAAATCAGTTTGAAATTTAGGTTTATGAAATATATTTAGAAACTCTTTGTTTTTTTCTTAAGAATTTTTATATCAAATATATAAAAATCTGATGTGGCCAGCACATAACCTCTCGCCGTATATTTTACCTGGCTGTATGCATAAAGCAAAGATTATTTTTATAAATACAAATAATATATTCATATAAATCTATGACGTATAAACTTCTTTATTATTCAATAATAGCATGTCTCAACATGAAGATATTTTACCATAAATTATGTTACAATAAATTACAAAGTAGAGTTTACCATATATAAATATTAGGCTGGTAACAGCAATTTTCAATTCGAACAACTTTGTTTACTTTCTCTTCATATTCTTCTAGTAAAAACATTAATTTTGGGCGGTCTAAAATGTATATATCTGGATTGTGCATCTATTCTTATATATCTTCTTTTACATTTTATTTTTTCATACTTGTTACATCTAAATAACCTTAATTCCCTTTAATAAAGTGACGGATAGATTGCACTCCGATTTTGTCAATATTTACAACTTACTTGAGAAGAATTTGATAGCTTTTTCGCAATTCAAAGTTACTCTAGTCTACAGTGCTGGTGTACATTGTCCCATAATGTTTGAAACAAATTTAAGTCCTTCAACCTAGACTTGTCATCTCCATAATAGAGACAGATCAAGAATTAAGGGATTCTCCAAGTAAATTTTTCTTTCGTTACTCATTATTTCTGACACTGACATTTATCTGTCAGTTACAAATAATTTAAATTATCAACTATTTTTCATGGCATTCTTTCGGCTGTCAAATTTATTACAACAGATTATTTTATATATTATACTTCTTTTATCTCTAAATCTATGGAATATATAATAAAATATTTAAATGTATCAGATAGAGAATTTAATTTTCTTTAATATTACCACGAAAAATTTTCAAAAAATAATATTTAGAAGATTTTTTTTCAAGAATCTTCTACTTCCGGTTGTCCAATTATTACCAAAACCTTTTCAGATCTTCCCATGAATGTCCGATTGGGAAATACGTTGTTAAACAAATTTTAAGTCTTATAGTTTTTGAGTAACCGTCCTTCCAACATCCCACACACACACATACACACACACACATACATCCACACACACACACACACACACACACACACACACACACACACACACACACACAGACATCATCGTAAAAATGTTAAAATCGGATTGTAGAGACCTTAAAACGTGCTTATTCAATAAAATCTGGATATGCGATTTTTAGCATGAATGCAATACCTCTCTTAGCGAGAGGTAAAAAGGGGAGGGGCAATATTTAACTTTTTCCCGGTAACCATTTATATGTAATTCTATATTTAGTGTATTTAGATATAATATTACCTTTGAAACCATTTAATGCGTATGTTACTCTAGTTTAGTTAGATCATCCCGTATCAGCATATAGAGCGGAATATATTCCCCTAGTCATCTCATCAGGTTAGGCTTGTCAGGACGTTGTTGTGGTTCCTCTCATGGGACATTCAATTGTTAAAACAATGTAACGTAAATAAAAGGAAGGCCGCGAGCCGGCGGAAACAAAGGCGAGTCGGCGAGCCGCGCCCGAAATGAAATCAAATCTGTTCCGAGGAAAATAAGTGTAAGAGATTGACGGCGGGATGAAAATTGAAAAAGGAAATTTCTTTTTCAACTCGATTGTTACGCCTGGCTGGGGACCCGCGCGGCAGCTACGCACTGGGATTGTATATTTCCACGGAGTTCGTTACTGCCATTACTAGATTATCTTGCTATTGTACACGAATACACGGTGATGTGATGATGTTAAAACATATATACTGCGTCTACTGATTTCCTCTATAAATCAACGAGATTAACAACGATTCTTGTGATTTGATGTGATATAAAAGAGAAACACAATATTATTGTTAACAGCTAACAGTATTAGCATTGACCAATTTAAAAACTGCCAATAATTAAATAATAATAATCGTGCACAATTTGCTTCTTCAATCTTCTATTTACTAAGCTATTCATTCTTCTTCCAATATATTCTTCATCTCTCCTCATGACATGTTCAAACCAATGTAATCGTCTCGCTTGTTTCTTTCTAGAAACTTTACCACTCAAGCCATTTCCCTTATCTATCATTCCTTACCTTATCTTTCCGTGTCTTCCCCAACATCTATCTCAATATACTAGTTTCTGCCAAATTAATTTTTGTTTTCATTGATACTGACATCTGTCAATTTGAATTATCTGAAAATATTAGCAGTTTCCATGGTTAGCATAGCTGGCTGATTTATTAAATTTAATATCTTTATAATTCTATAACTCTATATCTATTCAATATAAAGTATAAAATGCAATCAAATCGTTTAGAGAATAATATATTCTTTAAGTTATAATTACGTTAAATGTCAATAAATAATATTTAACAGCGTTTTTTCAAGAAAAACTGTTAAAATCTTCAAATGAGAGTACTTTCGGTTGACCAATTATAACCAAAATCTAATCACCTCCTCTCCTGGATGTAAATTTGAGGAATACGAAAAAAATATATTTTTTAAAATCGTGGTATTGAAGTGCGAATCCGAAACTTTCGTCACACACACACACACAGGCACACACACACAAACACACACAATACATACATACATATATATGTACATACAATCATCATCGTAAAAATTGTAAAATCGTATTATATGGACCCTAAAACTTGCTTATTCATTCATTAAAAATTCATCATTGAATTTGTTGACAATACCTTTCTTACCTAAAGGTGACGGAAGGTAATAGTAAATTCGTATTCTACGGTCTCCAAAACGTGCTTATTCAGGGAAAACTAACCATCGAATTTTTGACTAAAAACAATACCTTCTTTATCTAAAGGTGACGAAAGATAAAAAGTTAGGATTAATAAAATTTTTGACAAAAAAAATACTGCTGGTACTAAATTTTAATATCAAAACAAAGTTTTTGCCGTGTTACATAAAATATAAGAACGCATTAGTTAGTAATCCTGTTACTGTTCCTTTTCCTTTTAAAGATATCTAGATATCTGCATGCACTACAGCACTATGAAAACTGAAGAAGAACTCATCGGCTTGATAACATATATGAATGTAACCAATATTACATCTAAGTCGCGTGGGTAACCTATCTACGTTTTATACTTCTGAAAATTAATTCTATAGGGTTTTCTGTATTTTCTTTACATTGTTGTAATTTTACTTTATTTATACAAGTAACTTTGTGGCTATATTTGGAAGGGTACGTACGATTTCTTATTGGCATCAGTGTTATAAATTACTGTCAATTGTAAACGTGGCATTGAAAATCAGCACCTTTAAAATATCGACCCCTTCCATGTCACAAAAGAGCGATTTCTTTAAATACGAATTAATTGCACGAATACATTATACTTCGTGATAGAATTTTAAATGCGCGCCAAGGGACGAGCAAATCAGGCGTACCAACACTGTCATCACTACTGCCAACTGTCACGCCACCCTTGTGCACGAGACGAGATGCGATAGCTGGTGAACAATAGCCGACGATCAACTCGTCTAAATGACAATAAATATTGTAATTTGCCACCAGAGGGATGCACAGCCAACTGGAAAATTTCGCAGAAAATGAAACCTAACCCCTGCAATGTCACTTGAAACGATCGCGGAGCTAAAGGGGACAAATGACGACAGATTTTGTCATCCATGCTTACTTGATACTAATTTGCCATTTAACTTACTCAAAGTTCAAAGAACAGTTAGTTTTGAAATGGGATCGTCTACGTATAAATATTAATATGCCAATTATTTAGTACTTAATTTAGAAATAAAAATTTTTGTAAAAATTTTGGAGGTTATTTTTAGAAATTCTTATCAAATGTAATTCTGCGTACAGGGTGTATCACGGAAAGTGAAACATAGGCGTTTAAAGATGGGAAATCAATTTTTCCGTGCGCATTGCTCCCCTAATTATTTTAGACAAAAACTTTCAAATGGATGTTGTAAAGCAAAAATTTCTACATCCGAATCAATAAAAAAAATCATTTTGGCTACTGCATAACTACAGAAATAAAATTTGAAAATTCACGGAATTACAATTTAATAGTATTAGCCATGGAATTACAAAGAAGAGACAAACAAAAGCGTAACGTTTTATTATATTAGTGTCAGAATAATGATTGTCAAAATAAATACTAATAATATGACGTATAAAACGTTACGCTTTTGTTCGTATACTATTAAAATGTAATTCCGTGAATTTTCAAATTTTATTTCTGCAGTTATGAAGTAACCAAAATGTTTTTTTTTATTCAGACGTAGAAATTTTTGCTTTATAACATCTATTTAAAACTTTTTGTCTAAAATAATTAGGGGAGCAATATTTAGATTCGGATTCAAAATCCGATGCTCAGATCCGGATCCAAAATGCGATACTCAGATCCGGATCCAAAATCCGATACTGAGATTTGGATGCGAGATCCGAATAGTTCAACATTCAATTATCCGGATATCCGGATATTTTTGGATCCGAAACCGAAACTATCCGGATCCGATACGAGATTTCCATTTTTATAATTGCAATCAGCGATGCGATAGTCAGCACAATTGTACTAGATTTAGTACAATTATCATTTTTCTAGTACGTCAGTACCTCTTTTCAAAGTTTAGTACAATTTATTTTCAGTAGTAGGTAATGTCGGAAGGGCTCAATTTCGCCCCCGAAATTGGATTTCGCGGACTGTATGTAACGCGACATACCTGGCCTCGTCCATCTCAAGGTTGTACTTACCCTACGTTGTGTTTATTTTTAATAAGTAACCCTTGCTTCGTTCGTAATACAGAGTAGCTGTCAAAAGTGGGGGAATCGGGATAGGTAATTGATATAATTAAAGGATAATGTTCTCTCCAAAAAGCAGACAGAATATGTCTATCTTTGTGCATTTATTGAAAATGAATAATGAAAGCAAATAATAAATAATATGAGAAATATGATTGGGTGTAATGATTTGAACATGGCACCCTGCTGTGGAATGGTCCGCTCTCTGGCACACGCCTTACGTACGAGGGAAACCACAGCTAAAACCTCGCACAGAGAGTCATCTAGACATAATTTAAACAAATGATTTTATAACAAATTAATCCAAAAACACAAAACAGGTTGTCCCAACAATTTGATATTAGCAACATTGAAAATGATATATTAATTAGACCTTGTATATTGATAGACAATTACAAACGCATTTGTGTGCGTGCATGTTTGTGCATGTGTAAGTTTGGTAAGTTCGGTTTCCCGAACTGCCATGGCGCTCGGCTGAGCCGATGGGCCGTTCTTTGTATGGTCAGGTTCGCAGCTGAGCTGCCTCACCTTTAATTAAACAGGACGCTCGGCGACGCCGACGGGCCATTCTTTGTATAGTTAGTGTGCGCTTAGCAACACTATTTAGGTTCGCAGCTGAGCTGCCTCACCTTTTGACCAGGACGCTCGGCGCCACCGAGACGGCTGTAGAGTGTGCGACTGAGTCGCCACACTGTCTGATCCGACGAGTACCTGTGTCGCACTCGTCGGGGGTGTTTTGTTAAGTGATACCCAAGTGAACGTGGACAGGCCAGCGCTCGGTGCTGATACGGCACACATCTTGAGTTTGAGTAGTTGCAAAGCAACGACCCGCAAAATTACGTTTGATTGTCAATCAATATCAGATCAAATAGATAAAAATTCATTATATCATTGTGACAACAATAAATCAAAATATATTCGTGTGAAAGAGTTTATTACTTGTCTAAGATAAGTTCTTCGTAGCAAGTGAATGGGGGGAAAGCAAGTAGGATCCCCAAACGTGCCTGGCATAGCCATAGCAGCTGGATGGGGGGAAAATAGGATCCCCAAACGTGCCTGGCATAGCCATAGCAGCTGGATGGGGGGAAAGTAGGATCCCCAAACGTGCCTGGCATAGCCATAGCAGCTGGATGGGGGAAAAGTATGTAGGATCCCCAAACGTGCCTGGCATAGCCATAGCAGCTGGATGGGGGGGAAAGTAGGATCCCCAAACGTGCCTGGCATAGCCATAGCAGCTGGATGGGGGGAAAGTAGGATCCCCAAACGTGCCTGGCATAGCCATAGCAGCTGGATGGGGGGAAAGTAGGGGCAGAGTTAGACTTGAAGAACTTACCTCGGACAAGCCAAGTGTAAATTTTTGTTGAGTCCGAACTTTAAATTACTCAACGTGTGAACCACGCCAGAGGTAAAAAGTCGGTGATGTCAGAATCCCAGGTTACTCAACGTGTCAACCACGCCAGAGGTCCGGTATCTGTGAGTCCTGCCGAAGCAAGACTGAAGAATACGATTTCTGGCCCAGTATTTAAACCAAAATATCCCTCTTGCCTCCTTCCGATCTAGGGCGTTTCGGGGGTAAGATTTGCCCTCTCTGTCACCGGTGTGGGTGGGTGGTTGGGTGGACGATGGAAATTTCTAGAACATCATAAGTTTGTCATCGCCTCTTATCATAAATGAAATGCCAGATGCCCCAGCGAAACCTATGTCCCAGCCTCAAGTGGCTGCCGACTCGCCCGTCTGCCTGGCGCCTTCCCTTTACCTGCTTAGAGATGTAAACAAATACACATACACAAATAGTCGAAATAAAAAATATAATTGTAAATACGTGCCCACAAATAAATATTAATAAACAACTACATTTAATAATAAATAAGGCGTGCTTGTAGTACTGCCTCAAACTCCCCCAGATATTTAATCGTCTTAGTCAACAATCATGTGAGCTATTACATTAAATATCTCATGCATAATTAGTTCGTTTGTTAGTTTTTATCATTCTGATTAGGTATATCGAGCAGGTTTGTCGGCGCTTTATTATTTATTTAGTATGATAACTCAACTTTGAACCTACATAGCTACGTATTACTAGTGCACTACCATAGTACTTACGCTATTATAAAGCGCGATTTTACATTATATCTTAATCAAGGTTGGTCCGAAAGCGAGCTCGTAATCGTGGCCATAAATTATATTGGGACGCTTGCAAATGAAATCCTTTAACAATTTGTACTCCGTATATTTTATTTATACAAAAATAATAACAATACTTCTAACGATAGTTGTAAGAAAGAAAGGGTAGTTTTTGTTACCTGTTGTTTTCGTTTCAAAAATGAACTGGAGCAATACATCAGTCCGTTAAAAACTATTCCAGTGGTGCGCTAGTAATTGTTTACTAAGGAATAGTTGACAGTGCTGAATTCGATAGAGATTGACTAGTTCAGTTTTCAGTTATTTTGTCAAGATCAGGTGACGTCATCTTCCCCAATAAGTATGAATGAATATACTCTGTGTTTTCGTACATAAATAATACATACAGAATATCTAAGCAGATCCCTCTGAAAACTCCTGTGTACGCCTATGTACCTCTTCAAAAAGGGATGATCGACCTTATCTTGAGCTCTTAAGTTTTGTTCCAGGTATAAAGGAGGCGGCTTTTTCTGAGTCCGTCTGTATAGTCATCCCTAATTTTTCTGGTTGGTTTATTTGCCGCATCCCTGGCAAAACTTTAATACTATTCTTGCAAATATTTCATTCATTATTCCAGTTCTCTTCGAAATATTTAATTATTTCTTGTCTCAAGAATTGTGGAATCGAATGTTAATATAATTTATATATTGGTGTGACATACCTTTGATCATCATATTATCCCAATATATGTGTGTACGGCAATTGTCTTTTTCCAAACAACTCGAGATTAGTAACGGGGTATCTCCCAGCGAATGTTTCAAGTGTTTTTTTATTCCAAGTTAGGTGACATGGTATTTGTTGTTAAGTTGACACCTGTGTTGTGCTGGAGCACAACATTCGAGGATTTGCAATAATTATAACATTATTGGCTTGACATTGTAATCCGATATTATTTTATGGTGTAAATAATTTCGTGATCTGCTTTACGGGCTCCCCCCATTGTCTTGCGTGTTTTTCCTCCATATATTATCCGGTGATTTTTTTTAATACGTTTTATTTTCCTTAATTGGTCGGAATGAAACTTTTGAGAAGTTTTCATTCTTCATTGAAGAAAACTGCATTTGTCCTACTCTGAACTTTATAACCTGCCTTAAATTCCTTGATAGTGCCACTACACGGCACTGGCACTGTAATATATGACACAATCTCGCACTGAAACTGTATTTTACACAGCACTGACACTGTAATATATGACACACTCTCGCACTGAAACTAATTCACGGCATTACACGGCACTGACACTATAACACCGCACTGAGATCATATTACATTGATTTGACACTATAGCCCACAGCATTAAATTTATATCGCCCTGCACTGAATTTATGACTGTATTGCATTTGCTCATGTGTGTCTATTGTTTAGTCCATGTGAATTTGGTGTTCCTATATCGGTCGCAAATAATTTGTACGCTATTGTTTTTCCCGATTGTTTCTAATATCTTCTAATTTATCCATCACCATAAAAAAATACATTCTTAAAGTGGTTTCTTACCCAATTTGAACAGGTGTGACTCTTCATTCATGGGAGTTGATTCTCCCCCGAACAATGGTTTATGAGTGGGTATTTACGGTAATTTGTTGTTCCTTGAATGCCCCAAAATTCTCTTACATTATGTCGGCTAGTCCTGCTTCTAGTATTTTTCTTTTTCCATTCTTTCGGTGTCCACTTCGCCAATATTTTTCGGCTTGCGATCTCGAAGCTTTCACTACAGAACTTGACTATTTTTGTTCTACAATAAGTCAACAAATGTATAAACATTATTTTCAATAATACCAAATTTCGTCCTCTCCCCCATTTAACAGCTTTTAAGACTCTGTATCCTGGTCACGGCACCAATTTTATGTAACGCGACATACCTGGCCTCGTCCATCTCAAGGTTGTACTTACCCTACGTTGTGTTTATTTTTAATAAGTAACCCTTGCTTCGTTCGTAATACAGAGTAGCTGTCAAAAGTGGGGGAATCGGGATAGGTAATTGATATAATTAAAGGATAATGTTCTCTCCAAAAAGCAGACAGAATATGTCTATCTTTGTGCATTTATTGAAAATGAATAATGAAAGCAAATAATAAATAATATGAGAAATATGATTGGGTGTAATGATTTGAACATGGCACCCTGCTGTGGAATGGTCCGCTCTCTGGCACACGCCTTACGTACGAGGGAAACCACAGCTAAAACCTCGCACAGAGAGTCATCTAGACATAATTTAAACAAATGATTTTATAACAAATTAATCCAAAAACACAAAACAGGTTGTCCCAACAATTTGATATTAGCAACATTGAAAATGATATATTAATTAGACCTTGTATATTGATAGACAATTACAAACGCATTTGTGTGCGTGCATGTTTGTGCATGTGTAAGTTTGGTAAGTTCGGTTTCCCGAACTGCCATGGCGCTCGGCTGAGCCGATGGGCCGTTCTTTGTATGGTCAGGTTCGCAGCTGAGCTGCCTCACCTTTAATTAAACAGGACGCTCGGCGACGCCGACGGGCCATTCTTTGTATAGTTAGTGTGCGCTTAGCAACACTATTTAGGTTCGCAGCTGAGCTGCCTCACCTTTTGACCAGGACGCTCGGCGCCACCGAGACGGCTGTAGAGTGTGCGACTGAGTCGCCACACTGTCTGATCCGACGAGTACCTGTGTCGCACTCGTCGGGGGTGTTTTGTTAAGTGATACCCAAGTGAACGTGGACAGGCCAGCGCTCGGTGCTGATACGGCACACATCTTGAGTTTGAGTAGTTGCAAAGCAACGACCCGCAAAATTACGTTTGATTGTCAATCAATATCAGATCAAATAGATAAAAATTCATTATATCATTGTGACAACAATAAATCAAAATATATTCGTGTGAAAGAGTTTATTACTTGTCTAAGATAAGTTCTTCGTAGCAAGTGAATGGGGGGAAAGCAAGTAGGATCCCCAAACGTGCCTGGCATAGCCATAGCAGCTGGATGGGGGGAAAATAGGATCCCCAAACGTGCCTGGCATAGCCATAGCAGCTGGATGGGGGGAAAGTAGGATCCCCAAACGTGCCTGGCATAGCCATAGCAGCTGGATGGGGGAAAAGTATGTAGGATCCCCAAACGTGCCTGGCATAGCCATAGCAGCTGGATGGGGGGGAAAGTAGGATCCCCAAACGTGCCTGGCATAGCCATAGCAGCTGGATGGGGGGAAAGTAGGATCCCCAAACGTGCCTGGCATAGCCATAGCAGCTGGATGGGGGGAAAGTAGGGGCAGAGTTAGACTTGAAGAACTTACCTCGGACAAGCCAAGTGTAAATTTTTGTTGAGTCCGAACTTTAAATTACTCAACGTGTGAACCACGCCAGAGGTAAAAAGTCGGTGATGTCAGAATCCCAGGTTACTCAACGTGTCAACCACGCCAGAGGTCCGGTATCTGTGAGTCCTGCCGAAGCAAGACTGAAGAATACGATTTCTGGCCCAGTATTTAAACCAAAATATCCCTCTTGCCTCCTTCCGATCTAGGGCGTTTCGGGGGTAAGATTTGCCCTCTCTGTCACCGGTGTGGGTGGGTGGTTGGGTGGACGATGGAAATTTCTAGAACATCATAAGTTTGTCATCGCCTCTTATCATAAATGAAATGCCAGATGCCCCAGCGAAACCTATGTCCCAGCCTCAAGTGGCTGCCGACTCGCCCGTCTGCCTGGCGCCTTCCCTTTACCTGCTTAGAGATGTAAACAAATACACATACACAAATAGTCGAAATAAAAAATATAATTGTAAATACGTGCCCACAAATAAATATTAATAAACAACTACATTTAATAATAAATAAGGCGTGCTTGTAGTACTGCCTCAGTATGGTAGGTACTGATTGCAATACGACATTAAAATATCTACGGTTAATGATGATAGCAATTATTATTTTCAAAAATCAAGTAGTCCACTTTTTTATCCTACGCTGTGTACTGTGTACGGGTTACTCACTTTACGGTGCAGTTCCACGGTCTCTTTTGCGGGTTGTGGATCGGGCGCGGTTAAGACTCGCGCGGATATCGGGTCGGGTCACGTGTTTAATTTTTATTTCCTTTTTATTATAATCATTGTTCATATTTTCTGTTGGCATATTTGAAGATTCTAGTGACGAAAATGTTGAATTACAGACTGATGAGTTTGATATTTACTGCAAAATGAAAATAATGCAAAGTGAAGAGAATTTTGATTTATTAAATTGGTGGAAAATACATGAAGCCCTTTACCATATTTAGCAGAAATAGCACGTTTAGTTTTATGCATTCCAGCCAGTAGTGCACCTAGTAAAAGAGACTTTTCTACTGCTGGTTTCGTTGTTCAAGAAAGAAGAACAAAATTTTATCTAGGAACTTGGACGATATATTATTTTTGAATATTAAGTTGTAAATAATATGACTATATTTTTTTGTATTTAAAAATTTATTACCTATATATCTAAAGAATAAATATTTTGTTTTATATACTTTGTATTAATAAGGAATAAAATGTTTTACATACATTTTCCGATTTTTTTTTTTGAGTAAAATTTTCCTTTTTCATTTCAGATTAATGGTAATCATTTAGCGGGTAGCGGGTTCAGGTGCGGGTATAACATTAGCGGGTACGGGTCGGGTTGCGGTTCAAGTTAAAATTAACTGAGTCCGGTACGGGTCGGGTGCAGGTCTTAATGTTGCGGGTACGGGTCGAGTGCGGTTCTGAAAAAGTAAACCCGCGCAGGACTCTAGTGTGTATTGTGTAAGTTTCACTTATGAGCTTAGGAACACTTAATAACGAGGGACATAGCATATTTTAATTTTGCTTTGTCTAAACGTTCTACTATAACAAAGCTTATTTGTGGAAATCGGTAGTAGAAAGCAAGGGCACGAAACCGGTTTTTTAACCGGTTTAAAAAACCGGTTAACCGATATTTTGGGTCTAAAATTTTGATTTTTAACCGAAACCGATATTTTTAATTACTAAAAAACCCGGTAACTGTTAACAAAATTAATTAAAACCGGGTTTTTTAAACCGTTTATGAAAAGGAGGGAATTTTAAATATAAATCACGATTTAGCCGGATGCTGTTTCCTTTCGCACGTACTGCGCCGAAGTCTGACCATGCTTGTTCTTGCTTGTACGTAATACGTTATTCCCCGGTAATACTCGTATTGCGTTTTGTATTTATTAGTTTATTATTTTATTTAATAAATATACCGGGTGACCCTCAAAATCCGTTACATAGGCATTTAACATAGGAAAACAGTTTTTCTTGCGCGTTGCTTCCTAAATTATTTTAGATACTTAAACATATTTTAAAGTTGTAGATTATAAAAATTTGTATTTGAATCAATAAACAAAATTAATTTTGCATGCTTTGTAACAGAAATTTGGTATGAAAATCGAAAATCAACTCAAAAATAGTGATAGCCGTGGAATTAAAACAAAAAAACTTAATAAACAAATGTATATTTATTTGTCATAAAATTTTATTTATTTTTTATAAACCGGTTAATTTAACCGGTTTACATAACCAATATAAAAACCGGTTAAGTAAATAGTAAACCGGTTTTTGAACGAAAACCATTTTAAAAATTAAGTTCTCGATTTTGGTTAACCATTAACCGATATTGTTTTCGGTTTCTTGCCCTGGGTAGAAAGTGATCTTTTACAGAACGAGCACACTCGTACCAGAAACCTGCGAGTCCTTCTATAGACACTTTTTAACGTAATACGTGATGATTAAAGTTTTATTTTGGAGAAATCAGTATATAAAGTGTCACTTTAAATGTAAAAGTTGGAACATATAAATTAATATATTTACATTTACACACATCTAACCCTTCTTTGCCTCCCTCCTAACATGTAACGTGTAAAACATTCAAACTTACATCCTAAACGTTTAACACAATGTCACATAATCTGTTCGTCAATCGCCACACAATATATCGCACTAACCCAATTCTGTTTGCCCCCCACAAAACCACGGAATATAAAAAACTAATCATCCGCAACATCTGTAATCATCTTATTATTCTCCACTGCGCTGCTGTTTGGAGGCACAGCCAACGTAGATGTACTTAGCAGGAATAACAAAACAGAATTATGGTATTAACAGTGTCTGTGCTTAAAACGCGGGCTCTATGTGTATTATTTTACGTATGGGATCAAATCCGAGATGCACCCTCGCCCTTGATACACATACAGGGGTGGATTGAATTTAATTTGTATTGTAATTTTACATGGAGGGATTACATGAGTTTAAAATTATAAATAAATATACTGGATTTTCCAAACACAAGCGAGTAAGTGGAGTCCTGTTAAAGATTAGTGTATGTCAATTTTTTTTTTCACTTTTCCCAAATTTTTGAGTAATTCTACTTGGAAATGTACAAATTCCATACATAGATTTTCTTGCAAAAGATCCTAAATTTCCAGTAAAATTATTTCATAAACAAACTATGCAAATTGAATTTGACACTGACATCTTTTTCTTTAGCTTTTCCCATTCGTTAGGGGTCGCTATTTTTTATTTTCTTCTTCCACTCATTTCTGTTTTGAATGTCGTCCTTATTCAATTCCTTTTCTCTCAAGTATTTCGCAAATACATTCCTTCCATCTTATCTTTGGTCTTCCTCTGTTTCGTCTACCTCCTATTACCAACCTATTCCTTCTTCTAATATATTCTTCATCTCTCCTCATGCCATGTTCAAACTAATCGTCTCTCTTATATCTATAAACTTCTATCACTCAAGCCATTTCCCTTATTCTTTCCTTATCCTATTTTTCCGTGTCTTCCCTAATATCTATCTCAACAACCTCGTCTTTGCCACATTGATTTTCTTTTCATTGACACTGACATCTGTCAGTTAGAATTTTCTTAATATAGTAGCTGTTTACATGGTTATAGCATAGCTGGCTGATTTATAAAATTTAATTTCTTTATAATTCTTTAACTTTATATCCATTGAATAATATTTAACAGCGTTTTTTTTACTTCCGGTTGACCAATTATAACCAAAATCTAATCAAGTCTGCATATGGATGTAAGGAAAAGGAATACGTAAAAATTGTACTTTTTAGAATTCTAGTATTGGAGATATCGCAGGCCAAATTATAGTCACACACACGCACACACACGCGCAAACCCACACACACACACACACACACACACACACACACACACATATATATATATATATATATATATATATATATATATATATATATATATATATATATATATATATATAGACATCATTGTAAAAATAGTAAAATCGTATTGTATGGACCTTAAAACGTGCTTATTCATTGGAAATTCATCACCGAATTTTTTGACCTACCTTATCTAGAGGTGACGGAAGGTACAAACATTTCTATAAATAGTTGAATTCACTACATGCAATAAAAATATTATACAGGTGTCCGTTTGTCAAGACATTAAGATCTCGAAAATTGGTCAGAAATACAAAAAATCTAATTTTTGAATCTCAATTTGGCCTGAAATGTGCCTTTTCCTTTTGAACTTTTCCAATACACCAAAATATACGCTGTTAAGTCCTTGTATATCAGTATCTTGCATTGATGTTGTTGCAATCATCCCTGATATGTAACATTTCGAGAAACATACGTTTGGAGTAATTCTGTTCTTCTTCCAAAATTTTGAAATTATGTAGATCAAAAGTGTGCTTTAGTGTATTGAAATGTTTAGCCAGAGCACATTTGTTCGCCGTGTTGTTCTGTGTTACTGTGTTGATCTGCGATGTTCGTTATTGGAAATCTGAGATTTCTTATTCCTCATAAGGTTTGAGAAATGGAAGAATAAAATGAGAAATAGCGCGAGTTATTAGATCAAGTACAAATAACGAATGGAATATTGCTTTTATAAATCACAAACAATAAGTAGTGTACTTGTCAAAGGTGACAAGACCATTATTATAATATTCACTTGTTTGTAATAGATTTTTTTTTCTTGCGCAGTGATGAATTAGTGCTAAATGATTTGCGAATTTAGAGATAAATTCAACACTGCAAAATTAATATTAATTATATTAATCAATCAATTTTTCTAATTTACAACTAAAAGAAAACATTTGTTTAGTAACCATGACCTATTCAGCAGCCAATATATAAAATTGAATAATTATCATGTGTATGTTCATAGATATTTATTGTAGAAGGTCATATTGTTGTAGGTATTTCATTAACTAAGTGAGATGACAATTTTTGTTATTGTACATAAAATGAATACTCAATTTACAATAGCATAAAACAAAATCTGTTGTCTATCACAATTCCTCTCGCGCCCTTTCCATTGTGGTATATATATATAAGTATTGTATTTAACATCTCTTGTACACACAAAAAAAATCTAATTCCTCCTAATCTTTATATTTACGTATTTTCTATAATTTTAAATTCATTCTATGAGCAAGTTTTCTCCATTTCTTCAAAATGTTCGAGGTTTTTCCAATTCATTAACGGGATTGGCGATATTTCTGAAGGGTTCATATAATATACCTATAATTTTAAATATATAATTAATAACACAATAAGAAATATTAAATATCGTTACCAGAAAAGCCTTCAGTACTATCTCTGAATTTTTGATACTGACATTAGTGACATTTATCTGTCAATTACAGACATTTTAATTTCTCAAGTAGTTACCATAGAGATGTTTTGGCTGTGAGCAGGTATATCTATATCTTTAAATCTATAGAAGGTATAATAATTTTTACCTCTCGCTAAGGGAGGTATTGCATTCATGCTAAAAATCGCATGTCCAGATTTTATTGAATAAGCACGTTTTAAGGTCCCTACAATCCGATTTTAACATTTTTACGATGATGTCTGTGTGTGTGTGTGTGTGTGTGTGTGTGTGTGTGTGTGTCTGGATGTATGTGTGCGTGTGTGTATGTATGTAGGATGTTGGAAGGACGATTACTCAAAAACTATAAGACTTTAAATTTGTTTAACTACGTATTTCCCAATCGGACATTCATGGGAAGATCTGAAAAGGTTTTGGTAACAATTGGACAACCGGAAGTAGAAGATTCTTGAAAAAAAATCTTCTAAACAATATTTTTTGAAAATTTTTCTTGGTAATATTAAAGAAAATTAAATTCTTTATCTAATACATTTAAATATTTTATTATATATTCTATAGATTTAGAGATAAAAGAAATATAATATATAAAATAATCTATTATAATAAATTTTACAGTCGAAAGAATGCCATGGAAAATAGTTACAAATTTAAATTGTTTGTAACTGACAGATAAATGTCAGTGTCAGAAATACGGAGACATTACTGAAGACTTTTTCTGGGAACTACATACATTATATTATTTCTTAATGTATTAATAAATACATAACATATATCCTTCAAAAATACTGTCAATCCTGACAATGAATTGGAAACATTTCGAAAAATTAGAAGAGGACAAAATTTCTTCATAAAATGAATTTAAAATTAATCAATCTAAATATAAGAAATATATATATGTAAGTAGAATTTTTGGTGTAGAGTGTAGTATACAAGAAATGTTAAATCCAATAGGGCGCGAGCAGTCATGTGATTTTGTTGGCCCTGACTAGCAGATATGGGGGCCCATGACAGAATGATAGCTAGTAATTATGTATATAGATGTCAAGTATCATAATTTCTCATTCTAAATTTAGTGATTTTCCAATTCCATGTGGTTTATTTTCCTCGACAAGTAAAATCCACACTCCTGGTGACAAATTAACTACGTGTATTTAGAAAATCTTGAAGTTTTAAATGAAAAATTGACAAGTGATATCCATGTACATAATTACTAATTATCATTCTGAAACGGGCCCCCACATCTGCTTGTTAAGGCCAACAATGTAACATGACTGTTATATACTTATGTAACCAAAAAAGTAAGTGGCGAGAGGTATTGTGCTGGCTACAACAGATTTTTTTAAATGTGTCGGGTAGAGAATTTTGT
The DNA here is from genome assembly GCA_951394225.1 of Harpalus rufipes. NCBI lineage: Eukaryota > Metazoa > Arthropoda > Insecta > Coleoptera > Carabidae > Harpalus > Harpalus rufipes. The sequence continues at coordinate 19,389,686 of OX596283.1, read as the reverse complement.
TTTTTAATATTTGTAATAACATAAATTTTCAAAAAATAATATTTAGAAGATATTTGTTAAAATACTACTACTTCCGGTTGAGCAATTGTTACCAGAATCTATTCAACTCTTCCCATTACTGTTAGATTGAGGAATCCGTAGTTACACAGGCTTTAGTTTTATAGAATTTGAGAAATCGTACCTCCAACAACCTCACATATACACACACACGCAGACATTATTGTAAAAATGATATTATATTCTAGGGATCTTATAACGGGCACTAAAATCTGGATATGCGATTTTTAGCATGAATCCAATACCTGTCTTAGCGAGAGGTAAAAATGAATTATATATTTCATATTATTTTAATAAAATGGTTTTTTATAATCATATCACACAACTTTAATTACTAAATTATTCATTCTTCATCCAATATATTCTTCATTTCTCCTCATGACATTTTCAAACCAATGTAATCATCTCGCTTTTATCTTTCTAGAAACTTGTAATACTAGAGTTATTTCCTTACCTATCTTTCCGTGTCTTCCTCAACATCTACTTCAACATCCTCATCTCTGCCACTATATCTATTGAATATGAAGTATTTAAATGCAATCAAATCATATAGAGAATAATATATTCTTTAAGTTATAATAACGTTAAATGTCAATAAATCAAATTTAGCTGTTAAATCTTAAAATGAGGCTACTTCCGGTTCACCAATTATAACCAAAATCTAATAAGTTATTCTTCTGGATGTAAACTTGAGGAATACGAAAAAAAAGTTTTGGAATCGTGGTATTGAAGTTATACGATCCGAAACTTTCGTCACATACACACAGACATACAGACACACACACACACACACACACACACACACACACACACACACACGTACATACATACAGACATCATCGTAAAAATGGTAAAATCGTATTATAGAGACCCTAAAACATGTTTATTCACTAAAACTCATCATTGAATTTTTTGACCAAACCTTCTTTACCTAAAGGTGACGGAAGGTAAAAATGGAAATTTTGTAATTTCTCTAAAGACGACAACCGGTTGTTGTTTATTAGAGCAAACGGATGTGTGTAACTCCTCCCTTCTTGCTATCGGTAATTACCAAAAAAATTAAAAAGTATTTCATTGATCCCTCTCAGTAATTTTTTTATGACTATGCCTCCGCTAGATAATACTTACTATATCTATTATACATGGTGTACTACATTCAGCTTCATACTCTTCATAGGATCACTTCATACCCTATAATACCCAGGAGCGATTTTAGCGTCCATTAAAGTTATACCGAGCAACCCTCGCGATATGCCAACACCCTCTGAGGGCGAAAGCGTAAACCGTGTACCGCATTCGCAGATTAACGCCAACACACTAATCCATATCCCACGGGACACGAACCCAAGACCAACTAGTGGTGTTGTGTTACATACATGAACCAGATATTTGCCAGAGAGGGCATAAGAAATAATTAAATAGCGTAAAAAAATGTTCTGGTTCATTGCCTAATTCGTACTACGACTTGAGACAAATAAACTTTGGGCTTCCAAAAACCCTGCACGTTATAAACAATTCTATTTATTTACTACTATTAAATAAATTATAATAATTTAATATTGTTACATTCTTCAATGTAAGTAAGAAGTCAGAAGTTTAAGGTAGTTATATCGTGAAACCATTTTACCCAGAATTAATTGAAATTTTAAGTACATCTCAACTGAAGTTTTAAAACAATTGACCACGCGGTACCTGAGATATTTGCAATTAAATTTAGCCTTTTTAACTCGTGAAGAATAGGAAATGGCAAAATAAACACAACATTTTAAATTATAACTTTTATATCCATACCGACATTTAATCGAAAAACTAGGATGTTACACAAAACTAATTAACGGAATTTATGTAAAAATTTGAAAATTATTTACCATCCAGATTTAATTTTATTGCCTCTAGAAAATTATAATTTGAATATATGATAAATAGGTAGAGTTATACTTGACAACCATGTACAAGCGTTCCAGACGGAGTATCAGTTAAGTTAACAACGCCCGCTTGGTATTAGCGAATAATGGTCAGTTGCACCAACAAGGCTTAAATTTTAAACTTCGCTTAAACAAAAAAATGCAAATCGAAATTTTGACAGCAATATGTTTTAATTTATTTGACATTTAATTTCGATGCAATATTGTCAATTTAAGCCAAGTTTAATATTTAAGTTACGTTGATGCAACCAGCCATATGAGGTGATCTTTGGTTAAAGGAATTGCAGACGTACATTCGAAGGAAATATTTTTTAAATTGGTATTTTACGTGAAAAGCATGAAAACTTTAAACAGTATAATACTACATTTGTAATTTTAAGAAAGAATTATATTAATTTGTTTTGCAGTTTCCATTTGTAGTTTAGAATTAGTATTATATCTCAAAATATCTTATTACTTTTATACCCGAATGTATCAATAAATGTCTAGGTGCGACGTTGCCACAGTTATTCTTCAACATACATACTGTAGTGTGAGTATATTGAAATACGACACTTGTGTATGTATACAAACTGCATTAGCTTAATTTTTATTTTAAACATAGAACAAGTTTTTGAATAGGTACACTCGAGTGACAACTACCTTAATAACATAATCAACTACTTCTAAAAATTCTCGTTCATGTGTTCCTCATAAAATGTAAGTACGTATCATAACTCTGTTGATAGCAAAGACAGCATCATCATTAGCAATGTATTGGGATCAAACTTCTTAACTTACCAGGGAGTCTACTATAGTCCTAATTGTGGATTTTCCGAAATTAACACCTCGTACAATTCCTATTCTATTCAACACGTTCATTTCTAAATTTCTTTACCTGTAAGTATATCGGTTTCTATTTATCATTAGGAACGGAATTTTCCAATTCTTGATCCCTGAAGAAATAAATTAGAGGATTTCCCATAGATACTTCTCGTTTGGGATAAATCACGATGTTAGTAATTATATGACTTAAGTGTAATTATGAATATTTTTTTAAATACGGCAGCATAATATAAATGATTGTAACTTGGATTGGCATTTTGGCATGCAGCATATAGTAAAAATCTGATGTGGCCAGCACATTACCTTCCGTCAATTCTGTGTATTATATACAAATTTCATACATAAATTTTCTTGCAAAAGATTCTAAATTTCCAGTAAAATTATTTTGTAAACTATGCAAATTGTACTAGACACCGACATCTTCTTTAGTTTTCCCCATTCCATTTCCACTCATTTCTATTTTGCGTGTCGTTTTCATTCAGGTCTTTTTCTCTCAAGTCTTCCGCAATACAGTCCTTCCATCTTATGTTTGGTCTTCTCATGACATGTTCAAATCAATGTAATTGTCTCTCTTGTATCTTTCTAGAAACTTCTAATACTTGTTATTTCCCTTATTCTTTCATTCCGTCTCCTATCTTTCCTTGTTGTCCCCAACATCTATCACAACATCCTCATCTCTGCCACAATAATTTACTTTTCATTAACACTGGCATCTGTCAGAATTTTCTTAATATTGTAGCTGTTTCCATGGTTATAACATAGCTGGCTGATTTATAAAATTTAATTTCTTTATAATTCTTTAACTCTATATCCATTGAATAAGAAATATAAATTGCAATCAATTCGTATAGATAAGAATATTCTTTAATATTTATAATAACATTAAATGTCAAAAAATAATATTTATAAGCATCTTTTCAAGAAAAACTGATATCTTCAAATGAGGGTACTTCCGGTTGATCAATTATAACCAAAATCTAATCTAGTCTGCATATGGATGTATGGAAGAGGAATACGTAAAAATTGTAATTTTTGGAATTCTAGTATTGGAGATATCGCGGCCGAAATTATAGTCACACACACACATACAGACGTAATCGTAAAAATATTAAAATCGTATTGTAGGGACCCTAAAACGTGCTTATTCTTTGAAAACTCACCTAGAGGTGACGGAAGGTAAAAAACAAGAAATATTAAAAATAAGGTTGCATTAAATGTGAAACATGAACCTTCATGAAGGAGAAAATGCTTCGAAATTTTTGAAGTGTGAATACGCTTGGAGAGAGAGAGAGAGAGAGGGGGGAGAGACAGGAGAGAATCAGGATGAGGAAGTGTTGAGAAGGATTAGAGAAGAGAGAAGAATCTTGATAGAAATTAGAAAGAGGTAAGCTAACTGATTTGGACATATTTTAAAGATTGTGTTGAAAAAACTATAATTGAAGAGAAAATACATGAGAGAAAGTAAAGAATAAGAAGAAATATTGGATTGTTAATAGATATCAAGGAAGGAGAAGAGGTGCTAGACATAATTCACAAAGGATGATAATGAATAAATTCATACGCCAATCAGCGAAAATGTATGTAAATGAAAAATGTTTGTAAGTGTAATTGTCTAAAAAAAAGTAATAGTTAGTATGTATGTAAATATTCAAAAACTATATTGCATTTGTTTCGACAATAACTATGAAATTACTATTTTGACAAAACTTACAGGGTTTGTATTTATTTTGGTTTTTCGCAGATGTTTTCTGTATAAGTAGAAAAAGTTGTACCTTTATTCAAATATTTGTTATTTTAAAACTTGTGATGAAAATGTAAAGAAACTTAAGTAGCCATCAAGCAAATAACCTGAGCTGCTCTCATAAACTTTTTCTTTATAACGTGATATTTGTATATTTCCTTTCCAACATTTTAATGTTTATTTAACAGAACCAAGTGGCGGCTAAATATCGAATAGTTCTACACTACCAGAAAGTAGAATCTTTATAAATTATTGTCGCGTATTTTAAAAAGAAGTTTTACAAATCATAATAATATTAAAATAATTAAATAATTCTTACCATGGAGACGAATATAATCTGAAACAAGAAAAATATATTTTTTTATATGATCAAGAGTAAAGAGAGAAGTACCAGAGTAACACCATTTGCCCCTAGAGATAAAATATGGACATTATTACCCTAGGGGAGTATTTTTTATTATTTTGTCAAGTAATGACATTTAATACTTTATAACAGGGACTAAAAACGAAATGAGAACGAAAATGAAATAACGAAATAAACCGAAATTTTTGTAAGAATGAAAACGGAAACGAAAACGCAATATACTTTTTTCGTTCATGATTGAAAACAAAATAATTAATATCGGTTACCGGTTTTAACCGTTATTTTATTTAATATTCAATTTTATTTACAGCAAATATTTTACACGCAAATATTTTGAATTTTCAGATAGTTGAGTTGCGAACAAGCAAACTTTCAAAGTAATTCTTCCGTAGCTAACCCTGTTACGGGTTAGGTTAAACGGTATACTCGTAGTTTCATCTATTGAACACTGACTGCGATCATTTTCATTTGCACACACTAGCGGTATTCGTTTTATTAGGAAGATTTGCTTGAAAACGTACTATTAGTTAGGTATTTAACTACAGTGAGCGAAAATATTTAGGTGGGAACATTAAGAACGGAAACGATTTTTTTCGGTTTCGTTCGGATAAGAACTGAACGAAATATTTTTCGTTTTTAGGCTCTGCTTTATATTACGCAATTCTTCGGATTTTGGAGACAGTATATTTGGATATCTTTTGTTTCTGGTTTCTAATTAAAACGCTATTTATATTAGATTTGAAAAACGTGAATATTTTGCTTTTTTATTCATAATCAAATATGTACTGTGTTGTATTCAGTCTATCATTTTCATTCTCCCTCTTATTCCTGTTCCATTTTCCGGTAGTGTAGAGAACTTGAAGGCCGTCTGCGGCTGCTCTGGTTTATCCAGGCCTGGAGACAGGTTCTAAAGCTGAAGGGCGAGGGCGTAAGGAAGATAAAGAGACACGCGACAGCTGGCGCGGATGTTGTTTCCATTGCTGGCCCGGTGGCGCCGCAGGATCAGTGCGTCAGGCACTGGAACTACCAGGATATTGTCTATGAGCGTCAGTAACGCAATGAAGTTCAAATCCATTAAGTATAAGAAATATTTAACACATTGCAATAATTATTTTCAATAAAATTTAAAAATGTAAAAACTGTAATTATGAATGTATGAAGAAAGAAAAATGAAAAAATAATAAATAAAGCAAAACTTAGTTGAAAAGTAATAAAATTTATAATTTATATAAAAATCTGTTTTTGGTTGCATAAATATTTTATTTAACATTTCTTGTATACCTACAATCTACACTTAAAATCCTACTTATACCTGTTCTTTATATTTAGATTTTTTAATTTTAAATTCATTCTATGAAGAAATTTTGTCCTACTTTTCTAATTTTTCTAGATGTTTCCAATTTATTGTCGGGATTGACAGTATTTCTGAAGGGTATATGCAATATATCAATAATTTTAAATAGTTAACTATTAATACAATAAGAAATAATATAATGTATGTACTTCCCAGAAAAAGTCTTCGGTAATGTCTCTGAATTTTTGACACTGACATTTATCTGTCAGTTACAAACATTTTAGTTTTTCAATAGGTTTCCATGGCATTATTTCGGCTGTGAGATTTATTACTACAGATTATTTTAAATATTATATTATTTTATCTGTAAATCAATAAAAGATATAATAAAATATTTAAATGTATAAGATAGAGAACTTATTCTTCTTTAATAGGTACAAGAACATGATTTGAAAACCTCTCTTAGCGAGAGGCAAAAAGAAGTTTAAAAATTTTAGGTAGTTTGTGTAGGAATAGTCACAACATTTGTTTTCTTTTTTTCTTGTTTTCAGAAATTATTAATAAGCGTTAAACGTCAATTTGACTTATAGAAAATAAGTCTCGTATTCTTAAATAAATAGAATACACGAGCCATTGTGAAAGTAATGTTTTAGGTTTTTATATATAGGGTGGTGACCGGCACAGCCGAACATAGGACTTTAACATGTAAAATCAGACTTTCCTAATGTCCTACTTCCCTAATTATTTTACGTAAAATAGCTTCAAATAAAAGTTGTCGGGCATAAAATTCTTCATGTGAATCAGTACAAAAATATTGTATGCCTTGTAACGGCAGAAATTAGGTAAGAAAATCAGCTAAAAAATAACTATAGCCATGGAATTGAAACAAAAAATTAACAAATGTTAACGATTTATCTGTCAAACTAGGTTAATTTATTTTTATTATTATATATCAATTTAAATTAGCAGATAATTGTTAACTGGAACAATTAGAAATAATACCTGATAAAAATAAATTACCCTAAGATGACAGATAAACTAAAATAATTAGGGAAGCAGGAAATTAGGATAGTCTGTTTAAAAGTTATATCGTATGTTCGGCTGAGCCGGTCACCACCCTGTATATATAAATAACTATGCCCTGGTGAATGCATGTTATATTTATTTAAGGCCATATTGTTATAGATAACGATTTTTCGATAAATGGAAACATTTCATTACACTAATTTATTTTATATTTACATTAGAATATCAGTCATGTATGATCTACTAGAATAATTTAATGCATTGTAAACGAACATTTGTCTAATAAAGAATTCAAAAAGAAAATAAATATTTACCTAGGAAAATTTTAATCATATTTCAATTTGAATATAAGTGTAGTTTATAAAAAATACAAAGCAGATTAAATTAATAACAGCTTGAAGTAAACAAAATAACAAGCATTTCCCGTTTACACTATACAGACCCTTAGAAAGTGCAAACAGCAAAAAAAACCATCACATCTAATATTTAAAGACTCAGCAAAAAAGCCGGGTAATGCAGGGTAATATGGAAGTGTACCACTTTAACCATCAGATTTAGTTAAAGGCCTGCGACGATAGGTCTTAGTTGGTAACACATTCCCAAATGACGTGAGAAACACCCATAGCTCAGCTCATCCCTTCTCCCGCACTCTCATTGGCTGAGGCATTGTGTCGTAACCGTGGCAACGGGTCGGGCGCTCCGCGAGGCTCCACCCCTGTGCATGCAGCCGCACGAGATGAAGTTATCTTCCAGTCTTCAACCGTGCTCGCTGTTAGAAAGCACGGCTTTTGTTGTAGTGTACAGTGTGTGTATGTGAAGATGGCGTTGAGCTTAAGCTCGGGACCCGGGTCTGGCGCGCATTCGGACACGTCCTCCAGCCCCGGGATCAGCATGCCTCTGCCCATTGCACCAGCGCCCATCCTCCCAAACCCTATGTTTGCGTTACCCACCTTAAACTTCACCGTAACTCAAGTTGCTGCTGTCTGTGAAACTCTTGAAGAAAGTGGTGATATTGAAAGACTGGCCAGGTTCTTATGGTCTTTACCAGTTGCGCATCCGAACATCAGCGAACTTAACAAAAGTGAAGCCGTGCTACGCGCCAGAGCAATCGTCAGTTTTCATAGTGGAAATTTTCGGGAAATGTATTCAATTCTAGAGCATCATAAATTCACTAAAGACTCTCACGGGAAGTTGCAAGCTATGTGGTTAGAGGCCCACTATCAAGAAGCTGAGAAGCTTCGAGGAAGACCTCTAGGTCCGGTGGATAAATACCGCGTTCGGAAAAAATTCCCACTACCCAGGACGATCTGGGATGGCGAGCAAAAGACACACTGTTTCAAAGAGCGAACGAGAAGCTTGCTGAGAGAGTGGTACCTGCAGGACCCGTATCCAAATCCGACGAAGAAGAGAGAGCTGGCGCAAGCGACGGGATTGACTCCGACGCAGGTCGGGAATTGGTTTAAGAACCGACGGCAACGGGATCGCGCGGCGGCCGCGAAGAACAGGTGAGTCAGAAAAGACGTTTATTAGTTTTGTATTCATTTATAATTTGGACTCCCGAAAGGGTAAAAATGATTGTATATTGTAAATTGTAAATAGTAGAAATAAGTGTGTACTAAGTAATAGATAAATACAGGGTATCTGGGAAGACGCCCCCCTTTAATTTTTTATTATAAATAATAGAAGAAAATGGCACATATAAAGGTTTTATTATTTTAAATATACAATTTGATGGCAGATGTATATATTTTTTATAAAGTCAGGTTTACAAGATACAACTATCAATTTTTATTTTTTAAATAGCAACCTATAATTATTTTACTAAAATATAAACCCCCATTTTTTCTCTTTTCAACAATGTATTAGTTTTTATTAATGTATAGGTATATATGAAAAAATTCGAGAATAATAAGATAATTGGAAATAATTTTTATTTAAATATTATTATTATTGTGGGTAATATCTCGACTATACTAACCACCCTTGCACCTTCTTCAGGGTAGTAAGATCTTAAAGATTGTTACAATTCATGTACACAAAATAATTTGTACAAAACATTCAGTTAATTTATTAAACATCGTACAAAAAAATTCAAAAACACACAACCATTTGCTCTTTTAATTTTTTGTACGATGTTTAATAAATTAATTGAATGTTTTGTACGAATGTATTTTGTGTACATGAATTGTAACACTCTGTAAGATCTACCTACCCTGAAGAAGGTGCAAGGGTGTACCGAAACGTTGGTATAGTAAGAATAAATGCTGTTTGACTGAATTTTTGAGGAATTGTTAACACCTAATTATTATTATTATTTATATTTGAAATAAAATAAAGTACACATTTAAGTGTTATTTATTATTACTTATTATTTATTTGTTATTTATTTTCACATAGTCACCTAGAATATTTGATTAAAAAATATTTCTCATATATCTAATTTTTTTATTTTTCTCGATTTTTTTCGAATACATTAATAATAACTAATACATCGTTGAAAAGAGAAAAAATGGCGGTTTATATTTTAGTAAAATAATTATAAGGTGCTATTTAAAAAATAAAAACTGGTAGTTGTATCTTGTAAACCTGACTTTATAAAAAATATCTACATCTATCATCACATAATGTATTTAAAATAAAAATATATGTGAGCTACTACTTACAATAAAAAAAAGTAAGGGGGGGGGCGTCTTCCCAGACTCACCGTGTATATTATTGTTATTTACATTGACAATTTAAACTTGTATTGGTTGACGCCTATACATTTTTAACGCTCCTATTAATTAATTAATTAATTAATAAACTTCATAAAATTTAAAATTTTCCAAAATATTATATAAATAAATAAATTCCATGAATGGAAGCGATAAATGAAAACAATTTCATGAAAGACTTTTGAACCAATTAACCTTAACTAAGTATCACTTAAAAATAAGGTTCATCAAAATATTATGCGGCATGTGTCACATACTGTTTAGTATAAGTGGTACAAACAGCTTTTATTTTTATTTTAACTTTAAAGGAAGTCATAAAGGAGTTTATTTAATTAACTGGGAAAATAAATAATATACTAGTAGGTGTACATTCAAAAATATTAAAAACAAATTTAAATTTATGAAATTTGCGAATTAACAATATGTAAAACATCATATTCGAACTATTTATTTTGGACTTTGGAAATGTACAAAAAATTTAAATGCTATACATATGCATAACTTTTAACTGCGTTAATAAAGGCGATTAATAAACGAGACATTTTGGATGAATTTACGAGCACAACCCCCAAATGTATTCGTACCTTCTGAAAAAAATGTATTTACAGCAAGAAGATATAAATTTTTAGATTACAATAGTTAAGACTATATTTGGGTATGTTTTTATTTTATGTGTTAATAAAGTGTACTGGATTAAAATACAATATTATTACCAAAATTTATCATTTTAACAATAATCAATGGGCAAATATATGACAACAGACACGTGCTAATATTTTTAGTTCCAACAGTAAATAATACAACATTTATGTTAGTATTATTTATAAAATTGAAGGTAAAGGAAACTGACAATATATTCAATTAATTACTATATTAAATTTTATTTTTTTAGTAAAATTATTTGCAAAGTGATATTTATTTATTAAAGTACCACCTACAATTATATTAAAAACAAGAATAAATAAACTTCTGGATGATTATTACTTGAATTCAACAAATTTGGATATGGTGTATTAATAGAGTGTATAGAACTGGAATACATTCCTTATAATAAAATTTCTTAGGTTTAATAATAATTTATCTGCAAATAAACCATTGTCTGCATGTGACAAATGTTTTCGTCTTTAATAATTCGCAAATAATTTTTAATAAAATAATAAAATTTAAGATGACAATTAATTGAGTATATTGTCAGTTACCTTTACCCTCAGTTTTATAGATAATACTAAACATAAATATTGTATTATTTACTGTTGGAACGAAAAAATTTGGGACTTGTCTTTTGTCATATATTTGCCCGTAGATTATTGTTTAAATGAGAAATTTAGTTAATAACATTGTATTTAAATCCAGTACACTTTAATAATACATAAAATATAAAGCCCAAATATAGTCTTAACTATTGTAACCTAAAAATTTATTTTTTATTGCTGTAATATATTTATTTCAGAGGGTACGAATACATTTGGGGTTGGGCTCGTATAAATCGTCAATTAACACATAGGGTAGTTACAATATCTGTTTATCATATTTTATTAATTTTAATTCATGACAATATTTTTTAGGTTATTTATTCAATGATTTGGTATATATTAATGAAACCTATAAATATACAATCAATGAAAAAAAATAATTAAAATCAAAATGAAACGTCAAAATGGAAAGATTATTTGCATATGGATGTAAACAAGGTTGACAAATTCACTCCTGTCAGTTTAAAAACAGATTAAAATTATACTTTGTCTATTTTATATATTTGTCTCTAGTTCGGATAACTATTAACCTCTAAAATTGTTATAATTCCTACATATCTCCTGTGTTAATTATGCGGCTATGGAAACCGCTCGCCTACTAAGGAATCCTTTTTTTCTTAAATTCCAGTAGTCCTGTTTTGTAAAGTCGTCCATCATCTGAGTTTATAATTATCCGAACCTCGAAAATTACACACTACGGTCCGGTTCAGATATATGGCTCACACCTCTCTAATCGTTTAAGATTTATACGTGGTATTAGTTCAGAATTAGTGACAAGAAATTGAAATTATGATGGATTTTTTGTGTAATAAGACGCATTAGAAAAATATTTGGAAATAAATCAGTTAATTATTGGTTTATTGGTTAGGAATTCGATCGCAGCTGGGCGAAGAAGATCGGATTTACAATTCTAATTGGAGCAAATTAATATTTCGAATTTGGTCTACATTTATTTATTTACACATTTATATATGTATATAAATATATTAAAATATATAGGAAATTATTCACAGGCCGTGAAAATACAATTGGTTCCAATGCCAACATCATTATTTAGCATTAAACTGAAGAGTTTTTAGGCGTAAAATTTATTTATATAATGCTTAAATTGATTTTAGTCGACGGCAACAAAATAACAGCAGTATGATAAAAAAGTAATAATATTCTACGTATTTGTTTCCTAAATAAATGTATCGCATAAAATATTATAAAAAAATATGATTAAAACAAATATTCGTTCATAAAAGTAAACTTTGTTTAAACAATTAATGGATATTGAAAAGAAGAAACCCAATGTGAAGAGGTATGATTAGGAAAAGAATAAACTAGTCTTCCTTCAAGGTTTTTGTTGAAAGGTACAACCGGGTTCGAACCTTAATAGGTCCATCATTAGATACCGGCCTACAAAGGATAATACAATTTTTACCTCTCGCTAAGAGAGGTATTGGATTCATGCTAAAAATCGCATATCCAGATTTTAATGATTAAGCACGTTTTAAAGTCCCTAGAATACGTTTATGAACATTTTTACGATGATGTCTGTGTGTGTGTGTGTGTGTGTGTGTGTGTGTGTGTGTGTGTGTGTGTGTGTGTGTGTGTGTGTATGTGGGTTGGGGGTTGTTGGAGGTACGATTTCTCAAATTCTATAAGACTAAAGACCTGTGTAACTACGGATTCCTCAATCTAACAGTAATATGAAGAGTTGAATAGGTTCTGGTAACAATTGGACAACCGGAAGTGGAAGTTTTTATTGAATAAACACGTTTTGAGTCCCTACAATACGAATTTTGATAACTCCAATACTACAATTCCAAAAATTATAATTCTTTCAAATTCCTCTTTCGTAAGTCCATATGAAGAGTTGATTAGATTTTGGTTTTGATTGGCTAACCAGAAGTACCCTAATTTGAAGATTTTAACACTTTTTCTTGAAAAAAACGCTGTATAAATATCATTTTTTGACCTTTTATGTTTTTAAAAATAAAATAATATGTTAATCTTTATTCGATTTAATTATATATTTTTCTTCATATTCAACAAATTTAGAGATAAAGAATTATAAAGAAATATCTTGCAACCTAATGCTGTCAAAAGCTGTACCATGGAAACAGAATATTCAAATATTACTATGTAATTGACAGATGTCAGTGTAAAATAAAATTTACATAATATATTTGTATAATGATTTTACTGGAAAAATAAAAATGTAAAATAATTTAAGGTGGCAAAAACAAATCACATAAGGTAATACAACAGATTATATAGCATAATATATAATATAATGTTATATAAGTTTTTATTTTCTACTTCTTATTTTAAGAAACATACTGTTCTTTTTAGGAGTAGTTCAATTCAGTTCATTTCTCCCCTAAAAAAAAAAAACGCCCATAGAATAGTTTGTAAAGAATTTTCTGTGTGTAATTTATACAAAATACGTAGAATTGGCGGAAGGTATTGTGCTGGCCACATCAGATTTTATATATAAATTTTACAAATATAGGTCATTTAACACAACCTAACCTACAAAACAAATGAAATAATCTTTAATTTTCATAATAAAAAATTGAAAAAAAATACATTTAAAGATATTTTTTGAAGAAAAACTATCTTGAGCTTGAAGTAAACTGCCATTTCCGGCTATCCGATTGCCACCAAAATCTAATCAGTTCTTTTCATATCAGAATAAGGTAGAAATACATGGTTTCAAAACTTTCTGAATGATAGTATTTGAGTTAGAGCGTAAAGAGGATCCACACACACACATACACACATCGTGAAAATGTTAAAAAGGGAATCTAAGGACCTTAAAACGTGGTCATTTACCAAAATCTCGATATGCGATTTTTACCACGATCCCAATACCCCCCTTACCAAGGGTAGCGGGAGGTAAAAAAGTAATACATTTATTTGTTAAAACGAAATTAGAAAATGTCTCCGTGTTAGTTTATGGGTATATATACGAAGTATTTACAAATACATGGTTATAAGCATTAAACAAACATTTTTTCAATGAAAAATATTAAAATTTGTCACTTATTACCTTCAACATCTTCCTTGTAAAATTTCCTCTTTGAATTCTAATCCCTCGGAACTGGCCCGTAACACGTACATAAAACTGTTAAAAACTTTCTTGGTTTTCCCAATCAATAGCTTTTCTCACAAAAGGAATTTAGTACTTAGCATTGTGCTGCGGCTAATCCCCGTTTAGCCGGCTAAGCGACGCAAACAATCAACGGGATTTACCCGGGTAGGATAAGGAAAGAGACTTGAACGAGAGTCTAGGACCACCAGATGTCCGGTGTGCTACGAAGGGCTAATTGGGGTGTTTAATATTGTAAATATAGAAAGGGAATGATTGTTTTTGTGTAAGGGTGCGAAGTGGGTGGTTTGTTTATTTAATAAAGAGGGGTATATATTTATGGTTATGTGCGGTTACAGGAATATTGTGTTGATTTCGTTTGATGTATTTTCTGAAGATTTGTTAAATTTTGTTTCGGAAGGTAATGTCCACATCGCATTTTAATGGCATAAAATTGACCTCTGTGGCGCACTCTCCACGCCAGCAATAACTGCCCGTGAGGTGACGCCTGGTAAGCGCCCGCACGGTACAAATATTTCATCATTATCGATAGCTGTACAAAGCAGATTGGCACACCCAGTAATGGGTAATATGCCGTGATGAAATATTTATTTTATTTATTTATTTGTTAAATTTTGGTTGACGGAAGGTAATGTGCTGGCCACATCAGATTTTTTGTTTTAAATTTTGTTTTTATTAATTTTGCTTATCAATGTGTTTCATAATATTATTATAAATTATGTGTTTATAATTGTTAATTTTTCAGATACATAGGTACTTTTTTATCTCACAGTTTCAATCCTTGCAGTATTATTTTCAGATATTTTTGATACTATGAATTATATCTTTCTCATGTTTCAAATTACTGAAAATAAATTAAATTTATATTTCTTCAAAATATGAGACGCGAATTACGAGTCCTTATACATAACTGAATATAATTTTATTTTTTAGTATATTTTGAAATATCTTAAAGGTTTTGTACAGTTTATTAACATTTTACCTTTCGCTAAGGTCCCTAAAATCCGATAATAATATTTTTACGATGGATGTGTGTGTAACTACGGATTCCTCAATCTAACAGTAATGGGAAGAGTTGAAAAGATTCTGGTAATAATTGGACTACCGGAAGTAGTAGTATTTTAACAAAAAATCTTCTAAATTTTTTTTTTTAAATTGACGTTATTACAAATATTAAAAAATTCTCTATTCGCCACATTTAATTTTTTTATTATATAAGATATAGATATATAATCTATATAATAATCTGCTCACAACCCAAACATCTTTATGGTAACTACTTGAGAAATTAAAATGTCTGTAATTGACAGATAAATGTTACTAATGTCAGTGTCAAAAATTCAGAGCTAGTACTAAAGGCTTTTTCGGGGAACGATATTTAAAATTTCTTATTGTATTATTAATTATATATTTAAAATTATAGGTATATTACATGAACCCTTCAGAAATATTGCCAATCCAGTTAATGAATTGGGAAAACCTCGAACATTTAGAAGAAATGGAGAAAACTTGCTCATACAATCAATTTAAAATTAGAGAAAAAACGTAAATATAAAGATTAGGAGTAATTAGAATTTTTAAATACAATACTTTTCTATACCACAATGGAAAGGGTGCGAGAGGTATTGTGATGGCCACAACAGATTTTTTTTTATAGCAAAAAATTATTAACAAATTCTTCTACTAAGCCAGAAAACATCTTAGTTTTTTGTTTATTTTTTTCATGATTAATTCAATAATTTGTAACCTTCTAACGTCATTCATAAATTAAGTACTATCTTATAGGTTAGAAAAACTGGCTCCTGTATTATTTACATCGGTGAGTACGAAGTATTTGATAAAGGAAGCCGATGTAACTGATATTATTGCTAGTAAACGTGAAGGAGGGATCGGTTACTTCGGATTTATGTGTTTCAATCATGCGGCAAAGTAGTTGATCTAACTCAAGTCATTACTGATTGATTTTACTTTAACTGGAGCTACTGCTTACAGCGCGATCAGAAATAAGTAGCCAGATGGGATATTTTACACATGACTACATATTAATATTTTACATATTATATGTATTTACATATTTAGACGTACTGTTTTTCTGATGTTTTACATTATTCATAAATATTTTATATAATTTAAAATAATATAACCACTGATTTTGCTGTAAATAAATATTTTTGGATACCTATACATTAATAAATGTAATATGTATTAAAATATTAAAATTTATTATAGTTAACACATATTACTAACAATATACTTAAACAGAATAATTAGTAACAAACAAATTGACTTACAATATCTGCATCTTCATCAATTTCAAGCTGTTATTGCACTATTTTTAATTGTTATTATCACTAACAATGAACGTTACAATATTATTTACACTTAACACACACTAAAAACACTATTAATAACAATAGAAATAGTCAATAACATTTAGACACATTGCAAATGTTCTTTACACGGACAAAGATACCGATAAACTAAAGCTAAACACGATTCAATGCTGGAATAAACGAACAGACCTGTTAGAACAAAAGTTTAAACGTTAGTATACATTTCAATCAAATATTATTTTCCGTAAAATACGTTAATGAGTTGAAGGAGAATCTTCAGAAACAGATATTTCTCTTGCTATTCACATCTACGTTTAATATTCTTATTTGTATGTTGCATTTTTATTGTATTTTAATTTAATTTTGCTTTTAAAATATTGCCAAGTCTAAACTAAAATTATTTTCATCGTTAAATAAGTAACTGATGTTCAACTTTTTTCCGTCTCCACACCCTGTCCCTTACCATGCGGTGTTGCCGCTTCTTCATAATTTAGCATTTTAACATTGCGCATGAATTGGCAACAGTGTAGAAAACTATAGTTCAGCGTTTTCCAACTTTTCGATTTCCTCCCGAAAATGGATTTCTTTGAGGTCCTCAAAATAAGCATTTACTGCATCGATAGTTTCTTCGTTGGATCGTAATATCTTTTCGGAGTTGAACATTGTGAGTTTTGGGAAAAGATGGAAATCGGAGGGAGCCAAATCGGTCGAGTACGGCGGATAGGGGATGATTTCAAACATTTCAAACAATTTCGCTTGAATAAGCTAGCGCAGTGTCGTGGTGAAACAAGATCTTTTACATTGTAATTCCCTGGCGTTTTTCTTGAATTACTACTTTCATCTGGTCTAAAAGTGTGGCGAAGTATTATCCAGTCACAGTTCTTTTACCAAGATAATCAATTAGTAAAATTCCTTCGACGTCCCAATAGACCTTTTCTGCCAACCGAATTAACTTCGCTTTCGTCGGGGCCGACTCACCATGCCAAATCCACGCTTTCGACTGAATTTTTGTCTCTGGAGTGTAATGTGTATCCATGTTCCGGCCGTAGTTTGAAATTGACCGAATTTTTCTTAAACAACTCCAAATTATCGGCTGAATTTTGGGCACCAATCTGGCGCACATTTTTACTCATCATTGTGTAAAATACAAACTACACTTTCGTAAGAGATCCCTATGGCTTCCTTAATCTTATACACTTTCATTTGGCGATCATATAGAACCATATCGTGGACTTTATCAACAATTTCCGGTGTGGTAGGCGATTTTGGTCGACCTGAAAGTGGTTCGTCGCATGTGTGTGTCCAGGCACTCTTAAATTCCGAAACCAAGAAACTCACAGTGGGAAAGGAAGGTGAAGCATTCCTAAGGACAGCATCCAACCTGGTATTGATCTCCGTTGCCGTCTCTCTTTTCAAATGAAAAATCTTGATCACCGCACGAACTTTGTTTTTATCCATTACCGATTTAACGCTAGGTAGATCGACACAGACGCTTGTCACGATTAGACCGATTGACAGATTGTATTGAAATTTCTTGACAGTTCATATGAAGAGTTAAATAAAAGAAAAAGATAAGGTTGTTTTATAAAATTTCAATCCACCCTCGTATAATATACCAAAACGCATCAGAAATGCATATTTCAAGCTGATTTGACATATGTCAATCCGAATGGCAATAACGAATGCTCAAAAATACACACTATTCGTTTTCATAGTCACATTTGTTGTTCGTTTCGAACCGAATCCGAAAAAAATTACGAAGCCTCCAGAATAGAGGCCCTGAATAGGTACTTAATATTTTTTTAAGTGCCATTTATATTATAATTTTATATAAATATTTATAGTATCGCTGTTTGAGTATAAAATCAATTAAGAACTTTTACTCTAATTATATATTTTCGTTTACCACACATATGTTAATAACACGTTGTCTTTGGTAAACTAAATGTGTTATGTTTCAAAATAAAAACGTTCAAATAAGAATAAAAACACGTATTGCATCAGCGGGATTAATTGCAGCTTTAATATATCTACATCATAAATTCAATATTTTTTGTAGGTTCTGGCGCATGTCTGGAAATATAAAACGATAATATCAAATGCAATGCATTTACAGAAATAATGTATGGAGTTAAAGCGTAAAGTATGTACCCACATAAATATTAATTGACTGTCCAGGGTGACAAATGACATGCTAGTATTGTACAGTAATTTGTAACAAAAGAAATAAGTAAATAACTATAACAATTATTGGACTACGTAGATATCAACCTTTTGAACCTTATAAAAGTGTCGATTAGTAGGTATGAATTATTTTTGTTACCTTTCTAATAATATTAGACCGGGAAATATGAATATACCTAAAGACCTTCCCATAACAGTTTTGAGTATTCCTATTAGGTAACATCTGATAAAGTATTAGTTGCTTTGTACATGTATTTATTTTAAACCATTAGTTATTTTAAATAACCCATTTGTATAACTTTAGTAACGAGATTTCAATAGATAAAGTGTCATTCCATAAATAGGTATTGATATATTTTTATTTACAATTATTATAGTAATATGTCGATTCCTAACCTTTTACAGGTTGGGAAATACGTCATTCCTAACTGCAATGACAATCTATTGGGTGGGAAATAATAAATTTCACTTGCACCCCACAGGTTGGAAAGGTTTTTGTACGAGTTGCCTAGCAGCATTTTCATAGATCCCTATAAACAAATTCCAATAGAGCTGTCAAAAAATATTAACAAAATTAAAGGTTATAACTCAATGATTTATTCAAAAATGAATGATTTAAAAAGAGGATGGTTGTGAATAAATAGTATACATACCTCGGTGGGAGTTTCATTACAGCCTCGCGCTATATCCTACCTTGAGGTTTCGCCTCTCGGTAATATACATAAGCCCTCGGCTGTAATGAAACATATCCCACCTCGGATGTAATATACTATTTTCTACTTCCATGAGTAAAGAAGCAGCTTCACACAATAATCCATACCTCGGTGGAAGTTTCAATACATCCTCGCGCTATATCCCATATTGAGGTTTCGCCCCTCGATAATATACATAAGCCCTCGGCTGTAATGAAACATATCCCACCTCGGATGTAATATACTATTTTCTACTTCCATGAGTAAAGTAGCAGCTACACCCAATAATCAGATTACGTGTAGTCCAACTTTTAATAGCGATGGGTAAAATGAAATGCATTGCATATGGAGTTTGTTTAAAGAATTTCGCACATAAGAGCTCTTTTACTTTTTTTGCATAGATAATTTTTTTTGAATATTTTCGTTGTATTAGTTGTAAACGCCTAATAGTTTAATACAATCGAATCTAACGCTCAAATTCACACCTGCCCAAATTTTGTATTAGGTTAGATTATAATATTGTAGCTATATGTAGAGAAATATCCAACCTACAATTCGTCTAATGGGGTCTCATGGTCGCGAACCTGAATGTCTGGTCGTGAATCTAGGAAGCTGGGTTCGATCCCGACCGGCGCCAAATATTTCGAATTTTAAATGACACAAAATTGACCCATGTGGAGCACTCTCCACGCTAGCAATGAGGGCCCGTGAGGTGACACCTGGTAAACGTCCGTACGGTACTAATATCATCATTACCGAAATTTGTGTACAAGGCAGATTGGCACACCCAGCAATGGGTAATATGCCGTGATGATATATTTATTTAATTCGTCTAGTCATTTTTAAAACGACTCGCTTTTTATATTTTAGGTTACGAAACTGTAGGACGCATGCGCAGTATTAAAATGGCGTTTTCAATTTAATATTACGCATGCGTCGGACAATTCTTGATTTGATTGTATGTTGGAACAAACCTTATTAAAGTGAGTAATTATATATTGATTTTCACAAAGATTTTCATTATTATAAATGCATACAAATTGATAATTTTATGTTCAATTTAATTAGTCATTTTTCACTACAGCTTATAGATATAATTAATTATTAACTTGGTTGAATTTATTAACTGTTTTATAGCCTATGATACCAATAAATATCACAGTATATTAAGACAACTTATAATTTATATGATTGGAACGATATACATATGAATTTTAATTAACACCATAGAAGTATTAACATTTATCTCGAAATTCAGAATTAGTAATTCATATTTGTTTATAAAACATTTTTGTTTCTACTGTCCAAGGTATTTTTTTTGGTTATGGTAATCATTCAATGTAGTGAAAAAATATTATTTTCATTCAAGTTCAAATTTTGAATGAACGTCCAAAATATTTGTATATGCCCTTGTATGATTTCAGTGATGCATAGATAAACTCCATTCATTAAAAGTAAATTTACACATATTAACAAAACTTTCAAATTGACATAATAGCTATTGACAACATTATTGTTCTTATCGTTCATGAGATCTCAATTCGTACTAATTTTAGCCAAAGTAACGCGTCATAGGTGGAATTTTTGCTCGAAGGAATATGAACATTCAATGAAAGAAAAATAGGTAAACAATGTAAATATGTTTTTATTTTTGTATTCAATTCATGAAAGTTCATTGAGTGTTTTTGAAATTTTATTCAAACGAGTGTTCAAATTTCTTTTAGTCCATTAAAAAATAATTTTCCATTCATATATGAAAGTAATTATTGTAATTATTATTGTCGTTCAGGTTTACTTTCAAATCTAATATATATAAATATGTATGCAATATACGAGTAGAATCAAATACGAGTAATTATATTGATGGATACGAATTAATATATTACCATATGCCTGTGTAATTGTATAGGATATCTTTATATTTTAATCATTTAGATCTTCTGACATTTTTACGTTGGCAATTATTACAACTGTCAACCTTCGTTCTATTAAAATCCAATCTTCAACTTTTTTGATGGTTTCCTTCTCTCTTGTTTCCATTAAATTAAGGTATGTTTAAAAAAATTGTTGTGGCCAGCACAAGTATAGGGCGCGAGCAGTCATGTGACTTTATTGGCCTTGACAAGCAGATATGGGGGCCCTTGTCAGAATGACAAATAATAATTATGTACATAAATGTCAATTGTCAGAATTTATCATTAAAAATTTCAAGATGGTCCATATTCACGTAGTTAATTTGTCAGCAGGAGTGTGGAATTTACTTGTCGAGGAAAACATCTATGTACATAATTACTAGCTTGTTAAGGCCAACAAAGTGACATGACTGCTCGCGCCCTGTTGTATTTAACATTTCTTCCATACCTACACTCTACATCAAAAATTCTATTTACATCTATTCTTTATATTTAGATTTTAAAATTTTAAATTCATTCTATGAAGAAATTTTGTACCGTAAAACGGTACCGACATGTTGAAAATGATTAGGCAGAAGACGCACGTCATCAACCTGAAAAACACCTTATAAATTGAAATATATAATCGGGTATTTAATTTTCTAAATTCAGATATTAATTATAGAAATTGTGTTACGTTAACATAGAGTGTTTTAAAAGGTATTATAATGTTTCAATTAGGTATCAAATAAAAGGAACAGTTTATCAATGAGAGAAAATAATTTATTGCTCCAACTTTCTATTATGATTTTTATTTACTCTGCTTTGCAATTACAGCAAAATAAAAAATGTAAATTATCCTTTTAATTCCAAAAATGATATAATTGAAAAATAATCCAGATATGCAAATGTAAATTACTTTTATCTCATTAGAGCATAGTTAAAATCGTAATTACAGTACATGGATGGTTGTAAGACACATACCTAGTTCGTATGCCATATTGCAGGATTGATTTATCAAGCGCTGGCTCTATATGTGTGCATTAGCATACAACGGCCCGACCACGCCCTAACGTAAACTTAAGTGTGCCTTGCTTCGAATAAGAAATGAAGGAAACATAGGAATATAAATGTCATTTGGAACAAGTGGTTTCAACGATTGTTTGTGTTTGTTGCCTTAGTTACCTCATAACGGAATGAAAAGCTAAATACGAATAGAAAGAACATTCCTGCTTGATCATATCATTATATGTATACAAAATTATATCTATAGTTAATACGTCTTTGGCCAAAAAATTGGATGAGTTTTGGCACGTTTTGGGGTCCCTACAATACGAATTTACTATTTTTACGATGATGTCTGTATGTATGTGTGTGCGTGTGTCTGTGTGTGTATGTGACGATCGTTTCGGATCGCATAACTCCAATAACACGATTCCAAAAATTAAAATCATATATCATTTGCAACTTTTAACAGTTTTTCTTTTAATAACATTTAATATTTAATATAGATACGATTTGAATGCATTTTATACTTCATATTCAATAGATACAGAGTTAAAGAATTATAAAGATATTAAATTTCATAAGACAGCCAGCAATGCTAACCATGGAAACTGCTAATATATTCAGATAATTCAAATTGACAGATGTCAGTATCAATGAAAAGAAAAAGAATGTGGCAGAGACTAGAATATTGAGATAGATGTTAGGAAAAAACACGGAATGATAGGGTAAGGAATCAAAGGTAAGGGAAATGGCTAGAGTGAAAGAAGTTTCTACAATGATACAAGAGAAACGATTACATTGGTTTGAACATGTCATGAAGAGAGATGAAGAATATATTGGAAGAATAATGAATAGCTTAGTAGTTAAAGGTGGAAGAAACAGAGGAAGACCAACGTACCAACGATAAGATGGAAGGACTGTATTGCGGAAGACTTAAGATAAATGCAAATCAGAAATGAGTGGAAGAAAAAAAAAACAGCAACCCCTAACGAATGAGAAAAGCTAAAGAAGATGTCAGTGTCAAGAGCAATTTACATAGTTTGTTTATGAAATAATTTACTGGAAATATAGGATCTTTTTCAAGAAAATTTATGTATGGAATTTGTACATAATACACAGGATAGACTTTGTTTAAATTACCAAATTTGAATCAAAATAAAAGAGTATTGCAGTTTTGCATACGATTTGCGTACTTGGGTACAAAGAAATTTGTTGAATTGGAGTAATAATCATAACATCTAAAAGTTTATTTATTCTTGTTTTTAATATAATTGCAGGTGGTACTTTAAGAAATAAATATCACTTTGCAAATAATTTTACTAAAAAATAAAATTTAATATAGTAATTAATTGAATGTATTGTCAGTTTCCTTTACTTTCATTTTTATTAATAATACTTACATAAATATTATATTATTTACTGTTGGAACTAAAAAAAATAGCACGTGTCTGTTGTCATATATTTGCCTGTAGATTAATGCTAAAATGATAAATTTACGTAATAACATTATATTTAAATCCAGTACACTTTATTAATACATAAAATAATAAATTGCCCAAATATATTCTTTATTGTAAACTAAAAATTTATTTCTTCTTGCAGTTAATATATTTTTTTCAGAGGGTATGAACACATTTGGGGTTGGGCTCGTATCTCACCCCCTAAAAATATCTTAAATATATATATATATATATATATATATATATATATATATATATATATATATATATATATATATATATATATTCAACTTTTGTGAACGATTTACGATAATGTCTTCGTGTCAGTATAACATCAGTTCTTACATTTTTAATATTTTCCAACATTTCTCTAAAACGAACGAGAAAGCTTCCACATGTTATATTATATGTTACGTTCCTTCATAGAATTTACCTAGCCATCAAATAGAAGTGGATGTGTAGCATGTAGGTTAGATTTGGACGAGGAACAAAACGACGGAAAAACGTCCTCACATGTCTGATGCTTCACTAGCCAAAGGGCTGGCTGTGCTGTTCGCGTTCACTGTTTCTGTACAAGTACGAGGACGAGGAAAGCACAAATTGTATGAGGGTAAACGTGATTCCTTTCACAGCGAACCTCAAACGTCGACCAAGATAAGAAATATATAACTGATAGAAACAAATATGGACTTTTATGATGTTTTTGACATCTTAAAATAATAAATTTTCAAGTTGTTTGGCTCTGTGAATAGAATTTTTGTATTTTCATTGCAGTATCATCATTGATCATTCACAATTTTTATTATACGCGGATGATTTGAATTTTTTTAAAGCCATTACAAACATAAATGACTGTGGAAAATTGGAAAATAATCGAACACGCAGTCTGTGAAAAATTATTTATCTCCTGGCCTACGTTTCGACTGTAACTACAGTCTTCTACAGGGCTAGAAATGGTCAATTGAAGAAGACATGCATACAGACATCATCGTAAAATAGTAAATTCGTATTGCAGGGATTTTCCATTCTACTACCAGTCGATCATCGTATTCAGCCCCCATAAATGACTGTATTGTATTACAAACTGATTTAACTAAATTATATATTTATTGTCAACATACTTATTTACATCTTAATTCATCTAAATGTTATGTTATGAATTTCACTAGAAATCTCAATTTACTCAGCTGTAATTATAATATTAAGAATGTGCCTCTGGAAGTAAAGTCCATAATACGAGATTCAGGTGTACTCTTTAATCCTAAACTTATATGATGATATTTCATATTGACGCCATCAGGAAAAACTCATACCGTACAATAGGTTTCATATTTGGACACTGTAAAGTTTTTAAAAATCCAAACACTGTTATTTGTATATATATAATTCTTTAGTACGCTCCAAACTTGAATACGCGTCCACAGTATGGAATCCAATGTACAGAAAAAATATTAATATTATTGAAAATGTACAAAAGAAATTTATAAATTTAATATTATTTGTCCAATTTACATAGGCAAACTAGAAAAGTTCAATATGAGAAGTTTAGAAAGTATAGGCGAACTTATTTTGATATGATTTTTTGGTATAGAGTTTTCAATAATTTGCTTCATTCTACTAATATTATTTCACTGTTTAATTTTCATATTTCACCAAAAGTAACAATGTTTTATAATTTATTTAAGTTACCTAAAAGTAACACAAATAATTATAAGTGCTCCTGTATTAACCGTATAATGTTCACGTACAACACTAATTTTATACAATTAGTTCTGTTCAATATGTCTTTTAACTCCTTTAAAACATGTTTTTCTACAGTCTACAAATAAAGTAGCCATTTGCGCTCTCTTTTGTCAACGCAAAAAGTCACTTTGTCGCTCTAGCGCGACAAAGTAGAAAAAACGCTCGCTGTCCAAATTTCTAATTATACAATATTGAGAAATGTCACTTCTTAATGGAAACGTTTAGTCAGGAACTAATGGCACTGTAGTGACACATTTACCACCTTTACAAATCAATCTGACATATAACTGCTCTGTCGATATATTACATAACCAAAAAAAATGCCGCACTATTGTAAAAATAAAATAGGGCATTCATTTACAAAAACGAAAGTATAAAATGTTTAGATTAGATTGAAGCAATAGGTCAAGAAGAATGGGAAATAACGATAAATTAAAATTAAATATAAAAGACGTTTTTTCTTTATATTAATCCTTATTAATTGAGTAGTAGTGTAAGTACAAAGTGTACATTTTATTATTTTTTGTTATGGTAGCGACTGTAGAAAAAATCTTGTGTGTGTTTCGACCGCAAATGGACATTGTCGATTTCGAGAGAATACCGCGCTCCTGCGTCGCGCGGCAACAAACTCTCAATCGACAATGTCCTATTTTGCGCTCTTAATACACAAATGCCTATTAAAATGTACCTTATCATCTTTATAGTTGTTTTAAGTACTCTCTGTTTGCTGTAATGTTTTTGTTCATATGTAATGTAATTAGCGAGAACCTTTATTTGGCCTTTATTGTGCTGTTGGATCTCCAACCTCATTAAATAAATAAATAAATAAATAAAACGGTCCACAGATGCATCAATTTATCGGGCGATATATCGAACGATTTTGTACACAGATATCGGATAAGCGTCACCTCACGGGCACTTATTGCTAACATGGAAAAGGCACAACAGGAGTTTCTTTGTATCATCTAAAATTTGAAATAACTTTGGCGTCGATCGAGATCAAACCTGGATACCCAGATTTGATTTGATTTAATAAGCATTCGTCCTTGTATTATTTGAAATTTACCATACTGTCTTCAAATAATTCTTATCTACACACATCTATATTTAATCTTAACGACTGTTATTAATGATATACTCGTACTTTACGTACAAACAGTCAGTTGTCTGTATAAATTTTATAGGAAAACAGCTTACTTTTCATTTTTATTGTGATATTAAATTTTTCTTTGCAATTTTCTTTCATCCGGGGGTGCAAACATTTTGAGAACCCTTTCTCCTTCCCTGCGTTGTGCTCGGAGCTTACGAGTCTGCCCGATAATACACGATTACTGTTATTAAGTTAGGGAATAGCTGGGAATAGCTCGTTTTCCCATAGAGTAGGGACCACTGTAACGCTTTGGGATGTATGCAAGAAGCTTGTATGCAATGTGTACTGTGTTCGTCTTTCCCGATTCAAAGATCACAGAGCTCTGTGTCTGCGAATAACAGTTGACGACCGGCATTGTAACGATGCTTGATTTCGTTGGAATTGTTTGTTTTCAGTTGTTTTCCAGTTTGACTGTTTCATCTCAGAGTATGTGAGAAGGGAAATGCTTATAAATGTGAGCTAATGTTCTGTTTCACACAAATATGAAATTCTTCGAAAACAATTCACATTGTATGGTATTTTGTCTAAAACAAAACAGTTGATATGAGCAAATAAATTTTTATTGTATATTGTAGCACGTATGTAACATTTCTAGAAAAGAAACATGTGTTTCTAA
Organism: Harpalus rufipes; assembly: GCA_951394225.1. Classification (NCBI taxonomy): domain Eukaryota; kingdom Metazoa; phylum Arthropoda; class Insecta; order Coleoptera; family Carabidae; genus Harpalus; species Harpalus rufipes. The sequence goes on along the minus strand of OX596283.1, from coordinate 19,362,309 downwards.
AAAATCATTACTAATACCAATGTACGAATATTATGTAAAGTACATTTTATTTATTGATATATGCATGTGTCAATTATAAACATGAATATGTCTACTCGGTTTTTAATAGCAATAACAGCATAGAGTTCAAGATTTATTAATAAGAAACATATAATATGTTTTATTCCTCATTTCTGTTGAAAATTGTGTCCAAAATGATACATGTTTGTTTTTTTTACTAGAGGCGCAATATGATAAACATACAGCTGTCACTCTTTATTTATTAAAATAATATCACAAAAAACATATTATAAAATATATGACAATTTTGTTGACATAAATAAAAACCCCAAAACAACGAAAATAATGATAAGGGGCAACAGATATTACCTATATTAAATTATTCTAATCAAAATATTGTATAGGTAAATGTAGACAAACCTGAGAAAATGAAAATATAATATTTTATATAGGTATTTGCAGCAGAATTAATTATTAATAGAAATGATATTTTTTTTAATGAAAATTTCTTAAGCCCTTCAAATGAAGTTCATTTCTCAGTTGGCTAGTCATACCATGAACTAATTTGCTTAGAAATTGGAAATACCAAATTTATGATTTTTTTAATAGTAAAACATTTGGATAATTTTGGTTACGGTTAATTTTTTCTAAAGATGTCCCATAATATCATTTGTATTATGAACTAATTAACAAATTGGAATACATTTATCTCTCTCATTTGCAAAGACTACAAGCGTGTGCGATAAGGATGGATATAACACGCTTGTCTTTCAAAAATTCATATTGTTTCGACTAAGTTCATTCCATTTTAAAATGTAAGTTTATTTATTAATTTAAATATATTACCTTGATTTATAGCCGTACGTATAACGTTATTTTCTATTAGTGTCACTGACGCTGATACTGACACTATGTCGGTATCTCATTTTTCACATATTTGGTTTTACATTTGCTAATAAACTTACCAGTTGACTTAGTTTTGAATTTGCTTTTACTGTAACATATATTTTTATAATAATAAAATAACAATAGTATCTTATGTACCTTCATAAAAACTAAGTAAATGACATTACTGAATTTGACAGAATGGGCGGAGCAAAAATCTTAATTCATACAATTCGTAAATGACCTTGATCGGGCATCTTTAAAAAAAAATACTGTACAATATTTCATTTAATGCAGATGTTATTATGCATAGCAATCAATGTTATATAAATTAAAATTGATAATAAATAAATACGCATTCATGGTTAAATTAACCAAAAAGTTTTTTTTTGCATATGTACCTGACCGGACGGTAAGAATAAAAATATCTCTCGTGGTGAGGGGGTTGACCGCACTCCCACACAGATCAGTCAAATCAATTTATTATAAATTGTAAAAATATTAAAATCTGATTCTACTCTTTATTTTACTAGAGGATATTTACTACTTTTGTATAATAAATATTTTATTTCAGTTGGCTTTGAACAAGTATCGGTCATTGATTTCTCTCGTCCATGTTCCATTTTATAAAATATTAACATTTTAAATGCAGTTATTATTAACGGTAATCTAAATGTAGTTTTCAATGCGGAATCCTAAAATAGTCATTAAATAATCACAAGTTATCTCTTTAGACGTGAACACCAACAAATATCCCCTAAACGGCGTATTTAAATTTTCATCACCCCTTGTAGTAAATTTCGTAATGGTCGCGGACAATACATCGTTATTAAAATATTGATACATTCCATTCTTGACACTTGGCAGCCCTGGTGTTTACCCTCGCAGCCCCAGGGGTGCCAACTTTCCAACTTACCCCTTCCACTAGGCGTGATGAATGATGACGTAATGCCCTTGTGAGCATCTACAACCCCCGACACATAACATACCAATTTGAAGCGCATTGACGTATTTAAATTGAACACTACCACTTTAAATGCATTCGGAATTTTAAATCACCACTTGTCTGAATGTCAAGTTGATTTCAGGAAAATGTTTACGCTGAATTGATGATCTAATTGTCGGTTAAGAACTTCCAATGAATATTTAATACATACAGTTTTACAGTTATAGTTATAAACTAATGCGGTAATTCTTTCATTTTTTGATGTGAGGAAATGTGAATAAATTATGACTGTTCAACGGATCCATATGTTGATTTAGTTAAATCAATTGGTATTAAAGAACTTATTTTGGTTCTAATGTTCTGATGATTTGAGTTAAATCAGATCTGTGTTAATTAATATATTATAATAAAGGAACCTCTGTATATTAGGTGTCAGTTCCAGAAAGGGGTCGCCTATGATAGCAATAATTGAAGATCATTTCATCTTTAGGTAAGGAAGGTTCTAATATGGAATGAAAGAATAAGGAAATTAACTCGAGTGATAGAAGTTTATAGAATGATACAAGAACGACGATGACATAGATTTGAACATGTCATGAGGAGAGATGAAGAATATGTTGGAATAAGATGGAAGGACAGTATTGCGGAAGATTTCGGAGAAAAGGAACTGAATAAGGACGACACGTAAAAGAGAAATGAGTGGAAGAAGAAAATAAAAAATAGCTACCCCTAACGAATGGGAAAAGCTAAAGAAGAATTTGCATAGTTTGCTTATGAAATAATTTTACTGGAAATTTAGAATCTTTTGCAGGAAAATTTATGTATGGAATTTGTACATAATACACAAGATTGACGGAAGGTAATGTGCTGGCCACATCAGATTTTTTAATTCTGAGAATTTGACTTGAATTTACCCCGTAGTTTAAAAATAGAGTAATGTCCATGAAAGCGATTTTTTGGTAACATTAATTTTTTACCTCTCGCTAAGAGAGGTATTGGAATCATGCTAAAAATCACATATCCAGATTTTAGTGAATATGCACATTTTTACTATGATGTCTGTGTGTGTGTATGTGTGTGTGAAGTTGTTGTATGTACGATTTCGCAAATTCTATAACTTGTGTAACTACGGATTCCTCAATGTAACAGTAATGGGAAGAGTTGAATAGATTCTGGTAACAATTGGACAACCGAAAGTAGTAGTATTTTAACTAAAATCTTCTAAATATTATTTTTTGAAAATTTATGTTATTACAAATATTAAAAATCAAAATTTAAAGATAGATATATAATTTATAAAATAATCTGTTGTAGTAAATCTCACAGCCTGCTCACAGCCCAAACATTTCCATGGTAACTACTTGAGAAATTAAAATGTCTGTAATTGTCACTAATGTCAGTGTCAAAAATTCAGAGATAGTACTGAAGGCTTTTCTGGGAACGATATTTAATATTTCTTATTATATTATTAATTGTATATTTAAAATTATAGGTATATTACCCTTCAGAAATACGGTCAATCCCGTTAATGAATTGGAAAAACCTCGAACATTTAGAATAAATGGAGAAAACTTGCTCATGGAATGAATTTAAAATTATAGAAAATACGTAAATATAAAGATTAGGTGTAATTAGAACTTTTTGTGTGTATAAGAAATGTTAAATACAATACTTTTATATACTACAATGGAAAGGGCGCAAGAGGTATTGTGATGGCCACAACAGATTTTTGTTTTTAAAAATCATTGTTCTAAATATGTCAGCTACATGCTTTTAGATAAAATATGTGATCGTAAATTAACTATACAGAAACAATGTCCTCAGAAGTATTCTCGTTCATTCTGTACTCGTTGTAGTTATGCTCAAAATAAACTAGTTCGATTGTAATTTTTATTTGCTGATAAACTTCTTAAAATAATATCTTCGTCTGTCATATAACCAGCAACAAATTAAACTAGCACTACAGAACAATACAAATCTGACACTAATCTACTCAATCCCATAAGTATTGTAATCTATTACTCGGCTTACATTGTACAATTAAAGTTACAAGTTAGATGTAATGAAATTAGGCCACGATCATTACGCAATGATATGACAGCGTGTTAAATCACTATGATAGTGTGCTTGTGCAGCTATCCGATATAATAATTAAGACGTACTAGGTTTGAATCCCGCCCCAGGCGAGATCATCATCATTACTTTATTACTCAGCTTTGGTTGATTAATAACTTCGGCTCCATGGCTGCCTTGGATCTCTCCGCTAATGACAAGATGAGGAACTCTCAATCGTTTCAAAACGAAGTGAAATATTAAAAAAATTAATAGCATATGAACAAGATATTATTTTAAATATTTTAAATGGATTGTAATACAGAGACCAAGTATTATGTTGTTATTAAGATTTGGTATAATAATTTACTACGATAATAATACCACTGAAATTGTTATTGTTTGGAAACTGCTGGTATGTCGTTCAACTATAAAGGATATGAGTAAATACTTAAGGTGATATTAGCCAGTATAAAGGCATTTGTCACAAGTTATACTGAGAGTAAGAAAAATTGACTAAAAAATAAAATTAATTATAATTATTATTTTTTGAACATTGGCGTGATTTAATTTGACAAATGGTTTTTATGCTAAATGCTTCTTAAAATTTATTGTAATTCTTTAGGGACAGTTTTATAAAGATATTTAATCTTCACTTAAAATTTACTTCCATAGTAAATTTAAAGAAATGAAAAAATGCAACGTGTTTTTTTTGACAGAAATGATTTACATGTCATGAATTATGGTATTGGAGTTTTGCGATTTGAAACGATCATCACACACACACACACACACATATATATATATATATATATATATATATATATATATATATATATATATATACATATACATACATCATCGTAAAAATAATAAAATCGTATTCTTGAGACTCTAAACGTGCTTATTCATTAAAAACTCACCACCGAATTTTTTGACCAAAGACAATACCTTCCTTACCTATTGGTGACGAAAGGTAAGAAACATTAGTAAAATATCAGTGATTTCTGACGATTTTATTTGACAGTTGACAGCACACAGTTTTTTCGATGTTGTAGCGTCGATTTGCATTCTGACTAATCAGAGAGCAGAATTTATTTCATTATCTAAACCAATTTTATACATATATTTAAGTTATAAATGTTGAATTATTCTAATATTTCTATGTACTTATATTTCATATTTGAACTTCTGTAAAAATGAATAGGCAGACTAACTAAAACTAAAAGGCTGTTTTTCCTGTTTTCAGCGACTTTATGTAGATATGTAAATCGAGCCCTGATAAGTATGATAAAACGCTATATTTGTCGGAATATGCATCTTCGCATTTTGCTATGGCCAACTCAGATCAAGAATAGTAGTCGATATTTTATATTTTAAAATAATTTGTGCACAAGTTTCTTTACTCCTCGGAGGTATTTAGATTCTAGCGGATATTTCTACGGTAACCTTTGGAAATATGCTTAAATATGACAGTTATTTTTCCATAATTATTTAGTTTTATTAACACTTTTTTTTAAATATAAACTTCTTCAAACAATAGATCAGTAAAAGACAATGTGGTAATAATTTTTTTGATATATATACGGGAAATTGTTATAGATTAATAATAATACAACGAGTGGAAAAATACGAATGTAATAACATTCCTTAAAGATTTGTAAATGTACAGTACGGACCATAATTATATTACGAGAAAGTTAAGCAGACAATTCCACTAATAATGTCATCCAATTAAGGTAGTTGGAGCATGAAGTGAAATCCATAAAATCTTAATAATCTTTGGCGTAAGTATTGCTCTATGTAAATCCTAAATTTTAGTCAACTTGCCCAGTTCCGATCGGAATTATAGAACTCCAAAGTTGGAAGATTTAACATGTGTAGGGAAGCTCAAGAAATCATCAACATATTTGCCGGTAGAATCGCGAAAACCCATAAATTTTTGACTAAAAACTAGGTGCATGAAGGTCTGGGGAAAAAACTAGTTACAAAAAATTCATGCCCATCTGGTTTCAAAGATATAACAAATTTAACTGGAAATTCATAAGATATTTTGAATCTCTGAAATTTTCACGCGTATTGTTGGTAGCTCCTAGAAACATCCGCGATGATAACTTTCGGCATTTTTCTTTATTTTGTTAACCTCACGATTACAACCATTAGCTGGTGCAATACCTTGCAGAGTAAACATAATATGCAAATAGCCATGTGACTTGAAGCAAGCAGGCAACTCTTGAGTTTGTCTACATTTTTCGGCACGGAATCAAGAGATGGCATTGCTTTCATGAACCAACAAACTTAAATAACATTCGAATTACGTTGCTGTAATTTCACGGCTAGGCGTTGCTTAGACACAACGTATGTCGATTTTTTTTGTGACAAGTATTTCAGTAAAATTATTTTAATAAATATACAGGCCGTTCATTTTATTTTGTCCACTATTCTGGAGAACTATAAGAGCTACGAGATCGGTTAAATTTGCAAACAATTTCTATTTTACTAGACTATTACAATGAGCAAAAAATAATAATATTTTTTCTACAAGTGGTTCTCAAAATACGAGATACAATTTTCTTATTTGAAATAGTAACCTTTTTTTTTCGCTTATTTGATTTACTGTTTTTTTTTCTGAATTCAACGATATCCATCTGTTCATTAAAAAATATTTGAGAAAAATACAAATGAAAATTATGCTGATTAATTTAAATCTGATGTTGGTTGTAGTAATACAATTAATTTTATGGGGTAGTTACCATATGTTAAAATTTAATAAAATTCTTATTTGTTTACAATATATGACTCAAAATAAGATATAATGTAATAAAATTCGCCATTTATTAATAATGTAAATATTTCAAAAAAGTTATTTAAAATATTAATGATTCAAATCGACCTCTTCTCTGTGACGTCACGCTTACATACTTAAAGCCGCAAATATCGCTAGTGTCGTTGTTTTATAGCGATGGGATATGACATGTCAAAGTGACAGTTGATGGTAATACTGACGCCGTGGACATAACCTTGTTTCTATTTATCAACTGTAATACAAAACGTCGTTACAAACTTGCTCAAACAAAAATAAATAAGTAAAAATACATGCTAACTTGACAGCAATCTAACCTAACAAACAAGTTCCCCTTACTCCACAAGACATACGTCGCAAATTGTCTTTGTCATACTTCGAGCAGCACGTCGGAACTAATTTGCAACGGAAACGGCAAGGGTAACGTCACAGTGGCGGGAATAGATATGTCTGGTATTTTCAGTAATTTTTTGACAGGTCTATTAAAATTTGTTTAGCCTACTTTATTATAGAGATCTATGAGAATGTTATTTCCCACCCAAGAGATTGTCATTGCAGTTAAGAAGGACGTATTTTCCAACCTCTAAAAGTTTAGGAATCAACATATTACTATAATGGCTGTGAACAAAATTACATACATGTCTTGATAATTATTTCCAAATAAAGAATATTAAAATTATTCAAATATGCTTGTGAGAGTTATGTAAATGTAGTGTATTTTTAAAAGCTATCCCTTTTAATAAAAAAATCATACAAGGTAATTGATACGAGCTTAAGTACCAGCAGAAACCCAACACAAGCATTTTGTTTCACATAAACAGTGTTTAACTTCTTAATTGTCGACTTAACTGAACATAGGCACGCAACACTAACAACTGCGCATCAACAGTAGCCGGAGTTGCGCATAAGACTCCGCGCAGGCCACCGTAGTTAAGGCGAAAACAAATTGTTTTTTTCCTCATAATTATATCTTTTAATGTGTACCTGCGTTATTTCGATTTTAATTAAGGCTAATTTTGTTTTAATCGCTTCATTGTTACTAAACTGACAAAAAGGAGATTGGGAGGGCGAATATTTAGAACCGGAAGCGCAGATATCATCTACATCGCGATTTCTGTAGAAGCCTCACCTACTAAGATACGACAACGCTGTTGCCGTTGACGACGTTGATAACAGTGACCGGTGTTTGTTCTCCAAGAACACGATTGTAGTTCTGCTAATGAGTTGTACGTTTAATTATTTGTGCGTGCTTAATTTTTTGGAAACTTTTTTCGGTGTTTTAATTGCGGAAATTTGTAGTAGCTGCATGATAAAAGAAGCCGCGAGGAACTCGTACTGGATTAATAATTCATGATTCTTTTGAAATTTGATAATCGCGGTAATCGAATCAAATAAAACACTTTTTGTAAACTTAAAGGAAAGGAAATCAGTTTATGTTTTCTTTTTGTAATAAATACCTATATCAACAAATTAAAATATTTCAATATTTTCTAGCATAGGCATATTAAAATTACTGATTTTTTGTAATACAATACGCCAAAAGATTTATTTTATTAATTTCATCATTATGGCGTCTTCGTTTATCAATGCAGAGGTATTGGAAAGTAAACAAATTTCAAACCTCCGAAAGTAATTATGAGCCGCCACTTCTCGCTTAGGACACAACTCACTGTACATGTTTTTTTCTACATAAAATGTATATTTCATACATGTCTACTTTCTCGTTATGAGAAAAATTGGGTTGTGGCCAACACAATATCTCTCGCCACTTCCGTTTTTGGTTACGTACATACATTTGTCATCAGGAGTGTGAAATTTATTTGTCGAGGAAAATAAACCACAAGGAATTGAAAAATCACGACATTTAGATTGAAGAATTATGATATTTGACATCTATGTACACAATTACTAGCTATCATTCTAACACGGGCCCCCATATCTGCTTGTCTAGGCCAACAAAGTCACATGACTGCTTGCGCCCTATTGTATTTAACATTTCTTGTATACCTACAATCTACACCAAAAATTCTACTTATATTCTTTATATTTCGATTTTTTAATTTTTAATTCATTCTATGAAGAAATTTTGTCCTACTCTTCTAATTTTTCGACATGTTTCCAATTCATTGTCGGGGTTGACAGTATTTTTGAAGGGTATATATCATATATCTATAAATTTAAATATTTAACTATTAATACATATAATGTATGTACTTCCCAGGAAAAATCCTTAGTAATGTCTCGGGATTTTTGACACTGACATTTATTTGTCAGTTACAAACATTTTATTTTTTCAATTGGTTTCCATGACATTATTTGGGCTGTGAGATTTATTACAACATATTATTATATACCTTATATTTCTTTATCTCTAAATCTATAAAAGATATAATCAAATATTTATATGTATCAGATAGAGAATTTACTCTTCTTTAAATACTAGCAAGAACATTTTTTTTAAATTAATATTTAGATTTTTTTAAAAAATCTGCTACTTCCGGTTGTCCAATTATTACCAAAACCTTTTCAGCTCTTCCCAGTAATGTCCGATTGAGAAATACGTAATTAAACCGATATTAAGTATTACATTTTTTGAGAAATTGTTCTTCCAACGTCCCCACACACACACACACACACACACACACACACACACACACACACACACACACACACACACACACACACACACACACACACACACACACATACATCCAGACATCATTGTAAAAATATTAAAATCGGATTGTAGGGACCTTAAAACGTGCTTAATCATTAAAAGCTGGATATGCGATTTTTAGCATTAATCCAATAGCTCTCTCGGCGAGAGGTAAAAATAGGTTGCCATTTAAAATAAGAAAGTTGTACCCCGTATTTTGAGAACCACTAGTCTAAAGATATATTGTTTTGCTCATTTTGATAGTCTTATAATATAGAAATTGTTTGTTAATTTAACCGACTTCGTAGCTCTTATAGTTCTCGAGATAGTAATAGTGTACTACTTAAAATGAATAATCTTTATACATCTAGGAGTCTAGGGTCATCTTCTAGAAGGTTGGTTTTGGTACTCTTGTATATAGGAGACGAGATCCGACATATGTTTAAAGCTTTTTTGCTTAAAATTGTGTGAAACATAAAATTTAATAGTACCTATAATAGTTATGAAAATTATAATATACTAAACGATCCAAATTCAAATCATTAATGAAAATAATAGAATGTGCTACAGTAAAATTTTTGAAAGATGTCCGATCAAGGTCGTCTACGAATTGTATGAATTCAGATTTTTGTTCCGCCCATTATGACAAATTCAGTAGTGTCGTTTGCTTAGTTTTTATGAGGGTATGTAAGATACTACTGTTATTTTATTATTATAAAAATATATATTACAGTAAAAGCATTCAAAATTCAAAAATAGGTCAACTGGTAAGTTTATAAGCAAATGTAAAACCAAATATGTTAAAAATAAGATAATGACACAATGTCAGTGTCAGTAACTCTGACAGAATATAACGTTATTCGTACGGCTATGAACCAAGGTAATGTATCTGAATTAATAAATAAACTTACGTTACAGCGAAAGTATTATCAACAACGAGCATCGTTTTAAAGTGGAATGTCCTAACTTAGTTGAAACAATATGAATTTTTGAAAGACAAGAGTGTTATATCCATCCTTATCGAACACTCTTATAGCCTTTGCAAAAGAAAGAGATAAATGTATGTCTATTTGTTAAGTCGTTCGTGATACAGATGTCCTTGATCGGACATCTTTTAAAAAAATTACTGTATGTATATTTCTCATGAATATTCCTTATTCTTTTGAAGTTCGACACCTGTTTAGGATCCATCACTAATAACAACCCAGATCCTAGCTACTGTATCCTCTACACCTTAATTTGGCAAATGAGTTCGGAAAAAACAGGAGGTCCTGTCATCAAAAACTTGTTGTCATCCGATAACCGGCCGTTAGAGTTTCGGTAACCTGTTAGGCGATCCCGATTGCTCGATGGGTAATGAAGCGAGCTGCGTTGGGCTTACCGACCAAGCCTTGTAATGGGACACCCACGTCTAGGATTACGTGGAACGTCACACCAATCACGCGCCTCGTTACACAATTTTAAGACGAAAGTTTTTTTGTGGAGGTTTCTCATTGCACGATGCTGCATCGGAGTCTGATATAGAATCAAACGGTGACAGTTGCACCAAGGTGAGCTGGTTCGCTAAATAAGAAGTGGAGCCAAGAAGCATTCGAGATAGGTATTGTTACTTGTTTGGTGATCTAGTGGTCAAGACGTTTTGTCCTGAATTTGATATGGTAATATGACACAAGCGAAAATATCACGATGGGTATTGTTTACAAATTATTCCACTTGGTGCTTCCCTTTTGGAACAAAAAAATTGCAAAACGATACTTTATTATTGAAAAAGAATGGTCAATTTCTTTTTCTTGGCATAATTTTAAAAACAATAGCTCAGTCTGACCTTAGGTAATTACTAGAGTTAGAAAAATCTGTTGTGGCCAGCACAATACCTCTCGCCACTTCCGTTTTTGGATACATAGGATAGGGCGCGAGCAGTCATGTGACATTGTTGGCCTTGACAAGCAGATATAGGGGCACGTGTCAGAATGACAATTAGTAATTATATACATGGATCTTGAATGTCAGAATTTGTCAATGAAAATTTCAAGATTTTCTAAATTCACGTAGTTAATTTTTTACCAGGAGTATGGAATTTACTTGGCGAGGAAAATAAACCACATGGAATTGGAAAATCACTAAATTTAGAATGAAAAATGATGATATTTGACATCTCTGTACATAATTACTAGTTAACATTCTGACACGGGCCTCCATATCTACTTGTCAAGGCCAACAAAGTCACATGACTGCTCGCGCATTGTATTTAACATTTCTTGTAAAGCTATACTCTACACCAAAAATTATATCCATTCCTTATATATTTCGATTTTTTATTTTTAAATTTTGTCCTACTCTTCTAATTTTTCGAAATGTTTCCAATTCATTGTCGGGATTGACAGTATTTTTGAAGGGTATATGTACTATACCTATGATTTTAAATACAATAAGAAATAATATAATGTATGTACTTCCAACAAAAAAAATCTCTAGATTTTTGACACTGACATTTATCTGTCAATTACAAACATTTTCATTTTTCAATTGGTTTCCATGACATTATTTGTGTTGTGAGATTTATTATATACCTTATATTTCTTTATCTCTGAATCTATAAAAGATATGATAAAATATTTATATGTATCAGATAGAGAATGTATTCTTCTTTTACTAGCAAGAACAAAATTTATCAAAAAATAATATTTAGAAGATTTTTTTTTAAGAATCTGCTACTTCCGGTTGACCAATTATTACCAAAACCTTTTCAGCTCTTATTATTATAGTTTTTGAGAAATCGGCCACCAACGTTCCCACACATTCATACATACATACATACATACACACACACACACACACACACACACACACACACACACACACACACACACACACACACACACACATACATTGTATTAAACACCGTATAAAAAATTAACTGAATGTTTTGTACGAATGTATTTTATGTACATGAATTGTAACAATTTGTAAGATCTTATTACCCTGAAGAAGGTGCAAGGGTGCACCGAAACGTTGGTATAGTAAGAATAAATGCTGTTTGACTGAACTTTCGAGTAATTGTTAACACCTAATCCACATCACAGTCGAGAAATTACCCACAATTGAAAATAATATTCAATCGAACCTGGGTAATATTATCTATTATTTGCATCCTAGTAGACAACAATCTCTGCAAATCCTTTTCGCTTGTTATCCTTGCAAAGGCTGAAGTTAGAGTGTAGCAAATCCTTCTTGGTGCTGGCCGTAGGGCACTCTGGTTTTAGTTGGCTTTTCGCTATCCATTCCAAATCGGATCAAGGCGGCCGAGCTGTCGCTGTCCGCTGTCTTGGCTCCCGGTTCTCGAATCCTGGATCCTGATCCGGCGTCAGGACTAACAAGCCCGCGGGATCCTCGCAAGGATTGCGGATACGGCAGAAGGATAGAGTAGTAGTTAGTGGGATTTGTTAGTAGAATAAGTTGGTTGAGGTGGACTTAATAACACTACGAGGATATGGCTAGTGTATTTACCCCAAATTAAGAATAAAATCCGCAAGAGATATAGAAAAGATTTTAATTGCACCCGAGTGGCATTGCAGTTTATGGATACTATAGTTTATTTTAAACTATAAGTTTCAGATACAGGATAAAAAATCTGATGTGACCAGCACAATATCTTCCGTCTATCCTGTGTATTATATACAAATTCCATACATAAATTTAAAGATCCTATATTTCCAGTAAAAATATTTTATAAATAAACTATGCAAATTGCACTTGACACTGGCATCTTTTTCTTCTTTAGCTTTTCTCATTCGTTAGGGGTCGCTGTTTTTTATTTTTTCTTCCACTCATTTCCGTTTTGCGTGTCGTCCACATTCAGTTCCTTTTCTCTCGTCTTTCGCAATACAGTCCTTCCATCTTATCTTTGGTCTTCCACAGTTACTTCAACCTTCTATTACTAAGCTATTCATGCTTATTCTATTATATTTTTCATCTTTCCTCATGACATGTCTCACTTGTATCTTACTAGAAACTTTAACACTGAGCCATTTTCCTTACCCTATTTTCCCAACATCTATCTCAATATACTAGTCTCTGCCACATTCATTTTCTTTTCATTGATACTGACATCTGTCAATTTGAATTATCTGAATATATTAGCAGTTTCCATGGTTAGCATAGCAGGCTGATTTATTTAATATCTTTATAATTCTTTAACTCTATATCTATTGAATATGGAGTATAAAATGCAATCAAATCGTATAGAGAATAATATATTCTTTAAAATTTATAATCATTAAATGTCAATAATTGATATTTAACTGCGTTTTTTTAAGAAAAACTGTTAAAAGTTGCAATTGAGGGTACTTTTGGTGGACCAATTATAACCAAAATCTAATCAAGTCTGCATATGGATGTAACGAAGAGGAATATTGTAATTCTACATCATCATAAAAATACTAAAATCGTATTGTAAGGACCCTAAAACGTGCTTATTCATTGTAAACTCACCACCGAATTTTTTGATCAAAGACAATACCTTCGTTACCTGGAGGTGACGGAAGGTAAAAACAATTTTGATTACAGTGAAATCTCTCTTAGGTGGACATCACTGGTCGTCGATTATTTGTCCGTTTACAAGAGGTATTCCTTTAAAGGAAAACTGAAATTTCGTCAAAAAAAAAAAACAAAAAATTGGATTAGTGTGGTCCAAGAAATAGACTAGACTTTTTAAAACCCTTTTAGGAAGCATGCCAGGTATCATCTTGCAAATACTGCTGTTTTAAATAGTGCACTATAGCGAAAATCATCAGGCAGAAAACACGTTATCAACCTGAAAAAAAAAAAACCTTAGAAGATGAAATATAACTTGTAGAAATTATTGGGTGTTATTTATTTTTAAAAGAAGTAGAAAAAAATGTGCTAGTATTAAATAATGTATATATTAATGATAATTACAATTATTTCTAAGTAATCGTTATTCCTTTTACGGAATATAAAATTATTTGAAATAATTGTAGTTTATTTTCGTACCATATGTTCGCACTACTGAGAATGACCATGTTCTGTTAAATAATTTTATATTCCGTGAAAGGAATAAGGATTGTAAATTCATTAATATATACGTCTCTTTAGTACTAGTATATTTTTTCTTTTTCTTTAAAGAATAAATAACTAATAATTTCTACAAGTTATATTTTTTTATAAGGTTTTTTTTTCAGGTTGATGACGTGAATCTTCTGCCTAATTATTTTCACCATAGAATAATTAGTTTTGCGTGATTTTGTATAAATTTCGACTTTTCTTGATTTTAAACTCATGCATAAATAAACTGTATTCTACTGTAAGCGTAGAAAGCTGATCAATATTTCAAGTAACATTTCATTCTGTCGACTTGTCGGCTATCACTCCATAATTCTCCGTCTCAGAATCACTTGCCAACTTCATAATCTTCACCTCAAAAGACGTAACGATAGATTCATTTACAGGCGTCAGCTCTCAACTCAGCTCAGGCGTCTTGCAGACAGTTTCCTTACACTCCGCAGCGCCAGTGCCAGTAGCTTTTGCAAATGTTATCCCCTGCAGATTTCAATTCTCTCCTCTTCTTTGATGTGAATGCTGCTGCTGCTTCTCGCGCCCACCCTCCCAGTACCAACACTTCGATCCGAAGCGATCGACAAGGGTACATTCCCAACAGAAAGGCAAAGGTTATTGATGGAATAAAATTATTACGAAGAGGAGAGTAATTATAAAAGTGTAGCTTTGGTTTTACAATCATCGTTAAATGGAATACAAAAAGGTTTTTTTTTTGTGAAATATGGAATTTTGTACGAAATACAATAATTTGTAGTATTTTTTCAAAATTTTATTCACCCAAACTAACATACGAGTAAAACTTTAAACAAGGTTAATTAATAGGGGTTATTTTAGTGTGTATATTTCACGATTTTTTTTTGTACATCTCAAATACAAAAGGAGAATTTTAATTTTATGCAGTGCATGTAGGTAACTAACTATTAATAATAAGGTGTTAACAATTACTCGAAAGTTCAGTCAAACAGCATTTATTTTTACTATACCAACGTTTCGGAGCACCCTTCCACCCCTTTCAGGGTAGTAAGATGTTAAAAATTGTTACAATTCATGTACACAAAATACATTCGTACAAAACATTCAGTTAATTTATTAAATATCGTAGAAAATATTCAAAGAGCATACACACATCCATTTGCTCTAAAAACGACAACCGAATGAGCAAATGTATGTGTGTATGCTCTTTGATTTTTTTGTACGATGTTTAATAAATTAACGGAATGTTTTGTTCCAATGTATTTTATGTACATGAATTGTAACAATCTGTATGATCTTACTACCCTGAAGAAGGTGCAAGGGTGCACCGAAACGTTGGTATAGTAAGAATAAATGCTCTTTGACTGAACTTTTGAGTAATTGTTAACACCTAATCCACATCACAGTCAAGGATTTACCCAGAAATAATAATAAGGGTCCAGTAGCCAGGTTGTGGATAAAGTATGATCAAAAAATGTATGCAATGGCAGACAAGAAATAGTTATTTATTATACAAGATGATAAAGAGATACTTTATCGACAAGTGAAGTGAACTATCTTTCAAGAGTTAATAAAGACTCATTATTGTTGTGTATAATATATTATTTTAGTTTGTACCTGATGTTTTCGATATTAAAATATCAAGTTGCAACTTTGTTCGTAAACTGGCTATCACAAACTTTACGCGGGTTTGTCAAAATTATAAATTACAACTTTTCTTTACATTATGCATTATTATTTTTATTTTAAGTGTAGATAAAAAGTCAAGGTGTAGATAAAAAAATACTTTATATGTTGATGTTAAATTGTTAACAAGAAATGAACGTACAAAGCTCGGTACAAAGCCTACTTTTAACATAATTAAAAAAAAATACCCCTTGAATTACATAGATGGCATAGCTATAAAACTATATAAATATAGGTTTTAAACAAACAAAACGAATAGGAAATCTCTTTAGCAAACTAAAAGCTGACATAGATATAGACTACAGGTCACGTGTTGTGTACAAAATCCTTGCAATGACTGTGCTGCAAACAAAGCGTTATTTACGAGCCAGGATAGCAGAACATCAATGAAATTGCAACAATAAGAACAACAACAACGGAAAATGTGCTCTAGTAAGACACGCAATATCACTTGGGCATAATTTTAATTTTGATGCTGTCAAGATCATAGATATAGAACACAATTTACACAATCGTCTTACTCTTCTAGAAATGTTACATATAAATAATGACAGCAACAACATAAATTTAAAAACTGACATCACAAATATAAGTAAAATATATACAAATATGTTAAAGTACAATAAAAACATAAAAGAAAAATAATAAACAAAATTAACACTACGTAAAATTTCAAATAAAAAATAATAAGAGGAAGAGATGTGACTTAAAAAAACTAGCGGCAATTTGAGAAATGAGTAATTTCTTCTTCCCATTCGCCTTTCCAATTAAGACGTTTTGCAGCCGTTAAAAAATCATATTTTAAATTCTAATATATTATGTAGTTTTGGCTTCATTATTATCTTGATTACAACAGAAATCAATGGCTGATTCACGGATTAAGGACTATTATGTGTACTTTCACGAATGAACCGAGAAATGGGTACTTGTGAACAAAGTTCAACAAATGATGTCTTGCCATTGACGATAAGTTACAAATCATTAGAGATACTGAAAGCAAAGCACCTTTACAATCAATATAAATATTTACACTGTTCATAAATTATTTAAATGTTATGCGTATGAAAAGTATTTCAATTTCTTTTGTCACCATTGTTTCATTTAAATTGTCATGTATATTATTACACATGTATACATTGTCACATTTGGCAAACACTTTATACAGTGAAAACAAATAAAATTCATAAATATTTATATGTATACAGTGGGCCAACAGTGAAATCTTAAGATACAAGATAAATGTTTAAAGAAAAAATATTAACGTACGTTTAAATAAAACGTAACAGCTCTTTAGTTCTTTAACCATGTGTTTAAAAAGATTTCATCATGGACAGCATTCGTTGCTTCATAAATTTAAAAGACATTAAAACATAGTTTAATTTCCAAACAATACAAGTACTATAAATTAAACAATTAATTAAAATACACTTACTCGCGTAATTAACGCCTCCTCTAACCTCATTTACATCGTAAACACCAAACAAAAAACAATATTTAAGTGTGAAAATTAACCTTTGTAAACATTTATGTAAAATTAAAAACCTACATAATTTCCAGCACCTCCTAATCTCCCATTTATCAAAAAAACAAATCTCACGTTCGGCCTCGTTATTTCCGGATAGAGGAATGGAATGGGAATCCTGACGATTCCTCTGAAGATGTTATCATCGCAGATAACAAACAATGTCTCTAACAATGGCTGGAGGGGGTAACAAAGACAAGGCGGTTGTCACTTGTTCGTCACGGCTCGTTACCGTCAGATGTTTGTCACATTATTGTTACATCTAGTGATCGTAGAATTGTCATAACAGGTTACCACGGTTACAAATGATGCTATCGCAAGGCGACAACGGATTTTTAATATGAACGGTTAGATTTTGACGAGAGGAAAGAGAATCTGTTACAAACTGTCACATTATGAAGTGTTTTTATCTTACCTAAAAGTGACGGAAGGTATTGTCTTTGGTCAAAAAATTCAATGATGAGTTTTTAGTGAATAAGCACGTTTTAGAGTCCATATAATACGATTTTACCATTTTTACGATGATGTATGTATGTATGTATGTATGTATGTATGTATGTATGTATGTATGTATGTGTGTGTGTGTGTGTGTGTGTGTGTGTGTGTGTGTGTGTGTGTGTGTGTGTGTGTGTGTGTGTGTTGTGTGTTTATGTGTCTGGGTTTCGGAACGCATAACTTCAATACCACGATTCCAAAATTTATAATTCTTTCGTATTCCTCAAGTTTACATCCAGAAGAAGAGCTGATTAGATTCTGGTTATAATTGGTCAACCGGCAGTACCCCCATTTGAATATTTTAACAGTTAAATATCATTTATTGGCATTTAACGTTATTATAAATTAAAGAATGTATTATTCTCTATACGATTTGATTGCATTTTATACTTCTTGTTCAATAGATATATTAGAGTTAAAGAATTATAAAAATATTAAATTTCATAAATCAGCCATAGCTGTTAACCTTGGAAACTTCTAATATATTCAGATAATTCAAATTGACAGATGTCAGTATCAATTAAAAGTAAATGAATGTGGTGGAGATGAGGATGTTGAGAAAGAAGTTGGGAAAGACACGGAAAGATACGGTAAAGAATGAAAAAGTAAGGGAAATAACTCTGGTGTTAGAATTTCTAGAAAGATAAAAGAGAGACGATTACATTTGTTTGAACATGTCATGAAGAGAGATGAATAATATATTAGAAGATGAATGAATAGCTTAGTAATAGAAGGTTGAAGTAACAGAGGAAGACCAAAGATAAGATGGAAGGATTGTATTGCGGAAGACTTGAGAGAAAAGGAACTGGATGAGAACGTGTCGTTCGACACGCAAAACAGAAATGAGTGGAAGAAGAAAATAAAAAATAGCGACCTGTAACGAATAGGTAAAGCTAAAGAAGAAGAAGATGTTAGTGTCAAGTGCAATTTGCATAGTTTGTTTATGAAATAATTTTCCTGAAATATAAGATCTTTGCAAGAAAATTTATGTACATAATACACAGGATTGACGGAAGGTATTGTGCTGGCCACAAAGGACAAAGTCAGATTACGACGGTGCTGTTGACCAAAAAATCATGAAAAAAAACACACTTGTGAGTCGGTGCTTTGTCGTGGTATAAAATCCAGGAGTTTTTTACCCAGGGGTTTTTTCGTATTAACCGTATGAAATACCAATTTTCTCAGCAATTTTCCTTAAAATGATTTGGCGATTGCTATAAATACAATAATTTAATTTTTTACCACATTTTCATCAGTGGTTGGTGTGCTACTGGTAGTAGTATGAATCGGTCACGAAATATGTAGGTACGTACTAACGGCATCGTGGTCTTGGCCCTGCAATGTCTGTCGTAATGACAATTTCATTTTGATGTGCAAGGTGTGTGGTAAGTGTGTATCCAGCTTTACTTAAACGTGTAGCTCAGAGGCACGATTACAATTATAACGGATCTCTTAAAGAGACAAGGTCTTGCTACTGCTCAGCCTCTGCTTCAAGTTGCTTCATTTTGCTTTCAATTCAACGCAGATAATAAATACAAAACAAATAGAGATATAAATTCTTGCTATGCAACATAAATTTACAGAAGAAGAAATGAGTATTCAAATATAAATGTCATTGTTGGGAATATATTTTTTTTTTTTGTAAATAAACGTTGTAAGGTAAAGGACCGGTAGTTGACATAGCACAAGTAGTCGACACTATGACTGGTACCACGAGTCTTGTTTTAACTAAATAGTTATTTAAGTATTAAGGGCAGTAAGTGCACCTTACCGGTTGAGGATTAGTTTGGAGATCGATACCGGTAAGAAGCACTTAATGCCCACAATGCTTATTATATTTTTTGTACGATCGTCCCAATAATAACAAATTAAAGTTTAGAATTATTTAAAAATTATTTTGACATATTAAAAAAATTAGTTGTCATTTTTAAGTAAGCTATGATCGGTGTTTTGTTATCGTTAAAGCTTTAAAAATTGTACATTTATTTTTTATTTAAGTAATTTTCACCGCCTCCAGATCGGTAGGTAGTCACATCACTTACCGGTCAGTCACATCACTTACTGATCAGTACCACATCACTTACTGATCAGTAATTTGTAAACAAAACTTACTGCCTTAGAAAACCTATCGGTAAAGTTTAAAAAAACCTGATAAAAACGCTGTTTTAAGAAATATCAAATTTAATTATTTTATGATAATAACAAGTAATGTCAAATTTATCAAAATATGGTTTTAAAACAGAATATAGTTTGTATTCAAACAAATATTTTTAAAAAAATCGTTCTATAAACATAAGGGTAAAATTAAATATTGAAATTTGAATTTAACATTTCTTAAAACAGCGTACACATATCCATTTGCTCTAAAAAACGACAACCGAATAATTAGAACAAATGGATGTGTGTATGCTCTTTGAATTTTTTGGTACGATTTTTAATAAATTAAATGAATGTTTTGTATGAATGTATTTTGTGTACATGTTTTGTAACAATTTGTAAGATCTTACTACTCTGAAGAAGGTACAAGGGTGCAACAAAACGTTAGTATAGTAAGAATAAATGCTGTTTGACTGAACTTCCGAGTAATTGTTAACACCTAATCCACATCACAGTCAAGAAATTTACCCACAATAAAATATAAAGTGTAATGCGAAATGTAAACTTAAGTTTGATCTATATAAGTCAAACCTTGGGTCAAACTAACTATACCTATATGTAGAACGGAATATACACCCATGTATATCCTTATATTAAATCGGACATATATCTAATACGTGATATATTCTCCTCGTTACCGTTTGATATCAAAATATTGATTGTAATTCCTTTCAAGCCTCCAAAGACAAAACCCCGAAATCCATTTCTTCCAAATGACACATCTTACAATCAGTGTAGGTCTGGACACGCGAACATCTCGAGAAAGCATCCTCATCCACATCCACATCGCAGTGTGCGTGGAGATGACAAATGACGGATGACCGATCGCCCAGCAGGGCTGCCAACCCGTGCTAATGAAGCAGGCAGGACGCCTCCGTCGGTAAACGATTGCCTCACTACGCCCAACAAATGTGATCGTCAGTTGTTGATAGCTCAATCCGTCACCACAGACAAAAGACCATCGGAACCAGCACCAACAATGGAATGGACAACAATAAGCGGGGCTGATTAATAAACAACATTAGACTATCGCTGACAAGCGAACAATGACGGAAACCTGCGAAGATACGCGATTATGGTATTTATCACTAGATGGTTAATTGATGCTATTTCAAATCGATTTGGGAGTAAATTGGAAAATGCTTTTCTATTATTGTTGTGCGACGCGCGAGATGAAATTTCATTTATTTTCATTATATGAACAACAGAAAATAAATAGATGTTGAAATCCCGTTACAGAAATGACAAATGGTCATATAATTTTCGCATTAAACACTGTTATTACAATTTTCGCAAAAACTACCTACTGTGCTTTTTGTGAGCAGAAGTGTGCTATTAGGTCTTTATTTTTCTAATTAGATCATAAGGCGGATATTATACTTGTTTCTTTACAATTTTTAACTGCATTTTATAATTTTAATAATGCAGAAATACATTTCAAATTATTACGTTCAGTCACCTTTAGGTAAGGAAGGTATTGTCTTTGGTCAAAAAATTCAATGATGAGTTTTTAGTGAATAAACACGTTTTAGGGTCTATATAATACGATTTTACCAGTTTTACGATGCTGTAAGTATGTATATATGTATGTGTGTCCATGTGTGTGTGTGTGCATAACTTCAATACCACGATTCCAAAAATTATAATTTTTTTCGTATTCCTCAAGTTTACATCCAGATTAGATTTTGGTTATAATTGGTCCACCGGAAATATTCTCATTTGCAACTTTTAACAGTTTTTCTTGAAAAAAGCAGTTAAATATCATTTATTGACATTTAATGTTATTATAACTTAAAGAATGTTTTATTCTCTATACGATTCGATTGCATTTTATACTTCATATTCAATAGATATAGATAGAATTAAAGAATTAATTAAAATTCATAGATCAGCCGGCTAGGGTAACCATGGAAACTGCTAGTATATTCAGATAATTCCAATTGACAATGTCAGTATCAATGAAAAGTAAATGAATGTGGCAGAGATGAGGATGTTGAGATAGATATTGGGGAAGACACGGAAAGATACTGTAAGGAATGAAAGATTAAGGGAAATGGCTCAAGTGATATGTTTCTAGAAAGATACAAGAGAGACGATTACATTGGTTTGTCCATGTCATGAGGAGAGATGAAGAATATATTGGAAGAAGAATGTATAGCTTAGTAATAGAAGGTTGAAGAAACAGAGGAAGATCAAAGACAAGATGAAAGGACTGTATGAGGACGACACGCAAAACAGAAATGAGTTGAAGAAGAAAATAAAACATAGCGACCCCTAACGAATGGGAAAAGCTAAAGAAGAAGATGTCAATGTCAAGTGCAATTTGCATAGTTTGTTTATGGAATAATTTTACTGGAAATATGTATGTATGGTATTTGTACATAATACACAGGATTGATGGAAGGTATTGTGCTGGCCCTATCATTTTTTTTAAAATGTAAATTCTTAATATTTGATTTTAAATTGTTATTTAAAATGTTATTATTTGAACTTTCAAATAATATTGGTATATTTGTAAAGATTTTTATTTATTCTTGAAAAGTACTTTTGAAACAAGTTTCTATGTCAGACAATCATTTAACTTTTGAAAGGAAGTAAAAGATAGGAATATTTGATATTTTGCAAGTTCAGCGCTGTTGCAATGCAATATAATCAAAGCATTAAAAGTTTTACGATAAAAATTACAGAAAGATATCTTTCAGAAAATTACCGTATCCGAAGTTCCTTCAACAATTCTTCAATAAATAAAAATTGATTTTGAAAGGTATATGCATGCAACACGCTTATAGAATACAAATTCATTCTTCAGTAGAATGATACATTATAACTTTTACGAATAAGTAGACACACGGACGTTAGTTGAAACTTTATGCTCTTGAGAGCACGTTACTATGTGTATATAAAGAAGGTAGACAATAAATTATTAAAGTTCAAATAGTTTATTAATAATCAAGGATAATATAAATTATTTACGATTTCTCGACTAAGAGAGTCTCTAACGACTAGGCGTTTTATAAAAAGATGAAGTAGAATTACACACAATTGGTACTAAGTTGGTATTTTTAAAGCGAACATATTTTGCCTGAGGATCATTATGTACGAGCCAAACCCCAAATGTATTCGTACCCTCTGAAAAAAATATATTGACAGCAAGAAGAAATAAATTTTTAGAATACAATAGTTAAGTCTATATTTGGGCGTTTTTATTTTATGTATTAATAAAGTGTACTGAATTTAAATATAATGTTATTACCTAAATTTATCATTTTAACAATAATCTACGGGCAAATATATGACAACAGACACGTGCTATTTTTTTTAGTTCCAACAGTAAATAATACAATATTTATGTTATTTTTATTTATAAAACTGAAGGTAAAGGAAACTGGCAATATATTCATTTAATTATTATATTAAATTTTTTTTTTTTAGTAAAATTATTTGCAAAGTGATATTTATTTATCAAAGTAACCACCTACAATTATGTTAAAAACAAGAATAAATAAACTTCTGGATGATTATTACTCCAATTCAACAAATTTTGATATGGTGTATTAATAGTGTATAGAACATTGCTTATAATAAAATTTCTTAGGTTTAATAATAATTTATTTGCAAAATAAACCATTGTCTGCATGTGACAAATGTTTTCGTCTTTAATAATTCGCAAATAATTTTTATTAAAGTAATAAAATTTAAGACTTTTTGACCAAAGACAATACCTTCCTTACCTAGAGGTGACGGAAGGTAAAAATGCCTAAATATAGTCCTCACCATTGTAACCTAAAAATTTATTTTTTATTGCTGTTAATATATTTATTTCAGGTGGCATGAATACATTTGGGGTTGGGCTCGTATGTATTTAGTATCATATCATATTCATGTCCAATACAGTAATCGAAATTTGAATATGAATCGACACTTCGAATTCAAACGATATAGTGCAGAGTAATATTCATTCATGTTATTCCATTATGTCTCCTTCATATCTCATCAATTTGTTTTAGATCAAATGGTTATTGTTTTCGTACTACTCAATATAATAACTTCAATTTCCCAGTGTATCTAGAGTGTATAATAGGGAGCAGAAGCTGTATAAAATATCAAATTTAAAGCTATTTGATATCTCAATAGTGTCATAAGCCAACAATAGAGACGCATGGGATAACAATGGCGAATCAAACAACAGCAAGCGCATAAATGAACCAACACAAAGCGATTTGTAATTTCATTGAAATGATTTCAGTAAACAATAATTTCCACCTGAACTATTTGAAGCAGCCACAATGTATCACGGATTTTACAGCGAGCCATTGGCGTACGCAAAGAGGAATTATATTCAGAGATAAATATTGAATAACTGTACATAATTATTATATAACTATGTATGCCAATGGTTCTTTGTATCAATTGAACGTATTTGTAGTGTTTCTTTTTAACTTCCGTCACCTCTAGGTAAGGAAGGTATTGTCTTTGGTCAAAAAATTCAGTGGTGAGTTTTCAAAGAATATGTACGTTTTATGGTCCCTTCAATACGATTTTACTATTTTCACGATGTGTCTGTATGTGTGTGTGAGTGTGTGTGGATAACTCCAATACTAGAATTCAAAAAATTATAATTTTTACGTATTCCTCTTCCTTACATCCATATGCAGACTTGATTAGATTATGGTTATAATTGGTCAACCGGAAGTACCCACATTTGAAGTTTTTCTTGAAAAAACGCTGTTAAATATTATGGATATAGAGTTAAAGAATTATAAGGAAATTAAATTTTATAAATCAGCCAGCTATGCTATAATCATGCAAACAACTACTATATTAAGAAAATTCTAACTGACAGATGTCAGTGTCAATGAAAAGAAAATAAATGTGGCAGAGATGAGGATGTTGAGGTAGATGTTGGGGGGAGACACGGAAAGATATGGTAAGGAATTAAATAATAAGGGAAATGGCTCGAGTTATATAAGTTTCTAGAAAGATACAAAAGAGACGATTACTTTGGTTTGAACATGTCATGAGGAGAGACGAAGAATATATTGATAGAATGAACAGCTTCGTAATAGATGGTAGACGAAACAGAGGAAGAACAAAGATAAGATAAGATAAGATCTGAGTGAAAAGGAACTAAATGAGGACGACACGCAAAACAGAAATGAGTGGTAGAGCTAAAGAAGAAGATGCCAGTGTCAGTGTCAAGTGCAATTTGCATAGTTAATTTATGAAATAATTTTACTGGAAATATGGGATCTTTTGCAAGAAAATTTATATATGGAATTTGTACATAATAAACGGAAGGTAATGTGTTGGCCACATCAGATTTTTTCTATTTTGCGTTTCTATTGATCAGAGTTTTGAGTTTGGGCAAAATCAATTATTTTTAACACATAAGATAGTGGTACACTCTTCTAATCACACATGAGTGCCCGTGATACCAAATGGTAAAATTATTCTGCGATAAAAAGGTCATATTTGCGTAAAGATGAAAACAAGGAGTCGAACCGGATCCGAACCCGAACTCTAAAACCCAACTTAACCAAAACTTTTTAAAACTTGAACCCGAATCCGAATCGATATTTCTTAACGGATTACCCAATATACGTAAGGTTCACATCATGGTAAACATTAATGTTGTGAGGATCCGACAAAAGTTGGATCCGAGAACCCGGATTTCAAAATATCCGGATCCTCAAATATCCGACGTTAAGATATTGAAGCGGATATCCGAAATTTTAATTCAAATTTGGATCCGGTTTCAATGTTTTGTTTACGGATCCGGATCCAAATTTTTATTCTGGATCTGATTCTTCATTTTGAATGTGAAGGTTAACATCTGGAATTGAGTTCAAATTCAAATTTCAAACCGTTAAAATAGGCCTGTTTTATCTTACAGCGGTCTGTAAACACTAGTAAATAAACAGTAATACATTTTATAATACCCCTCTAAAATAGCCAGGTAGTTCAAATTCAAATTTGTATTATTTTCATGACACATATAAAGTAACATATTAATATGACATGAATTTCACTTTTCGTGAGATCCGATGCTAATATTTGAATGTAAGGTTCAATACTGAGAATATTCGATTCCGAGAATCGATCCGGATACTGAAATTCCATATCTAAAATCCGATACTCATACTCTTATTCGAATCTAAGATCCGATACTCAAATCCGTTTCCAAGATTCGATATTCGGATCCGGATTCAAGATCCGATACTCAGATCTAGATCCAGATTCCAATACTCAGTTTCGGATCCAAAATACCTACATTATGTTAATTTTATTTAATTCGCGTATTTTTAATAAATTTCCAACTGAAATTATAAAATCGAAACTGGACGATTATTTCCCCGTTTAAATTTTGCGCCCCTGGAAAATATTCGTCGACGTTTATGACTACTACCGAATGTAGCGCCGCTGGTGGTCGTTTTCCGCACCAATTACCGGACCAAGCGGATGTGACGTGGTCCGCTTTCATCTGTCAGGGGCACGGACGCGATTACCCCGCCAACAATGCACCCCGTACGATCTGCTCTCGCACCAACACAAGCGGATCTTAGCAGGCATTGCGATTGCTATTTTTACCCTATTTTTTACTCTATATTGAATTAAACGTATCATGTTTCGACAGATTTTTCGCTTGGAATAATTTTAGTAGCAGAGGAGGAAAAAAGTTGAAAGAATGTTGCAGACGCTGAAACCAGTTGTGATGCAGATTGATAAATGATGGTATATATATATATATATATATTAAGATTTATAACGTTTTTTATTGCTTTACTACATAAAACCAAATATTAGCTGTTTCATATTCAACGGATATAGAGTTAAAAAATCTGTTGTAGCCAGCACAATACCTCTCGCCACTTCCGTTTTTGATTATATAAGTATAGGACCTTGAAAAGCAGATATGGGACCTCATTTCAGAATGATAATTATTAATTATGTACATAGATATCAAATGTTAGAATTTTTCATTCAAAATTTCAAGATTTTTAAGTTCACGTGGTTAATTTGTCACCAGGAGTGTGGAATTTACTTGTCTAGGAAAATACACCACACAGAATTGGAAAATCACAAAATTTAGAATGAAAAATTATGATATTTGGCATCTATGTACATAATTACTAGTTATCATTCTGACACGGGTTTCCATATCTGCCTGCCAAGGCCAACAAAGTCACATGACTGCTCGCACCCTTTTGTATTTAACATTTCTTGTATAGATACCTATATTCTACACCAAAAATTCTACTTATATCTCTTCTTTATATTTAAATTTTTAAAATTTAAATTCATTCTATGCAGAAATTTTGTCCTACTCTTCCAAATTTTCAGATGGTTTCCAACTCATTGTTGGGATTAACATTATTTCTGAAGGGTATGTGTAATATACCTATAATTTTAAATATTTAACTATTAATAAAATAAGGAATAATATATATACAGTGGAGTCCGGATATAATGAACCCGCTTTTAGTGAACTTCCGGCTAAAGTGAACGCTACTTTAGGTATCCTAATTTTTTCCCATAAGACGAATACAAATTTTATCCGTTTATAATGAACCCGCTTATAATGAACTTCCGGATAAAATGAACCGAATTTTATTAACTTAAGGTATAAAATTTCCGTTTATAGTAAACTTTTATAATGACAACAAACACACAACAGATGGAAACACAAGAGAACGAAAGAATCGACGTACGAGAGGTAGTGAAACAAGAACGATAGACTAGAGAGTATGTCGAATCTCAAAGGCGTCGCTTGCGCAGTACGCTTCCCTGAAATTTTCCCCATAATCCCCATGCGTCCATCCCCATAAAATTACCGATACTCACATTTTTTTACAATCACGCGAAGTTCCAGCTCAAGTTTGGGATGGTTTTGTGCCCTTGAAAACTATATAAATAACATTCGTTTTTCTAGCATTCATGTACAAACTAAAATTTCCGACTATCTTAAGTAGTTTATAATACATATAAATATGTTTTTTTTTAAATAATTTATAAATACTACATACACATGATGTAACCGTATAAAATAAATAAATACATACATATGTTAAACGTACAATTAACACGAGAAATTTTATTTTCCTTTTTAGTAAACCTCGGATATAGTGAACCAGTCTTAATGCATTTTCAAGTTCACTATATCCGGACTCCACTGTATATATATATATATATATGTACCTCCTAGAAAAAGGTGGCATAATTTCGGGTGTAAGATTAATTTCACCAGATTATTTTATATATTCTATTTCTTTTATCTTAAATCTGTAGAAGATATAATAAAATATTTAAATGTATCAGATAGATTTAATTTTCTTTAATATTTGCAAGAATAAAAATTTTCAAAAAGAATATTTAAAAGAATTTGTTATGAATCTGCTACTTCCGGTTGACCAATTATTATCAAAATCTTTTCAACTCTTCCCATTAATGTCAGATTGGGAAATACGTAGTTAAAGAGGTATTGTCTTATAGTTTTTGAGAAATCGACCTTCCAACACTCACACACACACACACACACACACACACACACACACATACACACACATACATACACACACACAGAAACCATCCGAAAAATGTTAAAATTGAATTGTAAGAATATTAAAACGTGCTTATTCATTAAAATCTGGATATGCATTTTTTAGCATGAAACCAATACCTCTCTTAGCGAGAGGTAAAAATATAAAGAAATTGAATTTCATAAATCAGCCAGCTATGCTTTAATTATGGATACAGCTATTTTATTAAGAAAATTCTAATTGACAGATGTCAGTGTCAAGGGAAATCTACATAGTCTGTGTTATTATTTTACTGGAAATATATCTATAGATTCTTTTGCAGAAAACTTTCTGTATGGAATGTATTATGCTAGCCACAACAGAATTTTTAGCTATGTAAATAATATAAAAACTGACAATGTTACACTGTCATCACTATTTGATCAGAAAAATGAAAGAACAACCACGTATTTGAATTTCTGATAATTTTGGCATCTTAATTGACACTAGTGACATTGACAAGTTAAAAATCAAGATTGACTCAATACAGCAAAAAATAGGCGATCTTTCTACAAGCCAGTGAATCTTAACATAACCTAACCTAATGTACAAAATTTGAGTAGTTGTACTACTTGTTTTTTGTATAATTTTTACAAATATAGGTCATTTAACACACTCTAACCTACCAAACAAATCTGTTATGTTGTCCTTTTTGCTAATTTTCTTGTGAACTTTTATACTTTTTTGGTACGATATTTATTGTACAATATATCAGTTTTGCCGGGCTATTATATGTACATTTCCCATAACTAAATATATAGATAGCTAATTATTTTGTTATACAATTTTAATGCACTAATATACGATATGAATTTTAATTTAAAATAGTCGAAGGGTTAATCCTCGTAGTAATCTTTAGTGTATTAATACAACGGAAATTTATGTCAAATATATCTTGAATAATTAATGGTTATTATAACAAAATCCTTTTAAATTAGTTTAATCTCTTGAAATGTTTCATCTAATTTGTCAATCTACACATTATTTTGGATATACCATTTGTACCTAATGTGAATTATTAAGCTATTATATTATTATAACATATTGATTCCATCAGTTATGCTCACAGAATATCATTGATAGTAATTTCAATGCCAAAGTTTCAGAATAAATATCTAAAATTTCCATGTAGAAAAACTACTAGTCCAGTGCTTATAAAAGGTGGAGTAGTTCTGGCTAGAGAGTATCAGCGCGAGCCCCCATCTTTGACTAAAGGTACAGAAAAAGTATTTTTAGCCATTTTCTCAAAAACAGTGGCCCGCATCAAAATTAAAGCTAGTATTTTTTTATACAAGAAAGGGTTCTTACAGTGTTTAGCTAGGATGACCAGCCAAAGACTTATTAATTACAATAATAAGAGGAGACTTATGTTCAAAAATAATTAACCAGAATAGCAATTTATAAAAGAAATTTAAATTACCCAAAACGTAAACAATATTAGCTATTACATTACTAATACGTGATCCATGATCTTTAAATAATTTTTGTCAACGCTTTCCTACAAATTCATCCACCACTCTGTCCGGTTAAAGATACGATAACGCGGTTTGAAAATTTGAATTCAGCATGAAATTCTCCTTCATGTTACGTATTACACGATTATTGTTTCGATGAGCGATTTGCGAGTTATTAACAAATTAAACTTACATGAAATTCCTCTAAAAATTTTAATCTCTGCAAATCGGTTTAGAACTTATTGTCCCACTCCTCTAAAATTTTTAATATCTGCAAATCGGTTTAGAACTTTTTCGTCTGGGTCTAGGTTTAACCAACAATTTGCCCAGAGTTACTGTAAACAAATTTGACAGATTCAATTAATTCGAAATAATGAATACAAATCGTCTTCTAAATATTTATCTATGTAGCTTTCAAAAATCTGAGCCCGGGTTAATAATTGATTTCCATTATGAATAAAAAGAGAATGATTGCCGGGGAAACGAGGTATTTACGTGGTGTATGTGGGTATCTAAGACGGGATCGCGTGAGGAATAATTTGGTGTATGAAGAATGGTTATGTAACACGGGGGGGGGGGTTGTTACAAAAGGCTCTAATGATGGTTGTTTTACTTCTTTTCCCAACGATGACACTTCATCTAACTGGTAGTCGCTTGGATGGTTGACCACTACATGATTTTATTAACCGAAGAACGAACACACATACACTTTTGCACTTATACACTTGCACTTGACTACTTATCCTTGATGACTGATGAACACTTATATTATTATGGACACAGACATTACTAGGATTTTAACTAACTAATTTTATTTACATGATTAATATTTACACTTACACTAAACTTAACTAAGCACATAAAAACAAACTAAATTGTTACATTGTGGTAACCTTGCGTACTAGCGTTTAGTACGCGCTCAAACTAAAACTCAAACTGCATATCTAGTTGACATGAGTATCTAAGACCGACTCCATGTCTTGTCAACATGAATATCTAAAACCGACTATCTAAAACAAAGCGTTACTTTCGTGAGAGGCTTATCTCCGAGGGGTTGAAGGGGATATCATATGGCACCCATACCAAAATATCAGCCCTGCACGTAGGCTCGCAATAACTTCTAAACTTAATTGTCAACAAACAACTCTGACAGCTAGACTAAACAGTCAGTTAATAAAAGATTATAACTATTTCTAAACAGAATTTTGACTAACAAAGATAACAAGTTGAAATATTATTTCTGAAAGTATAATTTAGAAAAGATTATAAAAAGTTATTTATTTGTTATTGCTCACCTTGTTACAGTTAGGAACAATGTTATTAAGAGAGTTGATGTGAGTCAGTTGAGATGGTTTGGTCATGTGGAGAGAATGGCGTGTAAACGGCTTGTTAAGCGTATATATCTAGGTGAAGTTGAGGGTTTTCGATTGCGTCACCGACCAATGGGTAAATGGATGGTTGTGGTTGGTAGAGTGCTCGTCAGCTAAGAAAAAGCCTTTTACGTCATCAATAGATTCGCGAAGCAATGACGTAGTGATGACGAAGGCTCACACATTTTGTCAGAATAAGACACGAACGACACTGGCGTATCACGTGAACAAGCTTATTAAACCCGTAGCTATGACAACCAAGGGCAATGACAAAAATTGGTTTCTGCGCTGATGACGTAAATGGCTTTTTCTTAGCTGACGGGAACTCTAGGGTGCTTAAAGATAGAAAGTTTCCAAGTGGGAAGAGAAGAAGAGCATGTATGAATGCGATTATGAGTGTGGCCGAGGCGAAAGAAGTGTGATCCGGATGCGGTATTTCGCTACCGAAAATCGATCACTCTAATATGTTAAGAGGGAGTATTTGTTGTACGATGTTGATTTTGTTATTATTTTCGGGTTTGGGCTAACCCACTAAGTGGGATATACGTGATTTTATGTATGTATGTATGAATTTTCTCTAGATCACTACTAAACGCAGGAAATTATTTTTCTCTATGGTATTTAGTCATCTTGAATCAACTTCAATAAAATTTGCAATTCTTGATCCTCAACCATATGTACAAATAAACTTTTCAAACGATACACATTAACAGCTCCGTCTTTCAAATTCAAATACGTCATGATTTCATTATTTTAAAACCATACATTTTGGCGAGTCATAAAACGATGACGTCAGATACAAAAACTGTTTAAAAACCTTATTGAATATGGTTCGTCGACATAAAACGGCTAAAATTTTATACGGGCCAATGTTTTTGAAAAAAGGGCTAGACACTTTTTCTGTTTCTTTAATCAAAGATGGCGGCACGCGCCGTCTCTCCCCAAGGTCGAAAACTTGCAAGGTATAAACCTCTACTGACTGGACTATACATAAAATGTAATGTTTTTCTGTCAATGTCATGTCTTCGTTTCTAAACAGTTCAATTTCCACATTAACGTCTCAATTGCCGACGCATTTCTTGCATGAGTGCAGTGTGTATATAATTTGAAGTTAGTAAACAATCAAGTGCGTCTAGAAAAACCATTTACTATATTTCTCATGATGTCATGAGCGTGTGTAACTTCTCCACACAGTGTGATGCGATTTTGTTTACACTGTCTACTAAACCATTGTTTCGTCCTTCGATTGTTTCCTCTTGAATGCATCGCAGTGGCTGGAGAGCCAGGGTAAACATGCCACGTCGTTCGTTGCTTGTCATTGTCTAGTCTACCTATCTCTCTCTGCTACTGCGCTCTTCAAGTGTTATTTAATGGGATATCATTAAATCCAGGGGACAAGTTCGAAACCTGACGCGGGATTGATTTCCTTGTTTGCAACTTCAAAGAGGAACGATCTCAGAGATTAATTGTTGTCGCGACGGGAGATGAACTTTTACAAAAGCTCCCAAAGCGCGAGTGTGATGGAAGGTGCCTGTTTATACTTTAACAAAGTTCTTCAACTTCTTTTAACTTAAACGCTTTTTAATTAATTGCTTTACTGACGATATAGGATGTCAATAACTTGTTTCTCTTTAATTTGCAAAACTACGTTTTCGATCGATTTCAAATCATAATAATCTTGTATTTTTAATATGACATATAACATTTTATAAAACTTTTTGAACAGTTACATAAAGAAAATATTCATTAATTACATTGCGAGAACATTATTTTGACTTATTTTGGTTTTGAACTGCTAAAAAAATAATTTTACAATACCTCTCGCCACTTTCGTTTTTGGTTACATAAGTGTAGGGCGCGAGCAGTCATGTGACTTTGTTGGCCTTGACAAGCAAATATGGGGACCCGTGTCAGAATGACAATTAATAATTATGTACATAGATGTCAAATGTCCGAATTTTTCATTAAAAAATTCAAGTTTTCTAAATTCACGTAGTTAATTTGTCACCAGGGGTATGGAATTTACTTGTCGAGGAAAATAAACCACACGGAATTGGAAAATATCTAAATTTAGAAAGAAAAATTATAATATTTGCCATTTATGTATATAATTACTAGCTATCATTCTGACACGGGCCTTCATATCTGTTTGTCAAGGCCAACAATGTCACTTGACTATTCGCGCCCTATTGTGTTTAACATTTCTTGTATACCTACAGACCTACACTATACACCAAAAATTCTACTGATATCTATTCTTTATATTTAGATTTTTTTAAATTTTAAATTCATTCTATGAAGAAATTTTGTCCTACTCTTCTAATTTTTCGACATGTTTCCAATTCATTGCCGGGATTGATAATATTTCTGAAGGGTAATATACATATAATTTTAAATACCTATTTAACTATTAATACAATAAGAAATAATATGTCTGTACTTTCCAGGAAATATCTCTGGATTTTTAATATTGATATTTATCTGTCAGTTACAAACATTTTTTATTTTTCAATTGGTTTCCATGACATTATTTGGGCTGTGAGATTTACTACAATAAATTATTATATACCTTATATTTCTTTATCTCTAAACGTATGAAAGATAAAATGAAATATTTATATGTATAAGTTAGATAATTTGCTCTACTTTAATACTAGCTAGAATTAAAATTTTCAAAAAATAACATTTAGAAGAATTTTTTTAAGAATCTACTACTTCCGGTTGTCCAATTATTACCAAAACCTTTTCAGCTCTTCCCAGTAATGTCCGATTGAGAAATACGTAGTAGAACAGATATTAAGTATTATAACCTCCCCACACACATACACACACACACACACACACACACACACACACACACACACAGGCAGACATCATCGTAAAAATATTAAAATCGGCTTGTAGGGACCTTAACAAGTGCTTAATCATTAAAATCTGGATATGCGATTTTTAGCATGAATCCAATACCTCTCTTAGCGAGAGGTAAAAAGAGATAAAAACTAGGTTACTTGATTTTTAAAGTGTAGCGATTTTTTTCAAGCCAATTCACGACACAATTTTATGTACAAACTGGGCTATATGTTTACAGTAATCTAAGTTATTTTAAGTTAAGTTTATCAGTAGCTCTAGTAAAAATATCTTCATACATAACTTGAGAATAAAAAGCTCTACTAAAGTAATCCATTTCCATCAGCAATTACTTCACTATTCTATTCTCCCTGCGTGACAATTCGTTGTGGGTGCTCACCCCCTTCTCCTTCGAGGGGTGGGGGTAGGAAGGTAATTACTTCCTGCGCCCTCTCTTCCACACTTCCACAGTATAAATTCAACTTTTCACGGCTACCCGCGATGTTATCGTCGCGTATGTTGTCTGACATGAAATAATTTTCTACAGGTTAATTTATTCATGACTGGCGAGTATAATGCGACGTATAGTGTGAGTGAAGGCTGGTTTACACTACGTTATTATCAATTAGAATTAGGAAAATGTTAAGAATAAGACTTACCTTTAGTAGATGCCTTTAGATATCACGAGTTTGGGAACTGTAGACGATGAAACTTGATAATATACAGTAGTGTATCTGTAACAATTAGAAATGTTATTTACTATTTGTATATTTGAAAGGAGTAAATTGGTGACTGTGTGCAATGTGTTGGTGGATGGAGTAAAACTGGAGCAGGTAAATGAGTTTGTATATTTGGGTAGCATGATGTCGAGGGATGGTCGAATTGATCGAGAGATAGAAAGGAGAGTGAGTGCGGGATGTAAGGTAATGGGTGCTCTGGGTACGTTTGCACGAACCGTTAACGTATCAAGGGATGCTCGGTTAAGTGTATATAATGGAGTGTTAGTGCCTGCTTTGATATTGATATTAGTGACTGCCGAGGAAATGAGGTATTTACGTGGTGTATGTGGGTATGTCAAACGGGATCGCGTGAGGAATAATTTGGTGTATGAAGAATGTATGGTTAGGAACAATGTGATTAAGAGAGTTGGTGTGAGTCAGTTGAGATGGTTTGGGCATGTGGAGAGAATGACGAGGTTGAGGGTTTTCGATTACGTGGCCGACTAGTGTGTAAGTGGATGGATGTGGTTGGTAGGGTGCTTAAAGAGAGAGAGTTTCCAAGTATGAAGAGAAGAAGAGATGTATGAATGCGATTATGAGTGTGGCCGAGGCGAAAGAAGTCTGCTTAGATAGGAATGTGTGGCGAAGGATGATTGTTTCCTAATTATTATTGTGATCCGGATGCGGTATTTCGCTACCGAAAATCGGCCACTTTAATATGTTTAAGAGTAAGGATTTGTTGTATGATGTTGATGTTGTTCTTGTTGTTATCGGGTTTGTGCGAACCCACTAAGTGGGACACGTGTGATTTTATGTATGTATGTATGTATATATATTTATTTAATAACTATAATTATTTTAATAAGAAATAAGATTGAATGAGAATATTTTGCTTGCTGTTGTACAACAGACAATTTTATGAATTTCAATTTTATTGGCTATCTCAAATACGTACCTACTTAAATTTTGTTGTAACGTTAAGTATATACTACATTGTACAATTAATAACATGTTCTTTGTTGTTTTATGGCTATTTATTCCATTGTCATTGTTAGATTACACAGGAAGTTTAAATTTATAACTAGTTTTATTTCAATAATATAACCGTACAGTGTTTCAAATATAATGGTTACATTAGAAAATCACCCATTGTTTGTTGTATTTATTTCTTTCCGTAAAATATTTGAAATTATATATTTCAAATATTGTATTTATTTTCATTGTTAAATAATACATAAAATATAAATCATTCATTTCATATACATTTTAAACAAAGAGATATAGGTACATATTTTCTTAGAAATTTTACCTTGAAATACTTTTCATATCTTTTGTTTATTGTGTTCACTTAAGAAAATTTATTGCAAAACTTTTGTTAGAAAAATTTTTCATATGAGTGTTTTTTCTGCAATACCTTTTCTAACCCATCGAAAATGCCAGATAAACTAAAAATGAATATTAAGAGGTTGTATTGAAAAGTTTCCAGAATCACTGAGAAGGCCTTGATTTTTCGAAAACAAACTTATATCGTTGTTTTGTTTAACTTTTCATATGAACTGTCAAGAAATTTCAGTACAATCTGTCTACCAGTCTAATCGTGAAAAGTATCTATGTCGATCTACCTAGCGTTAAATCGATAATGGATAAAAACGAAGTTCGTGCGGTGATTAAGATTTTTTATTTGGAAGGAAAGACGGCAACGGAGATGAAAACCAGGTGTTGCCGAACACACACCTGAGACGAGCCACGTTTAGGTCGCCCAAAATCTGCTACCACACCGGAAATTGTGGATAAAGTCCATGATATGGTTCTGAAAGATCGCTGGATGAAAGTGTGTGAGATTGAGGAAGCCATAGGGATCTCTCATGAACGTGTAGTTCATATTTTACATAATGAGCTGGACATGAGAAAAATGTGCGCCGTGTGTGTCGCATTCGAGCACGAACTTCAGCCGAAAATTTGGAGTCGTTTAAGAAAAATCCGTTCGATTTTAAAAGACGTTTTAAAACCATGGATGAAACTTGGATACACCACTACACTGCAGAGACGAAAATTCAGTCGAAAGCGTGGATTGGATATGGCGAGTCGGCCCCGAAGAAAGCGAAGTCAGTTCAATCGGCAGGAAAGGTGATGGCGTCAGTCTTTTGGGACGCCAAAAGCATTTTGCTAATTGATTATCTTGATAAAGGAAAAACTGTAACTCGACAATACTACGCCAGACTTTTAAACAAGTTGAAAGTAGCATTTCAAGAAAAACGCCTCGGACTTTGGACTTCCATATTTTCCTGACTCTAAAACGTTCCTCACAGGAAAGAAATTTCGACCCAACGAAGAAGCCATGGAAGCAGTAAATGCTTATTTTGAGCGACACTACTTAATTTGACAGAATTGATGGAGCTAAAATCTTAATTCATACAATTCGTAGATGACCTTGATGTTTAATTTTTTTTACTGTACATTAAGTGAATAAAATAAATAAATATAAATATATCATCACGGCATATTACCCATTGCTGGGTGTGCCAATCTGCTTTGTACACAGATATCGGTAATGATGAAATATTTGTACCGTGACGGTGCTTACCAGGCCTCACCTCACGGGCACTCAATTAGCGTTCTACTGATTAAAAAGATGACTGCGCTAAGTCTTCCCCATGTAGTCGTTGCCCATGCTATTCGGTATTCACCATGTAACGTGCGATTTGAAAATTGGAAATAACTTCAGTTGAATACGAACTGTGCTCACAGTATTATTAGAAAACCAGTTACAGTACCTAACTAATGTGTTTTGAATATATTATGATAAATTTCGGTTTATAATCAGTAGAATGTTTTATTATACCTATATCACGTGTGAAGGTAGATGATTTCTTTCTTTGTGTTAGGGCGAGTGAAACTAATTCCACACCGCGGTGGTATGACGTTAAAATGATATTAATGTTCTTTTATTGATTCGGACGCAAATGTCAGCGAGGGTAATTTGTTTTGGAATGGACGGTGGTTTGAGCGACGTTGTTGGTTGGTCGGTGGAATTCAAATTGTGATGCCACGCCTACACACTACTTTGTTTTACCTCATTGTTGTGATATTTATCAAATGGGGAAATGCTATAATACGACAAATGCCACCAACCAAATGGATGGGTTTGTGTAGGGCTCATTTTTTTGGGGGTAGTTATGTAATTGTTTATAGAAGGGAGAAATTGAAATATGATTGAAATTATTTAGTTCTGTGGGTTTAGAAAAAAATGTTTTTTAATCAGTAGGTATATTAATATATGTTTATGTTTTTTTCATTCATCTAATTAAAGAGTATTTTTCTTCAAACGTCATAAAAATAGCAT
Source organism: Harpalus rufipes (assembly GCA_951394225.1). Classification (NCBI taxonomy): domain Eukaryota; kingdom Metazoa; phylum Arthropoda; class Insecta; order Coleoptera; family Carabidae; genus Harpalus; species Harpalus rufipes. The sequence goes on along the minus strand of OX596283.1, from coordinate 19,323,749 downwards.
CTTTTGTGACTTGATTCACAAGGTAGAAATAAAATAAATAACTATCCAGAATCAACAAACAAGAGGTAACTTGTATAAAAGAAACCTGTAATATCGCCCTAAATGACACTATAACACACAAGGTAACCTAAGAATATAGTTACTAAATACCATCAATAGCTGTCAAATTTAAATAAATAACCTATGAATTGAAATATAAACAGAGTTTACTTTTGAGGAAATAACATATTAAAGAATAGCAGACTTACAGATTACAATTACAGGGACGGTAATGAACATAAGAATACTTAGAACTAAAGTGATAAGAAAAGTTTATATTGTTTTGCAGTGATTTCTGGACATATCTTTCAGCCACACTGTTAGATATCCATCCAATTGAACAACTTCAGGGGGTGTACATTATAATACATCAAATTCCGATATAATTGCACACAACGACGATATAAAATTGTACAGTTTTTATTTAAACGTCAAAACATAAAAAAAATCACTTTAATGTTTATAACAAAAGGCAAATGAAATCGCAAACGTAATTTACGTAAAATGTAACGTATTTTTCTTTAAAGCTTTTTTGACATGTGATTGAAATAAACACACCATAAAATGAAAAAGAAACAGTACAAGTTAAAAAAAAAAACTATATAAAGTACAATTATTGCGACACTTGGTGAAACTGTTCTAATAATAATATTTAAACATATAATATTTAAATTGAATTACACTTGACATGTTTCACAAGATTTCAGTTTCTGAAGCAACCTCTCGGTCATATCTTTGTGGGATGTTTATCATCCTTCCGTTCAACCTTCTCAGTACCTCCTAGAGGCTTCAATGCACCAAAATGATGAGCTCCAATAAGAGCGAAACGCGTCTATAGTTCTGGTTGAGTGGGTCAGTCTCTGATAAATGACCGAGAGGTTGAATCAGAGACTGAAATCTTGTGAAACGTGCCAAGTGTAATTAAATTTAAATATTATATATTTAAATATTATTATTAGTACAAGTTAACTTCATGTATGTATAATTTGTATTTCCCGCTATTGTATTTGATAAGTTAGTAACACAAGCGAGAAATATGGCGCTTGGATTGTTTGCGAGCAAATTAAGCAAAGTCGTTCAACAAATTTTATTTCCGGTTGTTCTCTGAAGTATTGTAATAAATAGTTCACCATACAAGTTCAGTAATCCGAACAAATCGTTAGTTCAAATATCCCTTTATATTTAGCATTTCGGATTAGAGGGTCTCTACTGAATATTTATTTTCAAATCATTCATTTCATTAGAAAACACATTTTGTATATACATCCAGTCCAACAATCTAAAATGTAAAATAAATATAAAATGTAACAGAAATTTATTTTATTTAATTTTATACGAAATGTTCGATTTAAAGAATTAATAGCAGTAATAAAAATTATCTTTTACGTATATATGAATGTCACTTTAGCAAATTATTATTGACACTACCTGCCCAAACAAAAAATAATTTATAATTAGCATAATGTAGATAGTATTAATGAATGAGCTGTGCACATTTTGACCAACTGTTCCTTGCAGTGTGGTTTAATTTAAACTCCATTATATCTGGCAACATGTAAGCGATTTCGCACGTGGCCAAGCCAAGGCAGCCGTAGAAGCAGATTTTTTATCGACATACTTAACTGCCAGGTGTCCTGTTTCTCACAAATTTTGACACTGACTTGTGTGTTTAAATAAGAATAAAGCACATTAGCAGAATGAAAGTTGACGGGATATTGAGACAAAGAAGAATGATTGAAGGTTTATTAATATCTTACATTGTCGTACGGTTTACTAGCTTAAATTACTTATTGTTTATTTTGGCAGTAAATAAACAATTAAAATTAGATTCTATCATATACGAGGGTTATTTAGAATGATATTTACTTGGCTATGAACGAAAACAATTGCATACTGTGAAGTAATCTTTTGTATGCCATACTGATTTCTAAACCAACGTTTTTTCAGACGATTTATAAAACAAAATGTGAAACATTAAAGACCTAGAACTTTAAAATTTTACCTTCATACTGAATCCTTAATTTATGCAGTTTCATCCAAAATATCTCGAGGGATGTATTTTTCATCAATTACAACGAATAATAATGTTAACGAAACCAGAAAAATCTGTCAAAATTTTGCTACAATTTTCGAACAATTGCGACTTAGCCTACTTACACAAAACTCATACTGTTACAAATTGTTGCATATTTCTTTTAATAATTAAAAACCAGTATGACATTAAATTATGTATGTACCTTAGACGAAAAGTGTCTAAGGTAGGTAGTTATATGGTGAAACCATTTTACCCAGAATTAATTGAATTACATCTCAAATGAAGTATAATCTACCTGCTCTCCAAGTTTTAAAAGAATTGACCACGCGGTACCTGTGATATTTGCAATTAAATTTGGTCTTTTTAACACATGAAGAATAGGAAATGGCAAAATAAACACAACATTTTAAATTATAACTTTTATATCCGACATTTAATCGAAAAACTAGTATGTTATAGAAAACTAATTAACGGATTTTATGTAAAAATTTGAAAATTATTTACCATCCAGATTTAATTTTATTGCGTCTAGAAAATTATAATTTGAAGATACGATAAATAGGTAAAATTATTACAACCATGTATTTACAAGCGTTCCAGATGGAGTATTAGTTAAGTTAACAACGCCCGCTTGGTATTAGCGAATAAGAGGTGATCTTTGGTTAAAGGAATTTCAGACGTACATTCGAAGGAAATATTTTTTAAATTGGTATTTTACGTGAAAAGCATGAAAACTTTAAACAGTATAGCACTACTTTTGTAATTTTAAGAAAGGAATTTATAATATAATTTGTTTTGCAGTTTCTATTTGTAGTTTAGAATTAGTATTATATCTCAAAATATCTTATTACTTTTATACCCAAATGTACCAATAAATGTCTAGGTGTATGTGGGTATGTAAGACGGGGTCGCGTGAGGAATAATTTGGTGTATGAAGAATGTATGGTTAGGAACAATATGTTATTAAGAGAGTTGATGTGAGTCAGTTGAGATGGTTCGGTCATGTGGAGAGAACGGCATGTTAAGCGTATATATCTTGGTTATTATTATTAACAGAATGAACTATTTAATCAAACCTGGAAGCTATTATTTCATTCAGACTCCAAAGGAATTTCCTATTCATTTTTACTCTTGTTGTATTTATAAGTAACTAAAAACACTTTATACTTATCATGTATTTATAATTGTCAAAGTTTGACATGTACCTGTCTTCCGGTTTATTCTAAATAAGGTGTTCTTCCGCCTATCGCCTGAACTCTGATTAATTTTGTATCGGTTCAATAATAATATAAAAAAATCTGATGTGGCCAGCACATAACCTCTCGCCGTATATTTTACCTGGCTGTATGCATAAAGCAAAGATTATTTTTATAAATACAAATAATATATTCATATAAATCTATGACGTATAAACTTCTTTATTATTCAATAATAGCATGTCTCAACATAAAGATATTTACCATAAATTATGTTACAATAAATTACAAAGTAGAGTTTACCATATATAAATATTAGGCTGGTAACAGCAATTTTCAATTCGAACAACTTTGTTTACTTTCTCTTCATATTCTTCTAGTAAAAACATTTATTTTGGGCGGTCTAAAATGTATATATCTGGATTGTGCATCTATTCTTATATATCTTCTTTTACATTTTATTTTTTCATACTTGTTATATCTAAATAACACTAATTCCTTTTAATAAAGTGACGGATAGATTGCACTCCGATTATTCTTATATCGATGTGTAATTTTGTCAATATTTACAACTTACTTGAGAAGAATTTGATAACTTTTTCGCAATTCAAAGTTACTCTAGTCTACAGTACTGGTGTACATTGTCCCATAATGTTTGAAACAAATTTAAGTCCTTCAACCTAGACTTGTCATCTCCATAATAGTCACAGATCAAGAATTAAGGGATTCTCCAAATACATTTTTCTTTCATTACTCATTATTTCTGACACTGACATTTATCTGTCAGTTACAAATAATTTAAATTTGCAACTATTTTTCATGACATCCTTTCGGTTGTAAAATTAATTACAACATTATTTTATATATTATATTCCTTTTATCTCTAAATCTATAAAATATGTATAAAAATATTTAAATGTATCAGAAAGAGAATTTATTTTTCTTTAATATTATCAAGAAAAATTTTCAAAAAATAATATTTAGAAGATTTTTTTTCAAGAATCTTCTACTTCCGGTTGTCCAATTGTTACCAAAACCTTTTCAGATCTTCCCATGAATGTCCGATTGGGAAATACGTTGTTAAACAAATTTTAAGTCTTATAGTTTTTGAGTAACCGTCCTTCCAACATCCCACACACACACATCCACACACACACACACACACACACACACACACACACACACACACACACACAGACATCATCGTAAAAATGTTAAAATCGGATTGTAGGGACCTTAAAACGTGCTTATTCAATAAAATCTGGATATGCGATTTTTAGCATGAATCCATTACCTCTCTTAGCGAGAGGTAAAAACAAAAATAAATAGTAAATAATTAATATAACATATTATTATGAGAACTTACATTTCTAAGAATCAATTTTGCGTACAATAATTAAGTTGGACATGAAATATCATAAATAGCACTTAATTTATCCGCTGTCATGAAATTAAGACTACAAATATGCCTTTTACATTATCGTTTCGGTTGACTAACTACATTCACAGGAAACTGACATATGCGAGCAACATAACCTCACTCCATTCATACAACAATTTTTCACCGTTCCCGTCTGAAGATAAATACAATTTATTCATTTCAACACAGGTGCAGGCCAGAAGCGTCTTAAATAAATATTTGAAATTTGTTATCGTTATCATGACATCAATTTATTCCTTTGCGCAAGCGTGAAATTCTCGCCAACGGAAAACGGAATATATTTTTTATTTTAATTCGTATTGTAATTAAAAAATTAATCTAATTAATTGATGTGATAATCCTACAGAACGCTAATTATTGTAATTGATAAATTAGCTTTTACAAGTGTGAGCGAACGTGTGTGTATGTTTTTCTGTGCGCGGACACCATGACAGAAAGTTGTGAATTACATTATAAATTTTAATTTTCTGATTCGTTTTATCGTGGTAAAATTGGATTTGGACGTTAATCTTTATGGAAGCGATAAATTTCAACATTTATCAATTCAATTTGCGAAATAATTTCTCAATATGTTCAATAAATGACATTTCCCACTGATAAATGTACCGTTTTTTTTTTAGTACAGCCTGTTTTTGAGGGGGAGTAAATTCTAAAATCCCTTTTACCGGTTAAGCTTGTGATTGGTTAATTCTGACGTCACACCCCAGTGTACGTATTTTAACCATATACACGTGTCTTATTTTTTCTGAATATATAGGAAATACATTGTTACATTTTTACCTCTCGCTAAGAGAGGTATTGGATTCATGCTAAAAATCGCATATCCAGATTTTATTGAATAAGCACGTTTTAAGGTCCCTACAATCCGATTTTAACATTTTTACGATGATGTCTGTGTGTGTGTGTGTGTGTGTGTGTGTGTGTGTGTGTGGATGTGTGTGTGTGGGATGTTGGAAGGACGGTTACTCAAAAACTATAAGACTTAAAATTTGTTTAACAACGTATTTCCCAATCGGACATTCATGGGAAGATCTGAAAAGGTTTTGGTAACAATTGGACAACCGGAAGTAGAAGATTCTTGAAAAAAAATCTTCTAAATATTATTTTTTGAAAATTTTTCGTGGTAATATTAAAGAAAATTAAATTCTCTTTCTGATACATTTAAATATTTTATTATATATTCCATAGATTTAGAGATAAAAGAAGTATAATATATAAAATAATCTGTTGTAATAAATTTGACAGCCGAAAGAATGCCATGAAAAATAGTTGATAATTTAAATTATTTGTAACTGACAGATAAATGTCAGTGTCAGAAATAATGAGTAATGAATTAAAAATGTACTTGGAGAATCCCTTAGTTCTTGATCTGTGACTATTATGGAGATGACAAGTCTAGGTTGAAGGACTTAAATTTGTTTCAAACATTATGGGACAATGTACACCAGTACTATAGACTAGAGTAATTTTGAATTGCGAAAAAGCTATCAAATTCTTCTCAAGTAAGTTGTAAATATTGACAAAATTACACATCGATATAAGAATAATCGGAGTGCAATCTATCCGTCACTTTATTAAAGGGAATTAGTGTTATTTAGATATAACATGTATGAAAAAATAAAATGTAAAAGAAGATATGTAAGAATAGATGTACAATCCAGATATATACATTTTAGACCGCCCAAAATTAATGTTTTTACTAGAAGAATATGAAGAGAAAGTAAACAACGTTCTTCGAATTGAAAATTGCAGTTACCAGCCTAATATTTATATATGGTAAACTCTACTTTGTAATTTATTGTAACATAATTTATGGTAAAATATCTTCATGTTGAGACATGGTATTATTGAATAATAAAGAAGTTTATACGTCATAGATTTATATGAATATATTATTTGTATTTATAAAAATATTCTTTGCTTTATGCATACAGCCAGGTAAAATATACGGCGAGAGGTTATGTGCTGGCCACATCAGATTTTTTAATTAGCGATAGGACAAAAGTTATTCAGAATTAGTGAGCCATTGCACCTCGTTAAAAATACTTAATAATTTTAACAATTATTTAGCAATTTTCAATATGCCATGGAAAGTAAAACAGTGAAGGACAGTTTGACATTTGTAAAATAATGATGTGTTGCAAAAAAATTTAATTTATTTTTTATTCTGAAAATCGAATAAGTACCTTTTATGGTATTAGTAAATATGATTTTCTGTTCAAATTGATGTACCTATATATTAAAAACAGTAGCAATTTAAAAGTATACTATATTTGAATTGGCGCTAAATTACACTGCCTGTGACGTCCAAGAACTACTAGCCAATGACAGATTTGGAAAGATAAAAATTGAAAAATATTTAATATTTCTTAATTAATTACAAATATATTTATGCTTATACGAGGGTAGATTGAAAAGTTTCCGAAATTACGGAAAAGGCCTTGGATTTTGAAAAGCAATTTTATCTTTTTCTTTCATTTAACTCTTCGTATGAACTGTCAAGAAATTTCAATATAATCGGTCTAATCATGACAAGCGTCTGTATCGATCTACCTAGCGTTAAATCGGTAATGGATAAAAACGAAGTTCGTGCGGTGATCAAGATTTTTCATTTGAAAGGAGAGACGGCAATGGAGATCAAAACCAGGGTGGATGCTGTCCTTAGGAATGCTTCACCTTCCTTTCCCACTGTGAGTTTCTGGGTTTCGGAATTTAAGAGTGGCTGGACATACATCTGTGGCGCACCACAAATCGCCTACCACACCGGAAATTGTGGATAAGTCCACGATATGGTTCTGGAAGATCGCCAAATGAAAGTACGTGAGATTAAGGAAGCCATAGGGATCTCTTATAAAAGTGTAGTTTATATTTTACACAATGAGCAAAAGCGCATTCGAGCCCGAACTTCAGCCGAAAATTTGGAGTTGTTCAAGAAAAATTCGGTTAATTTCAAACCATGGATAGAACATGGGTACACATTACACTCCAGAGACGAAAATTCAGTCGAAAGCGTGGATTGGACATGATGAGTCGGCCATGAAGAAAGCGAAGTTAATTCAGTTGGCAGAAAAGGTGATAGCGTCAGTCTATTGGAACGCCAAAGAAATTTTACAAATTGATTATCTAGGTAAAAGAAGAACTGTGACTGGACAATACTACGCCACACTTTTAGACCAGCTGAAAGCAGTAACTCAAAAAAAAACGTCCAGGAATGGCAATGTAAAAGATCTTGTTTCACCATGACAATTCTTCAGCTTATTCAAGTCGAATTGTTGAAACGAACTGAGGTTTAAAATCGTCCCCTATCCACTGTACTCGACCGATTGGGCTCCCTCCGATTTCCATCTTTTCCCAAAACTCACACCGTTCAAAGCTGGAAAGATATTACGATCCAACGAAGAAATCATCGATGCAGTAAATGCTTATTTTGAGGACCTCAAAGAAATCCATTTTCGAGAGGGAATCGAAAAGTTGGAAAACGCTGGACTAAGTTTGTTGACATCAGAGGGGACTATGTAGAAAAATAAAATGTAGCCCACGTTAAATATTTTTTTTTTCATGTCAACTTTTCAATTCACCCTCATATGTTCATAACATAAACAGTTTTTTAAAAATAATTATACGTATGTAATTGTACAGATTCAAATTATTACACATAATAATGTTATGACTGATTATTTCTTCTCATCCCAGTTTCATTTCTAATTTTCTATCTGATTTCTTAGCTCTCGTGTATCATTTATAGCAGTAATTGAAATGTCCTATGCTTCATTTACCATATTAAACACATCATAGTCTGACGCCTATAATGTTAGTGAAAACATAGTTTAATAGCCTAAGCACACTCACATCCACAGTCTGAGAGTGTGTTGTTTTATGAGTTAATTAACACTTAGACATGAATTAATATGTGGATACATTTATTAGAAATTGCGAAATTTTTACCTGACATCTGTCGGATATTATATTTAAAATAAAATGATTTACTACTAACATAACGATACAGGGTGACACTGAAAAACGAGCCACTTAAAATAACTTTTTTATTTATAATTATTAATTAATTATCTTTCCATATTTGTAAACTAGGCGTTTGGGATCAAAAATCATGGTATTTCAAATGGGACATCCTATATATTTTTATATATTTGGAGTCTACGTAAAATTACAAATTCAAGAATATGTTTGAAGTGAATTTTTATTGAAGAAATAAATTACAAAACTGTACGAGAAAATTATGAATTACATAGATTCCAAATATATAAAAATCTGATGTGACCAACACAATACCTCCCGCCATTTACCTATGGGGTCTCGTTGCCGCGTGCCTGATGGCTGCTCGCGAATTTGGGGAATCCGATTGGATCCCGATCAACGCCAAATAATTCGAATTTTAAATGGCATAAAATTAACCCTTGTGGTAAACGTCTGCACAATACAAATATGTGATCATCATTACTGAAATGTGTGCACAAATCAGATTAGAACACCCAGTAAACTGTCATTTCTGGTTATCCGATTGCCACCAAAATCTAATGGCTTCTTTCCATATTAGAATAAAAAATATAATGGTTTCAAAACTTTCTGAAAAATAGTATTTGAGTAAGAGCGTAAAGAGGACACACACACACACATACACACACACACACACACACACAAACACACATACACACATACACAGAGACATCATCGTGAAAATGTTAAAAGTGGATTCTAGGGACCTTAAAACGTGGTCATTTACTAAAATCTCGATATGCGATTTTTAGCACGTTCCCTATACCTCCCTTATAAAGGGTAGCGGGAGGTAAAAATATATAGGGTGCCCCATTCGAAATATGAAAGTTGTCACTTTCGGTCAAACCGGAAGCGCTACTTTAATGACAAATACCGTTTTTAGTGTCGATTATTTTAAACATTATGGAAAAAATTTCAAACGAAGTTTATTTTATAATAAAATGTCCTTTCTTTCAAGAAAAACTGTTAAAATCTTCAAATGAGGGTACTTCCGAAATGTAATTTTAAGGATAAAAGTTAATAAAGAAGGACCAATATATTGCCATCCACCGTTTTCTAATTTATTTTTCTAAAATAAGATTCAAGAAGAAAAGCTTTGATGTCTTTAGATAACACTTTTGACAATATCTTTCAAATGACGACATACGTTTCTTTGTTCATCTACTCCTAGTTGGGATTGTCTTTGAACACACTGTATTTACTAATTGTTGTTTAATAAATTTATTATAATTTGAAACCAGCCTTTATAATAATGTCCATTCTAAGCTATGATGGCATTTAATCCATTAATATTCCGAACGTGCTTACAGTATCAAAGATGGCCGGCAATAATATAACTATTAAGATACAGGAAAGCAAAACTTAATGATACTTAAGAAATAAAGCCAGCTAATGACAGTCGTTTGCCCGTCTTTATTCCATTGAATATCTCCAGAAAGCAAACGCGTTTTTAATTAATCACTATACATATACCCAGCCTATTTCTGGCTTTCTATACTCGCCGCTAAATGCAGAGTGATGAAATTTAAAAAGAAACTTTAATGTTTGTTTAAATGATTGATTTGTCTGCCTTGTAATTTTCTTAATTAGTGCTAATAGCATGGTTTACACTCAAAATAATGTCATTATTATTTTTTTATAAAGTTGTTCGTCGATTAACTTGAAAAAATATATTTTTTGCAATTAATAATATGTGGCAACTTAATAGGATTTTTTGTACACAGACTACGGTACAGTACAGAATGCTTTCAGCAAATTTATTATACGAGTATAGAAGATAAATGTTGTGTTGCAATCTTATACCTTACCAAATAAGATGCGAGATTTATGATTGAATATTGAATATAATAATTATAGCTAAGCCCCAGTAGACAGCATGGCCCAGCGTAGTAGACAAAGAGAGACAAGTCCTAACAACTAATTCGGTATTATTGAAGTGAATTTCATGTAATGATTACGAATATTATAGTTTAATAATAATTTAGTTTTTTAATTAATCTAAGTTTTCCACTGTTTATAAATTATTACCTAAAAATAATAATTTTCCATTTTTACCTCTCGCTAAGAGAGGTATTGGATTCATGCTAAAAATCGCATATCCAGATTTTATTGAATAAGCACGTTTTAAGGTCCCTACAATCCGATTTTAACATTTTTACGATGATGTCTGTGTGTGTGTGTGTGTGTGTGTGTGTGTGTGTGTGTGTGTGTGTATGTATGTAGGATGTTGGAAGGACGGTTACTCAAAAACTATAAGACTTTAAATTTGTTTAACTACGTATTTCCCAATCGGACATTCATGGGAAGATCTGAAAAGGTTTTGGTAACAATTGGACAACCGGAAGTAGAAGATTCTTGAAAAAAAAAATCTTGTAAATAATATTTTTTGCAAATTTTTCTTGGTAATATTAAAGAAAATTAAATTCTCTATCTGATACATTTAAATATTTTATTATATATTCTATAGATTTAGAGATAAAAGAAATATAATATATAAAATAATCTGTTGTAATAAATTTTACAGGCGAAAGAATGCCATGGAAAATAGTTCAAGATTTTGTTTGTAACTGACAGATAAATGTCAGTGTCAGATATCCGGAGACATTACTGAAGACTTTTTCTGGGAAGTACATACATTATATTATTTCTTAATGTATTAATAGTTAAATATTTAAAATTATAGATATATTACATATATCCTTCAAAAATACTGTCAATCCTGACAATGAATTGGAAACATTTCAAAGAATTAGAAGAGGACAAAACTTCTTCATAAAATGAAGTTAAAATTAAACAATCTAAATATAAGGAATAGATATATGTAAGTAGAATTTTTGGTGTAGAGTGTAGATAAACAAGAAATGTTAAATATAATAGGGCGCGAGCAGTCATGTGATTTTGTTGGCTTTGACAAGCAGATATGGGGGCCCATGTCAGAATGATAGCTAGTAATTATGTATATAAATGTCAAGTATCATACTTTCTCATTCTAAATTTAGTGATTTTCCAATTCCATGTGGTTTATTTTCCTCGACAAGTAAATTCCACACTCCTGGTGACAAAAAATTAACTACGTGTATTTAGAAAATCTTGAAATTCCGAATGAAAAATTGACAATTGACATCCATGTACATAATTACTAATTATCATTCTGAAACGGGCCCCCATTGTCAAGGCCAACAATGTAACATGACTGTTCGCGCCCTATACTTATGTAATCAAAAAAATGAAGTGGCGAGAGGTATTGTGCTGGCCACAATAGATTTTTTTATCTTCCGTCATCTCTTGGTAAGGAAGGTATTGTCTTGGGTCAAAAAATTTGGTGGTAAGTTTTCAATGAATAAACAAGTTTTAAGGTCTATACAATACGATTTTACTATTTTCACGATAATGTCTGTATGTGTGTATGTATGTGTGTGTGTGTGTTCGTGTGTGTGTGACTATAATTTCGGCCGCGATATCTCCAATACTAGAATTCAAAAATTACTATTTTTACGTATTCCTATTCCTTACATCCATATGCAGACTTGACTAGATTTTGGTTATACTTGGTCAACCGGAAGTATCCTCAGTTTTTCTTGAAAAAACGCTGTTCAATATTATTTTTTGACATTTTTATTATAAATATTAAAGAAGTATAAAGAAAGTAAATTTTATAAGTCAGCCAGTTATGCTATAATCATGGAAACAGCTACGACATTAAGAAAATTCTGACAGATGTCAGTGTCAATGAAAAGAATATAAATGTGGTAAACATGAGGAGGTTGAAATGTTAGCGAAGACACGAAATGATAGGATAAGGAATTAAAAATAAGGGAAATGGCTCGAGTGATATAAGTTTCTAGACAGATATAAGAAAGACGATTACATTGGTTTGAACATGTCTTTAGGAGAGATGAAGAATATATTGAAAGAATGAATAGCTTAGTCATAGAAGGAAGGACTGTATTGCGGAAGACTTGAGAGAAAAGGAACTAGATGAGGACGACACGCAAAACAGAAATCAGTGGAAGCAGAAAATAAAACAGCGACCCCTAACGAATGGGAAAAGCTAAAGAAAAGCTAAAGCAAGAAAAAATATGTATGGAATTTATACACATTACACAGGATTGACGGAAGGTATTGTGCTTCTTTGGTCTTTCTCTGTTTCTTCAACCTCCTATTACTAAGCTATTCATTCTTCTTCCAATATATCCTTCATTTTTTCTCATGACATGTTCAAACCAATGTAATCGTCTCTGTTGTATCTTTCTAGAAACTTGTAACACTAGAGTTATTTTCTTACCTATCTTTCCGTGTCTTCCCCAACATCTACTTCAACATCCTCATCTCTGCCACATTAATTTACTTTTTATTTATACTGACATCTGTCAATTTGAATTATATGAATATATTAGTAGTTCCCATGTTTAGCATAGCTGGCTGATTTATAAAATTTAATTTCTTTAAAATTCTTTAACTCTATATCTATTGAATATAAAGTATAAAATACAATCAAATCGTATAGAGAATAATATATTCTCTAAGTTATAATAACGTTAAATGTCAATAAATCAAATTTAACTGTAAAATCTTCAAATGAGCTACTTCAGGTTCACCAATTATAACCAAAATCTAATCAGTTGTTCTTCTGAATGTAATCTTGAGGAATACGAAAAAAATATAATTTTTGGAATCGTGGTATTGAAGTTATGCGATTCGAAACTTTCATCACATACACACAGACACACACACATACACTTACATACAGACATCATCGTAAAAATGGTAAAATCGTATTATAGGGACCCTAAAACATGCTTACTCACTAAAAACTCATCATTGAATTTTTGACCAAAGACAATACCTTCCTTACCTAAAGGTGACGGAAGGTAAAAATGGAAATTTTGTAATTTCTCTAAAGACGATAACCGGTTGTTGTTTATTAGAGCAAACGGATGTGTGTAACTCCTCCCTTCTTGCTATCGGTAATTACCAAAAAAAATTGAAAAGTATTTCATTGATCCAAAGACAATACCTTCCTTACCTAAAGGTGACGGAAGATAAGAAACGGTTTCAGTAGGATTAGAGTCTGGATTGTTAGAATTAGAAACTCAACTGGTCGCGTATCTCTTATAAAAGCATTCATTCTAAATTATTTGTTTTCATCATTAAACAATTATATTTTATGTAAGATTGATTGCTCGCATTCAACATGTTCTACATCGCATCTTTCTTGTAATCTCCAACTATTTAATGTTTTTATAAGTGCTTCATATTGTCATTAAACTAATTGTTACCACCGGGATAGTAATTAGACATAAAAGTAAATATTTGATGTAGAAAAAGTATCTCCGTGTGATTCCTTTCGTGAGGAGCTTTTCGCATTTCCTCGGCAGGACTGAAGCGGGGCGTCGGTATTTTAATTGCAAGCTAAGCGCTGTTGCCAACTCTGGGAATGCAGTAACGAACTGCGGAGCATCACTCACCAACACCACATCAGATCGATATTAATTGGCGACAATGTTCGCAAATTAGCGCGACAGAATAGAAATTGGTACTCGTATAGCGATCAGGAGATAACAGTTTTTTGTCGGCGATTCTTTTCTTCCGATTAATCGAACACAAAAGACACATGCACGGCTGGTTTGCGATAATGAAATATTAAATTTATATATAAATATGATTTTAATCAATTGATAGGTTTACTAATATGCTTATCGTGGAGTATGGTAATTAAGGATATTAATTATATTACCCTCGTATTAATTATTATAACTATATATTCGTACAAAGTCTTTGTGAGTGAAATTCAAACTATTATTTTCAATTAAATCGGTAAAGATGTTTCTATAAATTTCACAATATAGTAGACGCTCGCTAATTCGAATACCTCTAATCCGAACATTCGAGTATTCCGAACTGTTCGGTCAGGATATTTACCCCTCGGCAATACTGAAGTGCAGTAAAGACAGAATGTGTGTGTGAGAGAGAGAGAAAAACAGGGAAGTATGAATTTTGAGAAGACTAACATACGATACAGATTACGTCAGTTTTTATCGGCCAAGACAACTTAGTTTTATAGAGGGAAATAAAGGAACATTTATTTACGGCTAACCTAAAAAAACACATTTTTTTTAAATCATAAATATTACCTTTTTGTTCACATGTTAAATAAACATTTTATTTTTTAATTAAACTCTTAATCCGAACTTTTCGTTAATCTAAACATTCCTCTGTATTAATTAGTTCGGATTAGTGACACCCCATTGTACGTAGAAAAGTATTCGTTAATAAAAGTATTTTTAAAAAATCTGATGTGGCCAGCACAATACACTTCCGTTAATCCTGTGTATTATGTATAAATTCCATATATAAATTTTCTTGCAAAAGATTCTCAATTTCCAGTAATATTATTTCATAAACAAACTATGCAAATTGTACTTGACACTGACATCTTCTTCTTCTTCTTCTTCTCTAGCTTTTCCCATTCGTTAGGGGTGGCTATTTTTTATTTTCTTCTTCCACTCATTTCTGTTTTGCGTGTCGTCTTCATTTAGTTCCTTTTCTCTCAAGTTTTCGCAATACAGTCTTTCCATCTTACATTTGGTCTTTCTCTGTTTCGTTTACCTTCTATTATTTAATGTTCAAACCAATGTAATCGTCTCTCTTGTATCATTCTATAAACTTGTATCACTCGTGCCATTTCCCTTATTCTTTCATTCCTTTTCGTATCTTTTCGTGTCTTCCTCAATAACTATCTCAACTTCCTCATCTCTGCCACATTTATTTTCTTTTCATTGACACTGACATCAGTCACTTAGAATTTTCTTAATATAGTAGCTGTTTTCACGGTTATAGCATAGCTGGCTGATTTATAAATTTTAATTTCTTTATAATTTTTTAACTCTATACTCATTGAATATGAAATATAAAATGCAATCAATTCGTATATATGTGTATAAGTATATTCATATATTATACAAGACGATTGAAAATTCTCGATTATACGAAACGTGTTGCCTGGAAACATCACGAGACCGAAGGTCGAGTGGTATTTCCAATAGGCAACTCGTTGAGTATATCGAGAATTTTCTATTGTCGAGTTGTATACAGGTAGACTATATCATGAATAAAAAATAAACTAAAAAAGTAAATAGTAAATTTAACGTAGACCTGTAGTCTATTTTATTTTGACAGAAACGTCAAACTATATGCTACATAACCTATCTTTTTAAATATAGTTATAGTAGAATGTAATATTACAAAGAAATGCTCGTATTTCAAAATAAATACTTGTATTACAAATAAACTAGCAACAGTGCAGTTTCTAGACTTGTGATCCAAATAATTATTTGTTTATTTGTCAAATTTTTACTTCAATAATACCTTGCTGTCAAATAATAGATACGTTCAATTATTTGTTTCGGTGCACTTGAGCTGTCAGTGTGATTTTAGATGTCTACTTAAAGTATACAAAGACGATTTTCCTCGTCAAAGTCTAACTACAGATTCATTTATATACTCAATACTGTGTTCGAAGGAAAAAGATCATGTCCGTAAACATAATTAAAAATGACATTGCCAGTTCTGAGTACATAGAACAAAATAATCAAACGCACCCATAAGTGAATATACGAAGGTAGGTATATTCGAATATACAAAGGTTCGTATATTCGTTCACCATGGTTACTTAATAATAATCGCTGAAATACTTGGTAACTAAGGAAAATCACGTATTCTTATTATTTTATAACCTAATGAATGATATAGTCTTCAATATTTATAATAACATTAAATGTCAAAAAATAATATTTAACAGCGTTTTTTCAAGAAAAACTGTTAAAATCTTCAAACGAGGGTACTTCCGGGAGACCAGTTATAACCAAAATCTAATCAAGTTTGCACATGGATGTAAGGAAAAGGAATTATAAAAATTGTAATTTTGTATTTATCCGATAATAATTATGAAAATGAAGAAGAAATGATGTTTGCTAAAAAAAAACCCTGACAAAAATATTTTCAAGGGATTTATAGGGCTGCCTAATTCGGTTATACTAGAACTATGAGAAACGTTCACCCTTATATTTTCTGGGTTTTGGTCTATGTTTGAGAAAACATGAGTGCTTGATATATTAGCTAAAAAAAAATATTTCGAAAAAAGTTATTAAGAAATATTGTTGCTGTCGACGAGTTCTATCACTGGTTAAATTTAATGTACTTATTTCTGTTACACCTTGTAAATAAAGATAAAACCGAATAATACAGCATAGGATTCCATTTTAATTTGCACTTTTTCCCTTTGGATAAATCAGTGAAAAGTTTGCCCTAGTGAAATCGCAATAAAGCATTCCCTCGCTCGTTTGAACTCCAATCTTGTGATCAGTTTTTTAAATCTCATTTTCCTTAAACAAACACGAAATCAGTAACAAGTCACAGGAGGAAAAACACAATTACTGCTCGCTGAAAATGAAATTCATAACAAAAGGATTCTGGCGTAAGTGAACAGGACAAGTTAAGCCAATTGTCAGGCTATCCCCGCACCGTAGTGTGCCATGACAATGAAACATTAATTTCAGTGTTTGCTGCACTCGCCAAATCGAATTTAAAATTTATACAGCGCGATCTCTTTGATACGGCCGGCCTTTGTAAACTTATATCCCTTGGATTTAACGTATATTTTTGCTGGGTATTACAATGTGATTATTTTGGGATCGGGAACGGACGAATATACAGTGTAGGTACAATGTGCGCAAACTGTGCCAGCTGATACAAACTGCATACTCACTTTGTGAAATTTTAAATTGCCTTCAGTACCTTGAACTTATACTATCCGCAGCAAAATTGTTTATTTCTCTTTGTTCATTTACAATTTTACATGGCATAAAATGTGGATGTTTTCTGCTATAAAAGAGAACTTGCTTGTGCCCGCATTATCGTGTACCGTAGAAACGAAGACTTAATTCAATTTAAAAATTTATACGCCTGAAAAGAATTCCGATTGCGATTGATGACAGTTTACACGAAAGCAACATTAATTAAATGTATAGGTGTCCCAGATAAGGTGTGTAATTGTGCATAATTCGTAAAAGGTTGTAAAATCCGTATTTTTACCTCTCGCTAAGAGAGGTGTTTTCAGGTCCCTACAATCCGATAATAACATTTTTACGATGATGTCTGTGTGTTTGTGTGTGTGTGTGTGTGTTTGTGTGTGTGTGTGTGTGTGTGAGGTTGTTGGAGGTACGATTTCTCAAATTCTATAACACTAAAGACATGTGTAACTACGGATTCATCAATCTAACAGTTATGGGAAGAGTTGAATAGATTCTGGTAACAACTGGACAACCGGAAGTAGTAGTATTTTAACAAAAATCTTGTAAATATTATTTTTTGAAAATTTATGTTACTACAAATATTAAAAAACAAAATTCTCTATCCGACACATTTAAAAAATTATTATACCTTCTATAGATTTAAAGCTATAGATATATAATCATACGTAATATAACAAGTGATATGATTATCATCGATGATATTGTCGAGTGAAACCGAGCTGCAGATTTCACGAGTCCGAAGGACGAGTTGAAATGTGCTGCTCCGGTTTCACGAGCAATATCTTCGATTATTAATCATATCACGAGCTTATATTTAATGAGAGAATATAATGATTTTTTGCAATCTAACCTAACCTAACTTTTGATATACATATTTATATTGTATTAAAACATGGTACTTACGTGTTTTATTTAATATTTCGGAGTTTGAATTATTGTTATTATTTATTTTTATACTCAAAATTAACTGTCAATGTCATAAATAAAGAAAACAAATCCCTTAGTAACGACTATAAATACAGTGTTTATTTCCTTGTTTTTTATCATCGCTGTGATAAACGCGTAGCTAGGGAGATTCTGAATGTTGATTGGCGGAAAACATGTCAGACTAAGGAATTATATTCTCTTTAAAATAATATGTTGTAGTAAATCTCGCAGCCTGCTCACAGCCCAAAAATCTCCATGATAACTAATTAAGAAATTAAAATGTCTTTAATTGACAGATAAATCTTAGTAATTTCAGTGTCATAAATTCAGAGATACTACTGAAGGCTTTTTCTGGGAACGATATTTAATATTTCTTATTGTATTATTCATTATATATTTAAAATTGTAGGTATATTACATGAATCCTTCAGAAATACCGCCAATCCCGTTAATAATTGAAAAAACCTCGAACATTTAGAAGAAATGGAGAAAACTTGCTCAATAGAATGAATTTAAAATTATATGCAAGAAGAGATGATTGAAATAAATCTCAAATTTGTTATTATGTAAAAACTACAAATCCCGCCTCCTGCCATAGGGCTCCACCAGTACAAATTTTCACATGATACAGTAAAAACTAATTCTGTTGCAGTTTAAATTAATTTTACTAAATTTTGGAAACAACACTATATGCTGCATTTTTTACATTGAACGTTAGGAATATACTGCATGAGCAGGAATAACTTTTTACCTCTCGCTAAGAGAGGTATTGCATTCATGCTAAAAATCACATATCCATATTTTATTGAATAAGCACGTTTTAAGGTCCCTACAATCCGATTTTAACATTTTTACGATGATGTCTGTGTGTGTGTGTGTGTGTGTGTGTGTGTGTGGATGTATGTGTGTGTGTGTGTATGTATGTAGGATGTTGGAAGGACGATTACTCAAAAACTATAAGACTTAAAAATTGTTTAATTACGTATTTTCCAATCGGACATTCATGGGAAGATCTGAAAAGGTTTTGGTAACAATTGGACAACCGGAAGTAGAAGATTCTTGAAAAAAAATCTTCTAAATAATATTTTTTGAAAATTTTTCTTGGTAATATTAAAGAAAATTAAATTCTCTATCTGATAGGTACATTTAAATATTTTATTATATATTCTATGGATTTAGAGATAAAAGAAATATAATAAATAAAATAACGTTATAATAAATTTTACAGCCGAAAGGATGCCATGGAAAATAGTTGACCAGTTGAACTGTTTGTAACTGACAGATAAATGTCAGTGTCAGAAATTCATAGATATTACTAAAGAATTTTTCTGGGAAGTACATATACATTATATTATTTCTTAATGTATTAGTAGTTAAATATTTAAGATTATAGGTCTATTACATATATCCTTCAAAAATACAGTCAATCCTGACAATGAATTGGAAACATTTCGAAAAATTAGAAGAGGACAAAATTTCTTCATATAATGAATTTAAAATTAAACAATCTAAATATAAGGAATAGATATATGTAAGTACAATTTTTGGTGTAGAATGTAGGTATACAAGAAATGTTAAATACAATAGGGCGCCTTGACAAGCAGATGGACTCATGTCAGAATGATAGCTAGTAATTATGTATATAGATGTATCATAATTTCTCATTCTAAATTTAGTGATTTTCCAATTCCATATGGTTTATTTTCCTCGACAAGTAAATTCCACACTCCTGGTGACAAATTAACTACGTGTATTTAGAAAATCTTGAAATTCTGAATGAAACATACTGACTAATTATCATTCTGAAACGGGCCCCCACATCTGCTTGTCAAGGCCAACAATGTAACATGACTGTTCGCGCCCTATACTTATGTAACCAAAAAAGGAAGTGGCGAGAGGTATTGTGCTGGCCACAACAGATTTTTTGAGATAGAAAGGAAAATGCAATTTATAAATTTCGTTTAATAAATCCTTTCGTTTGGTCTTTTAGCTATGGTAAATGTTATTAACTGTATCAAATTATTTCTAAAGTATTTAAAAGTATTCAAACGACACCCAATATCATTACTTATACAAAAGAGTAAATTTTCCGACTGATCTCCCTTCGATCTTTGATGTCTCTAATGTGATTTGTTTCGCTTGCATTAAAAATGCAAACATTTGACAGTTCCCCTAGTACTCAACAACTGACTGTCGACAATCCCTTTATGGCGCCTAGCCTACTAGATGTGAGTTGTGAGCTCCGTATAAACAAACTGTTTAAAACGGACCACTTGCTGAGCACGTCACAATATTTGCTCACTTGTCGCAGCCGATGCTCGGATGTTTCATAGCCACCTAGGATGCAGTTGGGAGCTGGTGTTAGTGTTTTGTTATACTATGTTTGCTTAATGTATAAAACATGTATGTGCAGTGTATTAAGTTTTATTTTATACAGGGTAAACATGTTTGGGGAGGAGTTTTTGTTTAATGATATTGTTTTGATTGTTATTTTACTAAAGTATATTTGTATAGTATTTGCATTAATATTAAAACAACTCCAGTTTAAATGTCATCGAAATTAATTATTGTTTCACAAAAATATCCCAATGGTACACTCTCTACAATAACCGTGGGTGCCTACCTAATTACTAATTTTTTAAAAATGTTATATTGTTTGGCTACAAACAATTTTTTTTTCGTCGATTGACTAAAAGTATCATTTTGTTAACATTTACTGGGCAACAAAGTAGTACTTTCTCTGCCTGCGGCATTTTATCTTTTTACATAGCAACCATGATGATAACGACGATTAAATCAGAGACTCGGTTTCGACTCGTACATAAAACATCATCGCGGCAGTAAAACTGTTATTTTTTACCTATCTCTAAGAGAGGTATTGGATTCATGCTAAAAATTGTATATCCGGATTTTGTTGAATAAGCACGTTTTAAGGTCCCTAGAATACAATTTTAACATTTTTACGATAATATCTGTGTGTGTGGATGTGTGTGTGTGTGTGTGTGTGTTAGGTGATGGAGGTACGATTTCTCAAATTCTATACAACTAAAGACCTGTTTAACTACGGATTCCTCAATCTAACATTAATGGGAAGTGTTGAATAGGTTATGGTAACAATTGGACAACCGGAAGTGGTAGTTTCTTAAAAAAATCTTCTAAATATATTTTTTGAAAATTTATATTAATACAATAATAAAGATCTTTAAATTCTCAATCAGATATATTTTAAAAAAATATTATATCTTCTATAGATTTAGAGATATATTATATAATAATATAGAATAATCTGTTGTAATGAATCTCGCTGCCCGAACAACTCCATGGGAACTAGTTTATAATTGACAGATAAATGCAAAATGTCAGTGTCAAGAATCAACAGTTTTATTAATATTACAGAAAGCTTTTTCTGGGAAGTACATTTAAAATTTGTTATTGTATTATTAATTAAATATTTAAAATTATAGGTATATTAATATTACATATATCCTTAAGAAATACCGCTAATACCGTCAGTGAATATAAAGAATTTTGAATATATTAGCATAGTAGGAGAAAAATCCTCATAGAACGAAAGAATAGATACAATTTGAATTATTTGTATGTACAAGAAATGTTAAATTCGTTAATTATGATCCGGGTTCGATCCCGACCGACGTCAAAAGTTATTTAGAATTTTAATGGTACAAAATTGACCCCTGTGGTGGATTTTCCACGACAGCAATGAGTGCCCGTGAGGTGACGCCTGGTAAGCGCCCACACGGTACAAATATTTCATCATTTACCGATATCTGCGTACAAAACAGATAAGCACACCCATCAATGGGTAATATGTCGTGATGATATATTCATTTATTATTTATGTAACATAAAATGGAAGTGGCGAGAGGTCATGTATTGGCCACATCAGATTTTTTACCTCTCGCTAAGAGAGGTATTGCATTCATGCTAAAAATCGCATATCCAGATTTTATTGAATAAGCACGTTTTAAGGTCCCTACAATCCGATTTTAACATTTTTACGATGGTGTGTGTGTGTGTGTGTGTGTGTGTGTGTGTGTGTGGATGTGTGTGTGTGTGTGTGTGTGTGTGTGTGTGTGTGTGTGTGTGTGTGGGATGTTGGAAGGACGGTTACTCAAAAACTATAAGACTTAAAATTTGTTTAACAACGTATTTCCCAATCGGACATTCATGGGAAGATCTGAAAAGGTTTTGGTAATAATTGAACAACCGGAAGTAGAAGATTCTTGAAAAAAATCTTCTAAATATTATTTTTCGAAAATTTTTCTTGATAATATTAAAGAAAAATAAATTCTCTTTCTGATACATTTAAATATTTTTATATATATTCTATAGATTTAGAGATAAAAGGAATATAATATATAAAATAATCTGTTGTAATTAATTTTACAACCGAAAGGATGCCATGAAAAATAGTTGCAAATTTAAATTATTTGTGACAGATAAATGTCAGTGTCAGAAATAATGAGTAATGAAAGAAAAATGTACTTGGAGAATCCCTTAATTCTTGATCTGTGATTATTATGGAGATGACAAGTCTAGGTTGAAGGACTTAAATTTGTTTCAAACATTATGGGACAATGTACACCAGTACTGTAGACTAGAGTAATTTTGAATTGCGAAAAAGCTATCAAATTCTTCTCAAGTAAGTTGTAAATATTGACAAAATTACACATCGATATAAGAATAATCGGAGTGCAATCTATCCGTCACTTTATTAAAGGGAATTAGTGTTATTTAGATATAACAAGTATGAAAAAATAAAATGTAAAAGAAGATATATAAGAATAGATGCACAATCCAGATATACATTTTAGACCGCCCAAAATTAATGTTTTTACTAGAAGAATATGAAGAGAAAGTAAACAAGGTTGTTCGAATTGAAAATTGCTGTTACCAGCCTAATATTTATATATGGTAAACTCTACTTTGTAATTTATTGTAACATAATTTATGGTAAAATATCTTTATGTTGAGACATGCTATTATTGAATAATAAAGAAGTTTATACGTCATAGATTTATATGAATATATTATTTGTATTTATAAAAATAATCTTTGCTTTATGCATACAGCCAGGTAAAATATACGGCGAGAGGTTATGTGCTGGCCACATCAGATTTTTTTGTAACAAAATATGGAATCTTATGATAATAACTTACTATTTAAACAAATAACTTAAATATTCTTAATATTATCTCAACTCTTTTCACATCTTGCCAGATATCATGGCTTGGCAGATTAATTACGTATCATTTTCTCTTACTTTTTTGTAATTTTTCACTTCAATAAAAATACACTTGAAGAATATCATTGAATTCGTAATTTTACGTAGATTCTAAAATTATAAAAATATATATGGTGCCTCATTCGAAATATGAAAATTAATGTCACTTCCGGTCAAACCGGAAGCGCTACCAATGCCGAATAACATGATTTGTGAGCCCCCAAGCCTAGTTTACAAAAACTGAGAGAGAATTAAAAAATAATTACTAATAAAACAGTTTGCTTGATTTAAAAGAACTCTTTTTGTGATAACTAGACAAGGCACGTACAGTAAAATTTTTGAAAGATGAGCGATCAAGGTCATCTACGAATTGTATGACTACAGATTTTTGCTCCGCCCATTATGACAAATTCAGTATTGTCGTTTGCTTAATTTTTATGAGGGTACATAAGATAATACTGTTATTTTATTATTATAAAAATATATGTTACAATAAAAGCATTTAAAATTGAAAAATAAGTCAACTGGTAAGTTTGTTAGCAATTGTAAAACCAAATATGTGAAAAATAAGATAATGACACAATGTCAGTGTCAGTGATTGTGACAGAAAATAACGTAATTTGTGCGGCTATGAATCAAGGTAATGTATCTGAATTAATAAAAAAACTTACGTTCCAGCGAAAGTATTATCAACAACGAGCATTAAAATCGAAACAATATGAATTTTTAAAAGACAAGCGTGTTATATCTATCCTTATCGCACACGCTTATAGCCTTTGCAAAGGAAAGAGATAAATGTGTATCAATTTGTTAATTCTTTCATGATACAGATAACCTTGATCGGATATCTTTAAAAAAAAATACTGTAATCTGGGCCATTCTGACTATATGACTTCTGTAATTTGAACTTTAGAAAGATTATATTTGATGTGTAGTTATGTATGATTTATACAGGCTCTTCTGCATTCATAGTAATTTGAAAATAATGTATTGAATTTCAAAAATTCAGAAAAAAGTTTAAAATGTAATAAGCATGTTTACAAAGTAATAACGTGTAATTTATGTTTTTGTAGAACAATTGGTTGAAATTAATTATCAACAATGTATCAGGTAATTAATAAATGAATAACACTTTTTAAACTGTACTTAAAGATAAATTAATTATAAAATTGTGCGTCGAGCTTTCTCCGTAATAATTACATTTGAAAGAATGTATGTATCTATCACATGTGTATAATGCCATATAATCACGCAAAAAACACTTCTTTGTATTAAATTAATAACAATAATATATTGAGATTGTTTCGAGCTAATTGTTGTAAATTACAAATACATTCCTGACCAGTAGCAAACTGCTAACAAATTATTTACATCCGTATGTGCAATTAACTTCTTAATTACTTTTTATAATAATCAGCAGATCGTGTGTAATAATTGTAATTATCTTAACGACGCAGCGTAATTAAAAGTAAGCCTTAACATTAATTTTTAATTCACTGGATACTTTGTTTCTTTTATGCATCCTTTATTGTTATTATGTTTAGGTATGTTTACCGTGTTTAATGCTTCATACTTTAAACATTATACTCCTATTTTGGAATCAAATATTCGGAAACTGCAAATTTATTTATGTATTTCTTTTGAGGTATGTGTATATATAATAATTGACCTAGCTTTTAAGTTTCTTCTGCCCAAATGACAGTCGCTCGATTAACCAACGCTCACTTGACTGTCGCCCATTGCGACTCGTTCAGTTGTCGGCGCGTACCGAAACAATAAGAAAACCTGATGTGGCCAGCACAATACCTTCCGCCAATCCTGTGTATTAAGTATAAATTCCATACATACATTTTCTTGCAAGAGATTCTAAATTTCCAGTAAAATTATTTTATAAATGAACTATGCAAGTTGTACTAGACACTGATTTCATCTTCACTAGCTTTTCCCATTCGTTAGGGGTCGCTATTTTTTATTTTCTTCTTCCACTCATTTCTGTTTTGCATGTCGTCCTCATTCAGTTCCTTTTCTCTCAAGTCTTCCGCTATACAGTCCTTTCATGTTATATTTGGTCTTTCTCTGTGTCTTCAACCTTCTACTACTAAACTATTCATTCTTCCAATAAATTCTTCATCTCTCCTCCTGACATGTTTAAACCAATATAATCGTCTCTCTTGTATCTTTCTAGAAACTTCTATCACTCGAGCCATTTCCCTTATTCTTTCATTATTTACCGTATCTTTCTGTGACTTCCCCAACATATATCTCAACGTCCTCATCTCTGCTACATTCATTTTCTTTTCACTGATTCTGACATCTGTCAATTTGAATTACCTGAATATATTCGCAGTTTCCATGGTTAGCATGGGCGATTTATGTAATTTTGTATCTATATAATACTTTGTCTATATCTATTGAATATGAAGAATAAAATGCAATTACGTTAAATGTCAATAAATAATATTTGACTGCGTTTTTTCAAGAAAAACTGTTAAAAGGTTCAAATCAGAGTATTTCCGGTCTGCATATGGATCTAAACTTGAGCAATACGAAAAAAAATATAATTTTTGAATCGTCACATACACATACTCTCTCTGTCTCTCTCTCTCTCACACACACACACACACACACACACACACACACAGACGCATACACACATACATATATCATGGTAAAAATAGTGCAAAACGTGCTTATTCATTAGAAACTCACTATTGATTTTTTTGATCAAAGACAATGCCTCCCTTGCCTAAAGGTGATGGAAGGTAAGTGAAACTAACAAATCGTTAAAAAGACCAAAAAATGGCGGTTTATATTTTAGCACAATAATTATAGGTTTTATACGAGCCATTTTTTTCTATTACTTATAATAAAAAAGTTAAAAGGGGGGGGTGTCTTCCCAGACTCTCCCTGTAAGAGCAGAGCTTTGTAAGTATTTTACTTAGTTACTTCCTGTAGAAATATCAATATTTAGTTTTACAGATTGAACTGATTATGCCAAGATAAATAACAAAAATTAATATTAAGTTAAAAAAATACTAGAATAAATTATGTTTCCTTCTATGAACCTCACGTAAAGCGTACATTATCCCTCATTTAGTCAACAGCACGCAACAAATAATATTCTGAATATTCCACAGAATTTATACGTTGCTATAAGAAAGATAACAGAGAAATATTACCGGAGAACTTTATAACAATGTGCCGTCTGACAGTTGGTGTTTTTTACCGGTCATGGTTGCCAATTATGCGCAATGAAAATACCTACGGACATAAAGTGTAATAGGTATTTAAACGGATATGATAGCCATTAAGAAAAGGCATTTGAATGTTGGAGATTTATCAAATATCATTAAAATGGCTTCATGTCATCAAACTCCGTGCGATGATTCCAGGAATTTATCGGAGAAATGTCGTGGATAACGCCGTTAAAAACTTATTCGCCAATGAACATTCTCCGCATACCGCGGGTATTATATCTGTTCAATGCGCCTCATTTCTTTTACGCCGCGCTTTTTGCACGCTACAATTAATTAAAAGTGAAGCAGAACTTTTTACAATTTCGTACGAAAGTCGTAAAATGTGTAGAAATGTAAGAAATGGTTGTAGTTCAGAAACAAACATTTCACGAATTTAGTGTAGAAAGTGAATCATTTTAACAACTTCATTTCATTGTATCAATATTATGTTGTTTTCTTGAACAACATTATTACATTTTGGACAAAAATAATATTAAAGGTTAGAGAACAGGCAGGTGTTGAGAAGAATAGGAGAAGAGACAAGAATTTTCAAAGAAATAAGAAAGAGGCTAATTGGATTGGATATATTTTAAGAAGGGCTGGTACACAAAAAATTATAATTGAAGAGAAAATAAATAGGTGAAAGGGGAAGAGAACGAAGAAAATTTGGAATATTAACTGAAATTAAGGACGGACAGAATTACAAGAGGCTGAAGAGGAGGCGCAGGACAGATTAGTTTGGAGACATTTCCGTTGAAACCTGTTCAAGGACAGAATTTACTAAATGATGATGATGCCAGCACAATACCTCTTGCCACTTCTGTTTTTGGTGATATAAAAATAGGCCGCGAGCAGTCATGTGACATTATATCAAATGTCGAGGAAAATAAACCATACGGAATTGGAAAATCACTAAATTTAGAATGAAAAATTATGATATTTGACCGCTAGATACATAATTATCAGCTATCATTCTGACACGGGCTCTCATATCTGCTTGTCAAGGCCAAAAAATCATGACTGCTTGCGCCCTATTGTATTTAACATTTCTTGAATCTCGACACCAAAAATTCTACTTATATCTATTCTTTATATTTAGATTTTTTAATTTTAAATTCATTCTATGAAGAAATTTTGTCTTACTCTTCTAATTTTTCGAGATGTTTTCAATTCATTTTCGGGATTGACAGTATTTTTGAAGCGTATATGTAATATGCCTATAATTTTAAATATTTAACTATTAATACAATTAGAAATAATATAATGTATGTACTTCCCAGAAAAAATCTTCAGTAATGTCTCTGGATTTTTGACACTGACATTTATCTGTCAGTTACAAACATTTTAATTTATTAAAACAGCTTATTATATACATTATATATCTTTATCTCTAAATCTATAAAAGATATCATTATAATATTTATATGTTCTCTTCTTTAATACTAGCAAGAACAAAAGTTTTCAACACATAATATTTAGAAGATTTTTTTTAAGGTAGTTATATCGTGAAATCATTTTCAACAGAATTAATTGAAATTTTAAGTACATCTCAACTGAAGTATAATGTACCTGCTCTACAAGTTTTAAAACAATTGACCGAGCGGTACCTGAGATATTTGCAATTAAATTTGGCCTTTTTAACACGTGAAGAATAGGAAATGGCAAAATAAACACAACATTTTAAATTATAACTTTTATATCCACTATGACATTTAATCGAAAAACTAGTATGTTATAGTAAACTAATTAACGGATTTTATGTAAAAATTAGAAAATTATTTACCACCCAGATTTAATTTTATTGTCTCTAGAAAATTTTAATCTGAAGATATGATAAATAGGTAGAATTATACTTGACAACCATGTACAAACGTTTCAGATGAAGTATCAGTTAAGTTAACACCCGCTTGGTATTAGCGAATAAGAGGTGATCTTAGGCTAAAGGAATTTCAGACGTACATTCGAAAGAAATATTTTTGAAATTGGTATTTTACGTGAAAAGCATGAAAACTTTAAACAGTATAATACTACTTTTGTAATTTTAAGAAAGAAATATATTAATTTGTTTTGCAGTTTCCATTTGTAGTTTAGAATTAGTATTATATCTTAAAATATCTTATTACTTTTATACCCGAATGTACCAATAAATGTCTAGATACGACGATGCCACAGTTATTCTTCAACATTGAAATACGACACTTGTGTATGTGTTAGTGCGAGTGGTACAGTTCAAAAAAAAACTTTTCTACGGAAAAATAAAGAAAATTCATATGTTACAGTCATTGATATTAGTTTTTAACTATTTTGATGCAATCTGTTTATATAATATAATGTTAAAAAATATAAGTTATTGCAACATAGAACAAGTTTTTGAATAGGTACACTCGAGTGACAACTACCTTAAGAATCTGGTAGTTCCGGTTGTCCAATTATTACCAAAACCTTTTCAGCTCTTCCCAGTAATGTCCGATTGAGAAATACATAGTTAACAGATATTAAGTATTATAGTACACACACACACTCATTATCTTAAAAATATTAAAATCGGATTGTAGGGACCTTAAAACGTGCTTAATCATTAAAATCTGGATATACGATTTTTAGCATGAATCCAATACCTCTTAGCGAGAGGTAAAAAAACTAGTGAATTTTAATGTAATAATAAATATTTAAATGAATATGGGTTAAATTTTGTATTTTTTTCAACCAGTATGAATTTTAATTTGAAACATACATATCCAGATACATTTATAATAAAAATAAAAAGGATTATTTTTTATTATAAATAAATAAACATCATTCATACATGTACTCTATTTCAATACTCATATTAAATTTTAAATGGTTTTAAAATAAACAAAAATGTATGAAAGCACTTAAAACTGTATATTTTTAAATTAATAATATTCGCAAACACAAAAATGATATAGAGGTCTGGTACAGCTGTTAATTTATTATTAAAACGTATAACTTCAATACCACGATCCCAAAAATAATATATATTTTTTTTTGTATTCCTCAAGTTAACACTCAGAGGAAGAAGTGATTAGATTTTGTTTATAATTGGTCAACCGGAAGTATCCTCATATGAAGATTTTAACATTTTTTCTTGAAAAAACGCAGTTAAATATCATTTATTGATATTTAACGTTATTGTAACTTAAAGAATATATTATTCTCTATTAGATTTGATTGCATTTTATACTTCATATTCAATAGATATAGAGTTAAAGAATTATAAAGATATTAAATTTGATAAATCAGCCGGCTATACTAACCAATACTGCCAATATATTCAGATAATTCAAATTGACAGATATTAGTATCAATGAAAAGTAAATGAATGTAGCAGAATGAATAACTCTAGTGTTAGAAGTTTCTAGAAAGATATAAGAGAGTCGATTATATTGGTTTGAACATGTCATCAGGAGAGATGAAGAATATATTGGAAGAAGAATAAATAGCTATTAAGCTATTAATAGAAGATTGAAGAAACAGAGAAAGACCAAAGAGAAGATGGAAGGAATGTGTAGCAACTCCTAACGAATGGGAAAAGCTAAAGAAGAATAGTATGTTGTGTTATTAGGAGTAATAGTGATACTTTGTGTGGCGAGCGTGGAAGTTTAAACGACATGGCGAGTCGGATAAATGCACGCGAAAGAAAAATATCTACTACTGACGTTACATTTTACGTAAATTACGTTTGCAATTTCAATTGCCCTGTAGCTATGGATACTTATTTGTTCACTTTTTGTTATAAACATTGAAATGAAAATCTTCACGTTTTGACGTTTAAATAAAAACTGTGCAATTTTATATCCTCCTTGTGTGTAATTATGTAGGAATTTGAAGTATTATAATGTACGTCCCCTGAAGTTGTTCAATTGGATGGAAATCTAACAGTGTGGCTGAAAGATATGTCCAGGAATCACTGCAAAACAATATAAACTTTTCTTATCACTTTAATTCTAAGTATTCTTATGCTCCTTACCGTCCCTGTAATTGTAATCTGTAAGTCTGCTATTTTTTAATAATGTTATTTCCTCAAAAGTAAACTCTATTTATATTTCAATTCACAGGTTATATATTTAAATTTGACAGCTATTGATGGTATTTAGTACCTTTATTCTTAGGTTACCTAGTATGTTATAGTGACAGTTAGGGCGATATTACAGGTTTCTTTTATTAAAGTTACTTCTTATTCGTTGATCTGTATAGTTTCTATGGATATTTATTTATTTTATTTCTACGCCAGCGGCGTAGATATTAGCTACTTCTACTCCGACGGCGTAGAAATTAAACTTCTACCTTGTGAATCAAGTCACAAAACATGCTACTTTTATGACGTTTGAAGAAAAATAATTTTAATGGAAATTTCGACCTTTTTGCAAAAAAAATTATGTATGGAAATTATACATAATACACAGGATTGACGGAAAGTATTGTGCTGGCCACATCAGATTTTTTGTTATAAATAATAAAAAAATTGATAAATAATATCTAAAATTTCGTGTAATATAACCGTTACTTTAAAGGCTTAAAATTAACATTCCCATGTTCAGATCTTTAGGCAACATCAAGAGTTTTGTGCTATAATACTTACATGAAAAGAACAATTACTTTCTGCTATGATTACATCTTCTGTTTCACATATCGGCTATCGCAAGGGTAACCAGCCCCATTATCCCACTAATTAGTCAAGTACTTGTTGATCGCAAGTCAAGTGTAAGTGAGTGTTGCTACGCAACTGTTCTACCCTAGGTAACTTTACATTTGTCAATTGTCTCAAGCAGTTGGCATTTGTTATTCATTTGTTT
The DNA here is from genome assembly GCA_951394225.1 of Harpalus rufipes. Classification (NCBI taxonomy): domain Eukaryota; kingdom Metazoa; phylum Arthropoda; class Insecta; order Coleoptera; family Carabidae; genus Harpalus; species Harpalus rufipes. Next base: position 19,291,986 of record OX596283.1, on the reverse strand, counting down.
CCTTGCGCTGTTTCTCAGGGCTTGCTATTGCTACGATGTATTTGCATCGTGGGATAGAGTTTATAATTTAAATTAAGAGAGTTAAAGAGTACGATTTGAAAAAGAATAGGTTAGTTTTTCATTGTTTGATACTTGATTTGATACCAATGTGTGGGAATGTTAGTTTTGAGTTGGAGATAAGGATCAAATGAAAGAAATAATTATGAAGTGGCACTCTTACAGAATTGATTTTAACCGCACGGTATATTTCAATAATACCTTTTTTGATTAGTGGAAAAATGAGGTGAATAGCCTAAAAATTCAATTGCGTTTATTGGAAATGAAAATAATAGAAATATCTAGAATACTTTTCTTACAAAACTGCATGTTATATTGTAATTTTATCGATTATTGAATATAGTTTTTATGTTTTATAAGAGTATAAAAATATTTTCATTATAAAAAGGATAACTTATATTTACATGTTGACCTCATCGAGATTTCATTTTAAATAATTGATCCTTTCCTATCGTGCACTGTAACAAAGATGTCATTTTTTAATACTATTTATAGCTAGAAATACTATTTACAATTATTTTTAACAATGAACTAGATTTTTCAAAGATGAACTCAACAATAATTTATAAAAATCTGATGTGGCCAGCACATAACCTCTCGCCGTATATTTTACCTGGCTGTATGCATAAAGCAAAGAATATTTTTATAAATACAAATAATATATTCATATAAATCTATGACGTATAAACTTCTTTATTATTCAATAATAGCATGTCTCAACATAAAGATATTTACCATAAATTATGTTACAATAAATTACAAAGTTGAGTTTACCATATATAAATATTAGGCTGGTAACAGCAATTTTCAATTCGAACAACTTTGTTTACTTTCTCTTCATATTCTTCTAGTAAAAACATTAATTTTGGGCGGTCTAAAATGTATATATCTGGATTGTGCATCTATTCTTATATATCTTCTTTTACATTTTATTTTTTCATACTTGTTATATCTAAATAACCTTAATTCCCTTTAATAAAGTGACGGATAGATTGCACTCCGATTATTCTTATATCGATGTGTAATTTTGTCAATATTTACAACTTACTTGAGAAGAATTTGATAGCTTTTTCGCAATTCAAAGTTACTCTAGTCTACAGTACTGGTGTACATTGTCCCATAATGTTTGAAACAAATTTAAGTCCTTCAACCTAGACTTGTCATCTCCATAATAGTCACAGATCAAGAATTAAGGGATTCTCCAAATACATTTTTCTTTCATTACTCATTATTTCTGACACTGACATTTATCTGTCAGTTACAAATAATTTAAATTTGCAACTATTTTTCATGGCATCCTTTCGGTTGTAAAATTAATTACAACATTATTTTATTATTTATATTCCTTTTATCTCTAAATCTATAAAATATGTATAAAAATATTTAAATGTATCAGAAAGAGAATTTATTTTTCTTTAATATTATCAAGAAAAATTTTCAAAAAATAATATTTAGAAGATTTTTTTTCAAGAATCTTCTACTTCCGGTTGTCCAATTGTTACCAAAACCTTTTCAGATCTTCCCATGACTGTCCGATTGGGAAATACGTTGTTAAACAAATTTTAAGTCTTATAGTTTTTGAGTAACCGTCCTTCCAACATCCCACACACACACATCCACACACACACACACACACACACACACACACACACACACACACACACACAGACATCATCGTAAAAATGTTAAAATCGGATTGTAGGGACCTTAAAACGTGCTTATTCAATAAAATCTGGATATGCGATTTTTAGCATGAATCCAATACCTCTCTTAGCGAGAGGTAAAAAAGAACATATTATTCTGTATACGATTAGATTGTTATACTTTATATTCAATTGGTATAGAGTTAAAGAATTATGAAGATATTAAATTTCACAAATCAGCCACCTATGAATATGTTAATCATAAAAAAATGTCAAATGCAATTTGCATAGTTTGTTTATAAAATCATTTTACTGGAAACATTGCAAGAAAATTTATGTATGGAATTTGTATATAGGCTGTTATATTTTAGTGGACCCAGCATATATCTCGCTTATTTATTAAGTTAGTAATTTCATTCATATAACATGATTTATAAGCAACATGTAAGCTACTTGATGACGGATGTGCATTCATGATACCACTTCCGGTTTATCAGTAATTAATATCAACTTTGAAATTTCAAATGGAACATACTATATTTTTTTACAAATTTGAAAAATACATCAAATTTGCTTTATAATCATGTAAAATAATCCATATGTTACATTATTAAAAAGTAAAATGGCGGGCACTTTTTTATACACCTAGTCGAAAAGAGTATAGTGAGCCATGACTGTGGCTTGAAATAAAACAATGAACTAAAACAATTGTAACTATTATTATTAAAAATAATATAATACAGAAAATAATAACAACAAAATGATTTTACAACAAATATTCAAAATGACTCCCAGCCTCTTCAATACATTTTTCACAACGTTTTAAAACAGAAAAATAGCCCTTTCTATTTGGACTGCAGTTAAAGATTCAATTGCCGCTTCAAGTTTATTCTTCAGTTCGTTTAATGTGTTTATTGGTTCTTTATAAACAAAATATTTCACATAGCCCCATAAAAAAAAATCAAGTGGGGTCATGGCTGACTATTCTCTTTTCGACTAGGTGTATAAAAAAAGTGCCCGCCATTTTACTTTTTAATAATGTAACATATGGATTACTTTACATGATTGTAAAGCAAATTTGATGTACTTTTCAAATTATTAAAAAAATATAGTATGTTCCATTTGAAATTTCAAAGTTGATATTAATTACTAATAAACCGGAAGTGGTATCATGAATGTACAACCATCATCAAGTAGCTTACATGTTGCTGTATAAATCATGTTATATTAAAGAAATTACTAACTTAATAAATAAGCGAGATATTTGCTGGGTCCATTAAAATATAACATCCTGTATAATACACAGGATAGACAGAAGGTAATGTGCTGGTCACAGAATTTTTTTAAGTTAAAATGTATCCATAAATATTTCATGTTGTACTCCTATGTATAGGAAATGCAGTGAAGTTATCTGCAAGTAATATTATATCAGACGGCTTATAAATGACCTTCACTAATCATCTTTCGTAAACCAAACTATACCAGCACCGAAAAATATTTTGCTGGAAATCTTTTTACAAAAATAATTCTTACATATCTAATAAAAATAATTGTATGGATTAAACTCGAATAAATAAATAAGTATAAAATAAGAAAAGAAAAAATCTGTTGTGGCCAGCACAATACCTTCCGTCAATCCTGTGTATAATGTATAAATTCTATACATAATGTTTCTTGCAAAAGATTCTAAATTTCCAGTAAAATTATTTCATAAAAAAACTATTCAAATCGCACTTGACACTGACATCTTCTTCTTCTTTAACTTTTCCCATTCGTTAGGGGTCGCTATTTTTGCGTGTCGTTATCATTCAGTTCCTTTTCTCTCAAGTCTTCCGCAATACAGTCCTTTCATCTTATCTTTGGTCTTCCTCTGTTTCTTCAACATCCTACTACTAAACTATTCATTCTTGTTCCAATATAATTCTTCATTTCTCCTCATGACATGTTCAAACCAATGTAATCATATTTCTTGTATCTTTCTAGAAACTTGTAATACTAGAGTTATTTTCTTACCGTATCTTTCCGTGTTTTCCCCAACATCTACTTCAACATCCTCATCTCTGCCACATTAATTTATTTTTTATCGATACTGACATCTGTCAATTTGAATTATATGAATATGTTAATAGTTTCCATGTTTAGCATAGCTGGCTGAATTATAAAATTTAATTTCTTTAAAATTCTTTAACTCTGTATCTATTGAATATGAAGTATAAAATGTAATCAAATCGTATAGAGAATAATATATTCTTTAAGTTATAATAACGTTAAATGTCAATAAATGATATTTAACTGCGTTTTTTCTAGAAAAAATGTTAAAATCTTCAAATGATGGTACTTCCGGTTGACCAATTATAACCAAAATCTAATCACTTGTTCTTCTGGATGTAAACTTGAGGAATACGAAAAAATTATAATTTTTGGAATCGTGGTATTGAAGTTATGGGATCCGGAACTTTTGTCACACACACACACAGACACACACACAGATACACAGGCACACAGACACACATACATACAGACATCATCGTAAAAATGGTAAAATCGTATTATAGGGACCCTAAAATATGCTTATACATCAAAAACTCATCATTGAATTTTTTGACCAAAGACAATACCTTCCTTACCTAAAGGTGACCGAAGATAAAAAAAACTGGATATATAATTTTTTTGTGGTACCTTCAATTGTTTTGTCTGATCAATGGTCTATATTCCATTTAAATATTTATTCAACATTTGTCAATATTATATCAATTACCAACCATTACCTACATCAATTAAACGTATATCATCCTACATACAACCGTATGCCCAAAAACCTTCAGGTATTCGAAGTTAATTTTGATATCATTCTTCCATACTGTTCATTTATTCCACTTGTACAGTCTTATCAATATTTCCTTCCATGTAACCTGATCCTTGTGATACTTCTATAGAGTTTATCCAGTAGATTTGATCAGCCTGATTTCGAGCAAGTATCACATTACAAGGTAGCACATTGTTTACCGCACTGAGAGATTTTTACAGTGCTTGAGTTTTCTTTTTGTAAAGAGGAAGGCATCTGCTGGAGCAAATGAGGATGAATGTGTATGTGACTTAATGGGGATTATGATAAAAGTGGTATTTTAATTGTGGATTCTTCGGAAGATCATGTAGGTGATAGAGATTATTAATTATTTTGTAAGGCTTTTAGTTTAATTGTAAGATGAAAATATTTCAGCAATATAAGATACTGGGAAACGGAAGAAGCTACATACAGTGCCTATTAGTGAAATAATTAATAAATTTCTGAAATTACTAAAATTATTATCATTATTATTAAAATATTTCGATAATACTTTGAATTTAATCAGCTTTAATTATAATATGAATAATGTTCCTCTGGAAGTAAAGTCATAATACGCGATATAGATGTACTGTTCGATCCTAAACTTTTGATGACATCTCATATTAATGCCATCAGGAAAGACTCAAACCGTACAATAATAATAATAATAATAATATTATTATTAAAGGTTGTTCTTCCACCTAACCCAGAATACAATAACAAATGTCTTTGTGAACAGTACATAATAATATTTAATAATAGACAGACATGCATAAATATAACAATTCAGACACTGCATCAGTTTAACAATTTTTTTAAATGAATTTTGAAGTTATTTAATGATAGAGTTTTTAAGAAATTTGGAATATCGTTATATAATTTGTATGCTTGATACAAAAATGAACCTCTAAATTTACTTTTTTAAAAAGAAGGAACCACAAATAAGTCTGTACCACGAAGGTTATAATTGCTTTCCCTAATATGGAGCTTGTTATATAAGTACGGTGGTATATATGTCGTGTATATTTTATGGATGAGACAGAGATAAAGGAAATTCGTTGTCTGATCAATGAATTTAATTTCAGCTTCTTGTCTGTATGATGATATGTGATCAAATTTACGCACATTATAAACGAAGCGGAGACAAGAATTTTGAAAAAGTGTAATTCTGTGTATGTCGTAAACACAAGCACAATGGGTTTCATATTTCGACATTGTTTTTATCTCTCCCTACAATCCGATTTTAATATTTTTACGATGATGTCTGTGTGTGGATGTATGTGTGTGTATGTGTGTGGAGATGTTGGAAGGACGATTTCTCAACAACTATAACACTTAATATCTGTTTAACTACGTATTTCTCAATCGGACATTACTGCGAAGGGGTGAAAAGGTTTTAGTAATAATTGGACAACCGGAAGTAGCAGATTCTTAAAAAAAATCTTCTAAATATTATTTTTTGAATATTTTTGATCTTGCTGGTATTAAAGAAGAGTAAATTCTCTATCTGATACATATAAATGTTTTATTATATTTTTTATAGATTTAGAGATAAAGAAATATAAGTTATATAATAATCTATTGTAATAAATCTCACAGCCCCAATAATGTCATGGAAACCAATTAAATAGTATATTGTGTTATTAGGAGTAAAAGTAATACTTTGTGTGGCGAGCGTGGAGTCGGATAAATGCACGCGAGGCACGCAAAGACACTTTTACTCCAAATGACACATTATATTTTTACTTCAAACGTAGATATTTAAAGAAAAATATCTACTACTGACGTTACATATTACGTAAAATACGTTTGCGATTTCAATTGCATTGTAGCTATGGATACTTATTTGTTCACTTTTTGTTATAAACATTGAAATGAAAATTTTCACGTTTTGACGTTTAAATAAAAACTGTGCAATTTTATATCCTCCTTATGTGCAATTAGGTCGGAATTTGAAGTATTATAATGTACGTCTCCTGAAGTTGTTTAATTGAATGGAAATCTAACAGTGTGGCTGAAAGATATGTCCAGGAATCACTGCAAAACAATATAAACTTTTCTTATCACTTTAATTCTAAGTATTCTTATGCTCATTACCGTCCCTGTAATTGTAATCTGTAAGTCTGCTATTTTTTAATAATGTTATTTCCTCAAAAGTAAACTCTATTTATATTTCAATTCACAGGTTATATATTTAAATTTTACAGCTATTGATGGTATTTAGTAACTTTATTCTTAGGTTACCTAGCGTGTTATAGTGACAGTTAGGGCGATATTACAGGTTTCTTTTATTAAAGTTACTTATTATTCGTTGATCTGTATAGTTTCTATGGAAATTTAATTATTTAATTTCTACGTAGTAATTAGCTACTTCTACTCCGGCGGCGTAGAAATTAAACTTCTACCTTGTGAATCACGTCACAAAAGATGCTACTTTTATGACGTTTGAAGAAAAAAAATATTTTTTTCCTGGGAAGTACATACATTATTTCTTGTTGTATTAATAGCTAAATTTATAAAATTTAGCTCTATAAAAAAGCTAAAATTTCTTAGCGCCATAGACAGATTTAAATCTTCATCCCTTGTATGTTTATTATTCCTACTGCACATTGATGTAGTCTAGTTGACATAGTAACACGAGCCAGTCTGAATCCGAGCGTAACACCAGTTCAGTAAGTTGGTGATATTCCCCACATGTTGGCAACTGTGAGCGTCGCGTCACCTCACCGGAAGTGCCGGCGCCAGCGAGCCGCGTTTGTTTTTCTCAGACGACTTGATGCTGATGCCATCTTGCAAGTCACGCTGCTCGTTTAACAGCCCTACGAGGGATCAGATGCGCGCGAGATTGATTAACAATTGACAAGCAGATTAACCTACACCGTACATAGTATGACTTAATTATAATTTTTATTGAGATGTTGAAAATGATGGGGGACATGTATGATATATTGATATTGTGTTCCGATTAAGTAAAACAACAGTTATGCCGGTATATTTATTAAGGTTGCTCTCAATTCTTGGAAAAATAGCCTTGTTACTTTAATAGTTAATTAATTTAAGTGCATTTTCATTCTTATATGAGTTGCATATGTCTGACACACATTTGTTTTATTGGTTTTATACGTATTCAATAAACGCTCTATATGACAAAAATATTATATCCTTGCCAAAGTCTCAATAAAAATGATTAATATTATATCTAATAGAAAAATCGTGATCATTAATTAAATTAATGGAAATAAGAAAATAAAACACATGGAATTGGAAAGTCACTAAATTTAGAATGAAAAACTATGATATTTGACATCTACTCTACCGCAAAAAATCTACTTACATCTATTCTTTATATTTAGATTTTTTAATTTTAAATTCATTCTATGAAGAAAGTTTATGTTCTAATTTTTTTAAATGTTTCCAATTCATTGTCGGGATTGACTGTATTTTTGAAGGGAATATGCAATATACCTATAATTTTAAATATTTAACTATTAATACAATAAGAAATAAAATAATGTATGTACTTCCCAGAAAAAATCTGCAGTAATATCTGGATTTTTGACATTGACATTTATCAGTTACAAAAATTTTAATATTTCAATTGGTTTGTATAACATTATTTGGGCTGCGAGATTTATTACAACAGATTATTACATATCTAATATTTCTTTATCTCTAAATCTATAAAAGATGCAATAAAATGTTTATAGTATAGAGAATTTACTCTTCTAATACAAGCAAGAAAAAAATTTTTCAAAAAATAATATTTAGAAGAATTGTTTTAAGAATCTGCTACGTCCGATTGAGAAATACGTTTTTAAACAGATTATTATAGTTTTGAGAAATCATCCTTTCAACCTCCCTACATACATACATACACATAAATACATACACATACATCCACACACACACAGACATCATCGTAAAAAATTGATATCGGATTGTAGGGACCTTAAAACGTGCTTAATCATTAAAATATGGATATGCGATTTTTAGCATGAATCCAATACCTCTCTTAGCGAGAGGTAAAAATTGTGGATTAAAATTTTCAAGTAATATACATTGCGGAGTTCCTCTGTCGGAATATAACATTTTAATATGTACTCGAAGTATCTCAAATTACAATTTTGAAATTGAACTTAATATGTATCATATTGTTCTATTTAAAGTCTTCTCCGGTAGCAAAGTTCACTCGGCAAAAGCAAAGAATAAATTCCAGGCAGGAGATGACATCACTGATTACAGATCCACGTCTGGTAAACAAATTATTCTTGTTCAGTGGATGAAATAATTTCATTACGGGGCAGCAATACGTCGCCTACTGTCTAGACTGCCTTCGGATCGGAACCTGCTCGGCACAAGTCCTTCCACCTCATTTGGCTTGCAACTTGCAAGACAATTCCTAATTATTTGCGACCAAATCCACATTTATCTCACGTTACCATCTCGGGCTCATTTCAAAATGAGATTACCCCGATGTTTTGTTCTTCCGAGTCATTTAAGGGATGTAGTTACAAACCGGGTTGTTTGAAGACTATATCGGCCGAATCTCGGATTTAAGTTCCCACGAAAATGGGCAGTCAACAAGCAAACACAAAGCCCTGGTAGAACATTTTCTTCTTGGTTTTTAGTCCGACTTAAAACGGAGTTTGTTTGCGGAGCATTCGATACTTTATTTTTTTTCGAGTTGATTCACAAATGTTTTCCCCTGCTTGACTACGGCTTGAGTGCCTTTCAACGCACTGTTTAGTTAGTTATACATTTCTATTTGAAAGAGCGAGAGGATGATTTCACTTCAGCTTTTGCGATATGGAATAAATTTCATTTTTGACCTAACGAACACGAGTATATTTGCCTTTCCCTCCGGGAGATATTTTCCGGGGATCTTTTTGCAGCCCTTTTTGATTCCAATCCAACGAGATGTTAGATATACAAACATGTATTTGCTACGCTTTGAAATATATCAAACTTTGTAGGTAAATAAATATATCATGATGCCTGCGAGTCATCAATTTCATACGATATTTTATTTATTTTTTACTTCTCTCTAGAGAGGTATTGGAATCATGCTAAAAATCGCATATCCAGATTTTAATGATTAAGCACGTTTTAAGGTGCCTACAATCCGATAATAACATTTTTAAGATGAAGTCTGTGTGTGTGTGTGTGTGTGTGTGTGTGTGTGTGTGTGTGTGTGTGTGTGTGTGTGTGTGTGTGTGTGTGTGTATGAGGTTGTTGGAGGAACGATTTCTCAAATTCTATACGACTAAAGACCTGTGTAGCTACGGATTCCTCAATCTAACAGTAATGGGAAGAGTTGAATAGATTCTGGTAACAATTGGACAACCGGAAGTAGTAGTATTCTAATTTATTTCTAATATTATTTTTTGAAAATTTATATTATTACAAAGATTAAAAAACAAAATTGTCTATCCGACACATTTAATTTTTTTATTATACATTCTATAGATTTAAAGATATATATACAGGATGTTAATAAAAAAACTTTACACACTTTAGCAGGTGATTGTACATAATGCACAGGATTGACGGAAGGTATTGTGCTGGCCACATCAGATTTAACAACTAAGGACTCTAGGTGTTTACGATCAAGTGCGTGAGTCTCTTCGACGACGGCTGCAACTTTGTTTACAATTGATCGTAAACATCTAGAGTCCTTAGTTGTTAAATCTGATGTGGCCAGCACAATACCTTCCGTCAATCCTGTGTATTATGTACAAATTCCATACATAAATTTTCTAAAAACCAATGAGTATTGGACCTAAGTGTATTAGAATTTTTTTCTTGTTTTCATCTCTACTATCACCTGCTAAAGTGTGTAAAGTTTTTTATTAACACCCTGTATATAATCTATAAAATAATCTGTTGTAGTAATTCTCACAGCCTGCTCACAGCCCAAACATCTCCATGGTAACTACTTGAGAAATTAAAATGTCTGTAATTGACAGATAAATGTCACTAATGTCAGTGTCAAAAATTCAGAGATAGTATTGAAGGCTTTTTCTGGGAACGATATTTAATATTTCTTATTGTATTATGAATTATATATTTAAAATTATAGGTATATTACATGAACCCTTCAGAAATACCGCCAATCCCGTTAATGAATTGAAAAAAACTCGAACATATAGAAGAAATGGAGAAAACTTGCTCATAGAATGAATTTAAAATTGTAGAAAATACGTAAATATAAAGATTAGGTGTAATTAAAATTTTTGTGTGTACAAGAAATGTTAAATACAATAGTTATATATATACCACAATCAAAAGGGCGCGAGAGGTATTGTGATGGCCACAGCAGATTTTTAATATATGGATATCATGCGTTATATTTAGTTTGAACAAATGATCCAAAAACAATCTCTGCATCTCCCAATCTGTGAATCTGACATTCGATGCTGCAATCAGTTCATTAGATCTTGTATGACCCTTCACACTCACACATGCCGTGTTCGTGTGCTGGTGTAGTGTGTATACAACCCCAGACATCCGAGAGCTCACCAACTGACCGATATTGCGCTAACTACCCTCCACGTGCAACCCTCAGTAGCGACAGCAATTTTCTCGCTTCTCCCCACTCATTACTCGCTAACTATCAAACCCCAAATCTATTTACAATTATTTTGTTAGCAGAATCTTACACAGAAACGTTTGCGGTTTGTTAAAATAATTGTGATATTTTATTTCTGCTGCTGAACCTGATTCTTTTTGCAAACTATAAATGTTTTAGAACACTATTTCCAATAGTGCAGGAGCAGTCATATGACTTTGTTGGGCTTGACAAGCAGATATGGGCGCCCGTGCAGAATGACAGCTAGTAATAATGTACATAGATGTCAAGTGTCATAATTTGTACCTCCCGCCATCCTTGGTAAGGGAGGTATAGGGATCGTGCTAAATATCGCATATCGAGATTTTGGTAAATGAGTACGTTTTAAGGTCCCTAGAATCCAATTTTAACATTTTTACGATGATGTCTGTGTGTATGTGTGTATGTATGTGTGTGCGTGTGGGTGTGTGTGTATGTGTGGATCCTCTTTACGCTCTAACTCAAATACTATCGTTCAGAAAATTTTGAAACCTTGCATTTCTTCCTTACTCTTATATGGAAAGATGCCATTAGATTTTGGTGTAAATCAGATAACTAGAAATGGCACTTTACTGGCAGCTCAAAATAGTTTTTCTTCGAAAAATACCATTAAATGTTATTTTTCGAAATTTGTTATTATAAAAATTATAGTTTTTTTTAATTTTCTACAGGTTTGCATTATACTTTATGAATAAATTTATAATATTATCTATAGTTTTAATCCCGGAGTTTACGTTTTAAACACAACTCATACACATGGTTACACAGTTCAGATCTCAAATGTTTCTAACTGACAGATATATGTCACTGTGAACAAATTAATCATTTCAAATAATAATATTAACGTTTTAAAAGGAAAATAGTAAATGGAACAATAATTATATGGAAAGAAACTTAATACAGTTTCCATCATATATGTAAAAATATAGGTAAGATAATAAAAACATATAATGTATCATCACTTCACGAGGGGTCATTTTTGGGCCATTTAAAATTCGAAATATTTGGTGTCGGTCGGGATCGAACCCGGTATTTAAATTTAATTTAATTTTAAGTATTTACATGAATAAAAATTAAATTAAACGGAAGGTATTGTGCTGGCCACAACTCATGATTAAGGAATGGTGAATTCGGCCGTTAATCAGTTTATTATTAATCAACGGATTAATGATGAATTTGGTCGTTACAGTTTTGAACAGAATTCAGCCATGCATTAGTTCTGGGCTAAAAATTTCGAAGTCTGTCTTGACGTCTCGCAACATTATTTAACAGTTTTTTTTTTGACAAAGTTTGTTTTGAGATATTATGTCAAATACACATTATCCTAAATTCGTTAAGCATGTATATTTATATTTATACTTTTATCATTTAAGCCGCTTACTCTTATTAGTTCTAAAAATCAATTCAAATTAGGTCGTTTTTTTAATCCATCTAACACTTCTCGGTGAGCTTATGCATCTCGCCACGAGGCATCAGGCATTCAGGATGAATAACTTGGTATTCCAGTACTCGCGATGGTATCACATGACTCTGCACCGCCCTAATTGCTATGTATCGATGCAGGGCTCTTTGTACGGTACGCTGGTAGCAGCAGGCCATGGAACATGGCGGCTTTGTTCTGTTTTTTTATCTCTGCGCCGCCCTACTAATGATATGGATGAAGATAATGCACGAGGAAGTAGACTGACCTCGGATGGAAATGTAGTCGATGGTAGGAGTGTTGTGACATTGGAATGGAAGGTAGTCATTCATAACGGGAAATGGGGAAAACGGTTTTTTGTGAAATCATTCATATTTTTCATTCATAAATATGAGGATTTGAACAATCATATGAATTAAATGTGTTGGTTTTTGTTCAATATTTTCCCGGACATAGGCTTTGAGTTATTGAATTTTACGTTGTGGCATTACATGGACCTCTTTTCGAGGAGGCTGGCTACTGATGATCTCAGCCTAAAATTCAATAGTTTTATCTTAAAGCTCTATTCTAAATAAACACACTCTGGCAAAATCAGGGAACGAAAAAAGTTATGAACCCTCTGTTTTTCATATTTGTTTTAGTAATTCTACATTAGTAACAAATAACAAATGAATATAGAACACCTAAATATAGCCATCTACTAAAGATTGATTATCATTTATCGAGGTGTTAAATATTGCTCGATCTATAGTTTTATTAAATATGGGTGCTTAATTCGTGTTCACTATATATCACGGTTTAACAATCATTTATGCTTTTGTTATCGTTTCAATTACCATTTGGTAAGGAAGGTATTGTCTTTGGTCAAAAAATTTTTAAAAGGGGTTTTAGTGAATAAACACGTTTTAGGGTCCACCATATAATACGATTTTACCATTTTTACGATGATGTCTGTATGTATGATTGTGTGTGTGTGTTTGACGAAAGTTTCGGCTTGCATAATTTCAATACCATGATTCCAAAAATTATATTTTTCTCGTATTCCTCAAGTTTACATCTAAAAGAAGAGGTGATTAGATTTTGGTTATAATTGGTCAACCGGAAGTACCCTAATTTGAAGATTTTAACAGTTTTTCTTGAAAAAACTCAGTTAAATATTATTATAACTTAAAGAATATATTATTCTCTATACAATTTGATTGCATTTTATACTTCCTATTCAACAGATATAGAGTTAAAGAATTATAAAGATATTAAATTTCATAAATCAGCTAGCTATGCTAACCTTGGAAACTGCTAATATATTCAGATAATTCAAATTCACAGATGTAAGTATCAATGAAAAGTAAATGAATGTAGCAGAGCTGAAGATGTTGAGATAGATGCTGGGGAAGACACGGAAAGATACAGTAAGGAATGAAAGAATAAGGGAAATAACTCGAGTATTGGAAGTTTTTAGAAAGATACAAGAGAGACGATTACATTGGTTTGAACATGGCATGAGGAGAGATGAAGAATATATTGGAAGCAGAATAGCTTATTAATAGAAGGTTGAAGAAACAGAGGAAGGCCAAATATAAGATGGGAGGACTATATTGAGGAAGAATTAAGAGAAAAGGAAATGAATGAGGACGACACGCAAAACAAAAATCAGTGGAAGAAGAATATAAAAAATAGCGACCCATAACGAATGGGAATAAACTAAAGAAAAAGATGTCAGTGTCAAGTGCAATTTGCGTAGTTTCTTTATGAAATAATTTTACTGGTGCAGTGACGTGACTTTGCTGATTTTGGCAAGAATGACAGCTATTAATTATGTCTATAACTGACAAATGTCTTAATTTTTCCTTCAAAATTTCATGATTTTCTTATTTCATGTGGTTTATTTATCAGGAGTGTGGAATTCAGTTGCCGAGAAAATGAATCATAAAATTCCAAAAAAGGAAATTTTGAATGAAAAATTATGACGTTTGTCAGTTATGGACATAATTAATAGCTGTCATTCTGATACGGGCCCCCATATCTGATTTCCCTATGGATTTTGTACAAAATACACAGGATTGACGGAAGGTAATGTGCTGGCCCTATCAGATTTTTTGAGATTTGACAACAGAAAATAACTTTCAATTTGACTGTAATCAGATTTAAAGCAAATATGAAAATCGAAAAGAAAATGTACATGTAATATGCACAGATTTGTATTTATTCATATTTTTGATTTATTGTAATTAAGAATGTTAAAAAATGCTGTTTTTATTTATTATTAGTGTAATGAATTATAAATTTCAATTATTCATTCAATAATTGTATGTTGGCGTTACAGAAATGGTCAATAAATGTAAAAAATATAATGGTACGGTGTAATAAACGTATATACTAATCGTCCTGATAAGGATCTCTCAGTTATGGCGGCAGATACGTGTCCATTTTTCATTTGTTTTTTTTATTTTGTTATCATTACAACGCGTCGATATGCAAAACAAAGAAATTAATGTGTTTCGAAATACTGTCATTAACCGAACATACTCTCAAATTAAGAACACACCATACATAAAAAACACATATTAATTCCTATGCCTTATCGAACTTTTATGCTAATTTATTCTAATAAGGTGAGAAAATTAATCTGAGATAATATCGCCTCTTCGGGCATTTAGGTTTGAGAATAGGTGTTACCACCAAGGAAATATTTCAAATCTAAAAATAAAAACAAATGTCACAAGCACAGGGAATAAAACACATTTATGTAGAGCTATAAAAATTTAATGCCGACTACCGACAAATTATAATTTTTATTCCGAGAATTTTTTAATTGCACCAAGACCTTCATTTGCATTATAATTGCTACAAATGATACTTCAAACATCTTGAAAAGATGCTTTAATTTTTCACAAAATTAACGCGAATTAAAAAGGATACGAATTTTTAAGAAATCAAAAAGGATGAGAGGGTCCCAGCTTCTATTTTCAATAGGGAAAAAAATAATTTAAAAGAATATTGTGCTAATGGTACAATGAAGTGTTCACAAAATATACCGGGTGTCACACAAAAAGAATAGTTTTTTCCTGCGCAAAATTAATTTTAGACAAAAATGTTTCAAATTCCATACATATTTTTTGCAAAAGATTCTAAATTTCCAGTAAAATTATTTCATAAACAAACTATGCAAATTGCATTTGACACTGACATCATCTTTTCCCACTTGTTAGGGGTCGCTATTTTTTATTTATTTCTTCCACTCATTTCTGTTTTGTGTGTCGTCCTCATTTACTTCTTTTTTTCTCAAATCTTCCGCAATACAGACCTTCCATCTTATCTTTGGTCTTCCTCTGTTTCATCTACCTTCTATTACTAAGCTCTTCATTCTTCCAATATATTTTTCATCTCTGCTCATAACATGTTCAAAATAATGTAATCGTCTCTCTTGTATCTATCTAGATACTTCTATCACTCGAACCATTTCCCTCATTCTTTCATTCCTTACCATATCTTTAATTTTTTTATTATTCCGACCGACGCCAAACATATATTTTGAATTTTAAATAGCACAAAAGTGACCCCTGTGGTGCGTTTTCCACGCCAGCAATGAGTGCCCGTGAGGGGACACTTGGTAAACGCTCGCACGATACGAATGTAACAACATCATTTCCAAAATCTGTGTACAAAGCAAATTGGCACATCCAGCAATGGGTAATATGCAGTTATGATACATATTTTTTATACTTCGGTTAACGCTACCCCCATATACGCTTAAGAAAACGGGTTTGAATAAAATGTTTTATTATTTTGTCAAAATATTTTGAAAACCACTTATACCTACAGTACAATTTTTGAAAGATGTCCGAACAAGGTCATCTGTATCATAAACGATTTAACAAATTGGCAATTGGCATATATTTATCTCTCTCATTTGCAAAGACTACAAGCGTGTGCGATAAGAATGGATATAACACGCTTGTCTTTCAAAAATTCATATTGTTTCGACTAAGTTAGGACATTACATTTTAAAACGATGCTCGTTATCGACAATACTTTCGCTGTAATGTAAGTTTATTTATTAATTCAGATATATTACCTTGATTCATAACCGTACAAATAACGTTATTTTCTGCTAGTGTCACTGACACTGTGTCAGAATCTTTTTTTTATATATTATATTTGGTTTTACATGTGCTAATATACTTACCAGTTGACTTTTTGAATTATGAATGCTTTTACTGTAACATATATTTTTATAATAATAAAATAACAGTAGTATGTTATGTACCTTCATAAAAACTAAGTAAACGACATAGTGACAGAATGGGCGGGGCTAAATCTTAATTCATACAATTCATAGATGACCTTGATCGCACGTCTTTCAAAAATTTTACTGTAGTTATCTAAATTTTTCTTATTAAATGTCACATTTTTATTTAAATTCCATGTCTATTCAAAAATCTTTTGAGATAATTGCTGGGACTTGAATGTGCTCATACCTCAGGTTGACATGAAAATAGCTGCAGTTGAACAATCACACAATAGTGGGTATCATTTTCCCCCAGGCTGTACATTTCCAGTAACCGATACGTCTACCATTACATTTCATCTTCTTAATTATTCTACAAACAAAACGCTGAAAACATGCCCGGTTATCAGTTTCATACTTCTACCACCTTCAAATCACTGCGATATGTTTAGAAACACGATAAGGTTCAAAGGTTATGCGAAGTGAAATCTCAATGTGAATGGGCCATATACGGGTTGCAGTGTAAGAAGTGTGTGCTGTATGGATGGTGTCGATTTCGCTTGTATTGTTCCATGCAGTATGCAGTTTGCTGCAGAGGGTGTGTAGTTGTTTATTTTCAACTAATTTTGATGTAGAACACTTCACAAGAGTGAAATTTGATGATAGGTTTAGTGTTAAATAATGGAGACGAAATGAATACCATAAATAAAACTAATATCACATCACGCCATTGATTGAATTTCGTTTAAATTGATTTCCCTATATTAGTTTTTACTTTTTACTTCCGTCACCTGTAGGTTGTAGTATGTATGTGTGTGTATGTGTGTGTATGTGTGTGTGTGTGTGTGTGTGTGTGTTTCGGATCGCATAACTTCAATACCACGAGTCCAAAAATTATATTTTTCTTCAAGTGTACAATAATATTCATATTATGCTACTGTGCACACACTATAGAAGATATTCATTTTAATACTAGTACAACAATGTTGTTCATTATTGTACTAGTAAAAAAATGTTAGCTTCTTCGTTCACCGCTGGCGGCAGCAGTCGTCACAGCAACACAGACCATATTGAAAATTATTTTTTGACAGTTGTATCGTTTGTGTTTTGTAGTGTACACAGCCAACTATGGCTAAAATTGCAAATTCTACAATTAAAACAATTGCAGAAAAATATAAAAAAATCCCCAATTTTCTTTGAAACACTTGAAGAAAAATTAGTATATGTTATTCGGAGCAGAACGTCCTTTTTGTGTTTTACCCAGCTTGCCTGGCCTCGGCTAATGCCTCGACCGCAATAGCTGGGTTCAACACAAAAAGACCGCTTTCTACTCCTAATAACATAATATACTATTTTTTCGTATTCCTCGAGTTTACTTCCAGAAGAATAGTGATTAGATATTGGTTATAATTGGTAAACCGGAAGTATAGTCTCATTTGAAGATTTAACAGTTAAATATGATTTATTGACATTTAACGTTATTACAACGTAAAGAATGATTATTCTCTATAAGATTTGATTGCATTTTATACTTCATATTCAATAGATATAGAGTTAAAGAATTATAAAGATATTAATTTTCAAAAATCAGCCAATTATGCTAACCATTCAGATAATTCAAATTGACAGATGTCAGTATCAATAAAAAGTAAATGAATGTGGCAGAGATGAGAATGTTGAAGTAGATGTTGGGGAAGACACGAAAAGATATGATAAGCAAATAACTCTAGTGTTACAAGTGTCTAGAAAGATAAAAGAGAGACTATTACATTGGTTTGAATATGTCATAAGGAGAAATGAAGAATATATTGGAAGAAGAATGAATAGCTTAATAATAGGAGGTTGGCGAAACAGAGGATGATCAAAGATAAAATGGAAGGATTGTACTGCGGAAGCCTTGAGAGAAAAGGAACTGAATGAGATCGACACGCAAAACATAAATGAATGGAAGAAGAAAATAAAAAATAGCGACCCCTAATGAATGGGAAAAGCTAAAGAAGTAGAAGATGTCAATGTCAAATGCAAATATAATTTTACTGGAAATTTAGAATCTTTGCAAGAAAATGTATGTATATGTACTTTTATATAATACACAGGATTGACGGAAGGTAAAGTGCTGGCCACATCAGATTTAAAAAAAAAATATACGATGGCATAATTTTGAAGTTCAGAGATACATATTTAATTTTTGGACACATCGCAATTACTGCGGGGCCCCTAATATCGGGGGGCCCAGCTTGCCACCCAAACAGTACATATGTATATATGTAACCTAAGTGTAGTGCAGTGTATTTATTTCATTTAAAATTGGAGACATTTTTTTTATAAACCTTGTAACAATAATAATTGAAAACATTATGCTTTATCCATATTACTGTTACAAATCCCCCATCCCATTGGCAACCCTATAAGAATCATAACTAAATTCAATTCATAATTGCATTCTCGTCTCATGCTCGTCGCTCGGGCCTCTACTCCATCCATGCGTGAGCGGCGTCTGGATCGCAGCAAGCGACGACGTCGGACTTTGTCCGTGCCCGGGGACTCGAGCAGGATAATAGACTTGTAATGCAGTTACGGCACACGTGTGCGCCAAGACGCCGCGGGCAGCGGCAGCGTCGTATGTGACGTCATCCATGTACAGATATAACGCAATGATTTTTCTTCTCCTTTGAGGGTGGATATATAGTAACATGTGGGGCGCAATTAAAAATGTTTGTGAAATTGTTAAATTGCAGATTGTAATACATCCTGCAATTATTGTGGTATTTGAAGATTAAATGCTAGTAGATTTATTGATCTACATTCTTTCGGCTGTAGATAGTTCGTATCTCCTTTAATTTTCATTTGGAATTAAAGACACGATTTGTTTTCAAAATACATACAGTTTAACGTTGTTTGAAAAAGTATTATTTATTAAAGAATGTTAACATATAGTAGTGTCGCGAAATTGTGAATACACTATACAGGCTGTAATAGAAATAAGTACATTAAATTTAACTAGTGATAGAACTCGTCCATAGCAACAATATTTCTTAATAACTTTCTTTTGAAACCTCAATTTTTCCCTCCCATAAATTAACGAGTCGTTTAGGTATTTTCATAATAATATGACCCAGTAGCAATAATAATGGAACAATTGTTATTGACAAATAAATCGATTAATAATTATTATAAAAGTTATAATCAGTAAAATTGCCTGCCTTTACGGATAGCGAGTATACAGACATTGTGCTGGCCTATGGTGAAGCTTTGGGAAATCATATTTAACTGTTAAAATCTTCAAATGAGGGTATTTCTGGTTGACCAATTATAACAAAATCTAATCACTTGTTCTTCTGGATGCAAATTTGAGGAATACGAAAAAAATATAATTATTGGAATCGTGGTATTGAAGTTATGCGATCCGAAACTTTCGCCACACACACACAAACAGACATCATCGTAAAAGTGGTAAAATCGTATTATAGGGACCCTAAAACATGCTTATTCACTAAAAACTCATCAATGAATTTTTTGACCAAAGGTGACGGAAGGTAAAAATGGAAAATTATTATTTTTAAATAGTAATAATTTATAAACAATGGAAACTTGGATTAATTAAAAAAACTAAATTTTCTACTGTTTATAAATTATTAATTATTGCTTAAAAATTATAATTTTTCATTTTTTTTTAAATTATTTTTCTACTCTAAATACTTAGAATTGAAACGACAACAAAAGCAGAAATGATTATTAAACGATGATCTATAGCGAATAAATGATAATCAATCTTTAGTAGGTGGCTATATTTAGGTGTTCTATAGTCATTTGTTATTTGTTGCACAAATATGAAGGACATAGGGTTCATACTTTTTGAAATACACAGATTTTTTGCGTTCGCCTGATTTTTCCTGAGTGTGTATATTTAGAAAAAGAACTTTAAGACAAATATCTGTATAAAACTATTGAGTTTTAGGCTGAGATCATCGGTAGCCAGCCTCCTCGAACTTTGTCAATTATTATCATACTTTTAATTCCCTAGACTCCATCCTTGTAGAATGGAAATCACGGCGTATCGCAGCTAACCTCGTTAGGGCCATTGTGGCTGTTCCAAGCTCGTCTTGCGCTTTGAAGCTGCAGAGTCAATGTTAACAGGCTATTCTCTCTAAACAAAACCGATTAGCTTTAACCGGGTCTCTGGTTTCAACGCCTCTGGCACTCATTTCAATACGTAATCGCGTTAATTCGGTATATGAGTTTTGGTAGCGAGAACATATACCACGTTCAGAGCTGTACGACACCAAGATACAAAACATTGTGTCTTGCAACATACAATTCGTATATTATATACAGCTTATGTATCATTTTATAACTTAAACTTATATCAAAACAATATAACCTATATTATTGCAATCAGTCAATCAGATCTTTGACTTTTTTGTTACAAACAATTGATACTTATAAATAAATTATGAAGATTTGCAAATTTACTTACCTACTAAGATAATTCCACAGTTTTATTTCCATATTTTGAATATATATATTAAACAGAAACACACTAACACTCACTAAACCAGTCTCGTAGCACAAAAAATTCTTCCCGTAAATGTGACAGTTTTAACGCATGCGCATTTGTTATAAATATTGTTCAACTTTATTTATATGACATTAATACATGGTATATCAAGATAATGGAACAGTGCATTTTATTCATGTATATGAAGAGTTGCACAAAAAAATTGATAATGATATTTTGTAAAAGGCATAGAGGGGACACATTTTGATAAAACCATTAATATTTTAAAGCCAGTGGTACTCAACTTATGGAATGGCATATATTTTTTCCTAACTCATTAAATAGAGTTTTTTTTCTGAATTCAACGATATAATATCATACCCTTACATTGCAATAAATTTGATAAAAATTAATTCAAAGTTAGTATTTCATTTCTATTTTAATTTTTTTAAGTAGGTTAAGCAAATATTTAATCATTACAACAAAATTATCTGTCATTTTCGTATGTCATTATTATCCATTATTAAAATTAACGTAACTTTCGTTACCTATAATAATAAATTTAATAATGGCAGCAGATTCAACAAATACAGATTTTTATTTGTTGATGTGAGACGCATAAAATGCGTTTATAGCATGTTATTAACTATTTATCATTTTAACAATAATCTACGGGCAAATATATGACAACAGACACGTGCTAATTTTTTTAGTTCCCACAATAAATAATACAATATTTATGTTAGTATTATTTATAAAACTGAAGGAAACTGATAATATATTCATTTAATTACTATATTAAATTTTATTTTTTTACTAAAATTATTTGCAAAGTGATATTTATTTATTAAAGGACCACCTACAATTATATTAAAAAGAAGAATAAATAAACTTCTGGATGATTATTACTCCAATTCAACAAATTTTGATATGGTGTATTAATAGAGTGTATAGAACTTGAATACATTGCTTATAATAAAATTTCCTAGGTTTAATAATAATTTATTTGCAAGTAAACCATTGTCTGCATGTGACAAATGTTTTCTTCTTCAATAATTCGCAAATAATTTTTATGAAAGTAATAAAATTTAAGATGGTAATTAATTGAGTATATTGTCAGTTACCTTTATCCTCAGTTTTATAAATAATACTAACATAAATATTGTATTATTTACTGTTGGAACGAAAAATTTTGGGGCTTGCCTTTTGTCATATATTTGCCCGTAGATTATTGTTTAAATGAGAAATTTATTTAATAACATTGTATTTTACTCCAGTAAATTAATACATTCATAATATATTTCATATAACAATCAGCAATATTTTGTATTTAAAATTAAAATCTTGACAAAGTAAATGTTACTGACGTCATCACAATGGATTATTCATCTTGAATGACTTCACCTATATTTATTTATTCACAAATATATTACTATACACAAAAGAATACATTTCACTCAAGTAGATTACTATAACATTTTTACTATTTTATTGGTCATGAAGTTTCTGTTTTATGTTTACTTAATAATTCATAGCATTGCATAAAATTTGCATTTAAATAAGTAAAAAGTACAGCACTGTTTTTTTATTTCTTTTACCAACTTTACACAATGAACTCTCGTGCAAAATATGCATTGTTGGCGTAAAATATTACATCTGATTACGGGCCTGGAGTATCCCTCCTCTTCCTCAGGCCGCGGGTGAAATTTGCTCGACCAACCCCAGAAAGAAGCGGTAGGAACGATCACGTTATTTAATTAAAACTGCAGATTCAAAAAGATTGACAATCAAGTTATCTGTCACCGCGGAAATTGTTTTGCATGCATTAGAAAGAAAGTTTTGATGATAAAAGCCACTAAAGTATAAGGCAGAGAGGGAGGATTGCAGCCAAAACTTACTACTTGACGAAATAACAATGATGTAGTTATTTTTATATGTAGGGCAGTAAGCCTGCGCCATATGTCTACAAAAATAAAGGAAAGAAAAAAAACTCATTTTTCGGTTCAATTGTAAATTGGTTGTTTTACGGCTTTTTACAAATGGAGTATTTATTGAGGTTATGTTTTCACAATATACTTCTCTATTAAATGGTTTTAAATGCTTCATTTACAATTTTCATGTTGTTTTTGTTGTAGTCGCTGTAGATTTTAAAAATGTATAACTGAACGTACATTGCTTGTGTTTTTAATAAAATATAAATTCAGTTTGATGATTATACTAATAAAATATTGAATGTTACTATAAAAAAATCTGTTGTGGCCAGCACAATACCTCTCGCCACTTCCGTATTTTGTTACATAAGTATAGGGCGAGAGCAGTCATGTGACATTGTTGGCCTTAGCAAGCAGATATGGGGACCCGTGTCAGAATAACAATTTGTAATTATGTACATAAATGTCAAATGTCAGAATTTTTCATTAAAATTTTCAAGATTTTTTAAATTCACGTAGTTAATTTGTCACTTGTCGAGGAAAATAAACCACCTGGAATTGGAAAATCACTAAATTTAGAATGAAAAATTATGATATTTGACATCTATGTATATAATTACTAGCTATCATTCTGACACGGACCCCATATCTGCTTGTCAAGGCCAACAAAGTCACATGATTGCTCGCGCCCTCTTGTATTTAACATTTCTTATATACTTAAACTCTACACCAAAAGTTCTACTTATATCTATTCTTTACAATCAGATTTTTTAATTTGAAATTCATTCAAAGAAGAAATTTTGTCCTACTCTTCTAATTTTTCCAATTCATTATCGGGATTGACAGTATTTTTGAAGGGTATATGTATATATAATGTACCTATGATTTTAAATATTTAACTATTAATACAATAAGAAATACTATGATGTATGTAGTTCCAGAAAAATCTTTAGTAATGTCTCTGGATTTTTGACACTGACATTTATCTGTCAGCTACGAACATTTTAATTTTGTAATTGGTTTCCATGACATTATTTGGGTTGTGAGATTTATTATAACAGATTATTATATATCTTATATTTCCTTATCTCTAAATTTATAAAAGATATAGTAAAATATTTATATGTATCAGATAGAGAATTTACTCTTCTTTAATACTAGCAAGAACAATTTTTTTCAAAAAATAATATTTAGGAGATTTTTTTAAGAATCTGCTACTGCCGGTTGTCCAATTATTACCAAAACCTTTTCACCTCTTCCCAGTAATGCCCGATTGAGAAATACGTAGTTAACAGATATTAAGTATTATAGTTTTTGAGAAATCGTCCTTCCAACCTCGCCACACACATACACACACACACTCACACACACACACATCATCGTAAAACCTCAAAACATGCTTAATCATTATTATCTGGATATGCGATTTTTAGCATAAAAAATTGATGTGGCCAATGCAAAACCCCCCGTCATTTATTTTTTATTAATTTAAATACTTAACTACATATTTACTTATGCTGGCAACTGTATTAAGTTCCTTTACATATAAATAAAGCTCTATTTACTATTTTCTTTTTAAAACCTTACTATTATTAATTTTAAATGATTAGTTGTAAGACAGTGACATTTATGTCAGTTACATATATTTGAGATCTGAAACGTGTAACCATTGAGTTGTGTTTATAGCGTAGGCTCCAGGATTTAAATTATAGATAATTTAATAAATTTAATTTTGATTTGTTCTAGAACTTTAATGGACCTAAATCATTTTCTAGTTATTTGCAGGATTTTTATATACAAATAAATATTTTTGTAGATAATATAAAAATGAGAATGTAAATAACAATACATATTTTTAAATATAATAATACATACATACATGAATTCAAGTTGATGTGTTATGAGTTCAACTGTTTGTTGCATATTTTTTGTTTCGTCATTCTTCATATTAATTTTTAATTATTTATTATCATGTAGGTATATGTATTAATTTTGAATTTTCTTTTTTGCAGAATGCAGCAACAACAACTCGCCGCCCAGTTAGCCCACCACGGAGGTTCCCGCCAACCACCCCTCAGCCCGGCCCCACATACCTCAGACTCCGACAGCGACATCTCTTTAGGGGCCCATAGTCCCCCATTACCATCCCCAGGCCCGCCTATGACACGGTTCACCAGTTCCCCAACGCCGCTGTCCACGTTTCGCTTCGGTCCGCATTCCCCAGGTCCCATGCCGCCCCAGTTCCGCTTCGGGGGACACTCCCCTGCCTTTCGGCTCGACCGACGAATCGAAAATACTAACTCGCCACAGGGAGATAATGGGGGGTATAGCACGCGACTAGACGAAGGCAACAGCCCCATTGATGTAGAGAGCACGGAAAGTGTGTATCAAGATAAGAGCCCCCAAGAACAAACTAGTTTGCACCATTCGCCGCCTATGAATTTAAGGATTGCGGATAACCCAGTACCTATGAGAATACAGCCTGAAAATCCTATCCCTATTAGATTAGGGGGGCACCAGTTAACTACCCCTTTAAGGATTCGGGTAAATTCGCCGGGTCGATTAAGTGGCAACGTGTCCCCCCAAACTAGTTTGATGAGTGCCCCTACGCATGGGGGGATAGTGAGAATAGCTCCCCCTAGTCCGAATCAACCCCTACACAGGCCCTTCTCACCCCCAAGACTCACGTGATACCAACTACCCGAATATTAAATTCCTAATCACTGCTTCAAAATTCATCGCTTTGAATTTGTTTGGTTCTTGTTGAAATTGTGAAAAGTGCAATGTTTCTCACGGAGACAGTGAGTAAAATTATTAACTGTTAAACAGCAAATGGACTTTTAGGACTTTTCAATAGTAGTAGTTCACAAGTATTAATAAATATAGTATTTATTCGATTTGTGTGTGAATGGTAAATTGCATTTTAGTGTAATATAAAAATATAATTTTAATTGTACAAAAATATATGTTCTGTGGCAATTGTAGATATTATAAATATATTGGAAATATTTAAATGATTAAAATTTCACCAGTCTAAAATGCAGTACTAAATTGACAAAATGAGCTCTATGTTAATTTGTTTGTATAGAAAAATCATTGTTCATTCGACACTGGTTTCAGTTCCGCTCCACGTAGAGCTCACTTTGTTTAGTTTTAGTTTCAATTAATTTGATCATGCAAACAAACAAAGTTTGTAATTGTTCGAATGCTCTCATGTTGATTAATTAATTAGTAGTTTGATTTGATATCAAAATCACTCTTCAGCAAGCTTAGGATTTAAATGCTTCCCAAACTAATCAAATCTCTCTCTTCAGCAATGATTCTTTTGTGTTCAACACTACGTGATAGGGATATTCATACATGCATGGTTGGGCATTTGTATACATATTTTAAAATGGATTCATTGTACATACATAATATAAATATACACACTATACAAATTAATATGGCGGACGTTTTATTTATTTATCCTTTTCCCCAATCGTTAGTAGTAAAAGACCACGTGTTGTTTGTAGGTAGGTACGATTTTAAATATTTTTTCAAAGGATTTAAAATAGATTTTTTAATAATAATAATAATAATAATAATAATAATAATAATAATACAGGGTGTAACAGAAATAAGTACATAAAATTTAACCAGTGATAGAACTCATCGAGTGCAACAATATTTCTTAATAACTTTTTCTAATAAACCTTCTAGATAGTGAGTTAATATTCTGCGCGTGCGTCTAGTCGTCTACAAACGGCTGTGTCCGTTGTGGTTGTAACGTTGTGACTTGTGACTGAATACAATAATTAGAAACTGTTGAATAAGTTGACAGATACACCAGAAGATAAAACTATACACAAATCGGAGAAAATAAAAGATAGAATAGAATATCTCGACTAAGGTAACATAAAAATAATGCGTCAAATTTTTATGTTACAACAGGTTGAATCGTTGGACAATCCAAAAAAGGTAGGATATATATAGGATGTATTCGACCAAGAACATTTCTACAATTGACGGAACAAGAAAACGCATAAAGATGATTAAATTAAATTTATTTGAGAAAGTTGACAACTCACATTTGTCAAAAACAATTGTTTCATTGTTATTGCCACTGGATCAAATTATTATGAAAATACCTAAACGACTCATGAATTTATGAGGGGGGGGGGAGGATAAAATTCTAAAAGAATTGGGATTCCGAAAAAAAGTTATTAAGATATATTGTTGCTCTCGACGAGTTCTATAACTGGTTCAATTTAATGTACTCATTTCTGTTTATGGATCTAAAGTTGAAGAATACGAAAAAATTATAATTTTTGGAATCGTGGTATTGGAGTATTGCGATCCGAAACGATCGTCACATACACACACACAGACGCACACACACACACTCACATACAGACATCGTACTTATACATTAGAAACTCACTACCGATTTTTTTGACCAAAGACAATACCTTTCTTACCTAAAGGTGACGGAAGGTAAAAATTGAACTGAATTATGTTAACTGGTTCATTCTCTTTTGGAATGATGAAGAGATGAAAAAACAAAATTTCCAATATTTTCTAATATATTAGGTTTCTGGTTTCCCTCACAAAAGAATCCTATATTTATACCACCCGCCTAATTATTTCGCATTCTCATGTTTCCCGGACCAGAACTAATTGTAGTTAGGTAATTAACTGATCGAGTTAATATACTCGGAGATAAATTACTGCATGTAAAATGAATATCTTTCATTCTAAATAAAAATTATTTTAACATCAAGGAAGAGATTAATATGTGAGATACTTCACAACTTGATTTACAAATAGTAATTTTCTTATTATGCTATGAATAAAGTAAATAAGGAATTATTAAAGCTGTGAGAAAGAAAATAAACATCATTTGCAATGGAATTCTGTCATTTTTCAAGTCTGAGATAATCTCAATAATATATGATTACTTATATTATATTACAGTCATTATGATTTTAATAAAACTTGGAATATGGAATATGTACCAATTAAAATTTTATTAAGAGTACCTACCTGGTAAAAGTAGGTATTGTTGATAAAAATCTGATGTTGCCAACACATGGCCTCTGGCAATTTCCATATTATGTTACATAAATAAATATTAAATAAATATATCATCACGGCATATTAGAACCAACCTGCTTTGTACGCAGATACCAGTAAATGATGAAATATTTGTACCGTGTGGGCGCTTACCAGACGTCACCACACGGGCACTCATTGCTGTCGTGGAAAGTGCACCACAGGGGTCAATTTTGTGCCATTAAAATTCGAACATTTCTTATACATACAAATATTTCAAATTATATCTATTCTTTCGGTCTATGAGGAATTTTCTCCTACTCTTCTAATATATTCAAAATTATTTATATTCACTGACGGTATTAGCAGTATTTCATAAGGATATATGTAATATTAATATACCTATAATTTTAAATACATAATTAATAATACAATAAGAAATTTTAAATGTACTTCCCAGAAAAAACTTTCTGTAATGTTAATAAAATTGTTGATTCTTGACACTGACATTTTGCATTTATCTGTCAATTTTAAACATTTAAATATCTCAACTGGTTTCCATGCAGTTGTTTGGGCAGCGAGATTATTTATTACAACAGATTATTCTATATTATTATATAATATATCTCTAAATCTATAGAAGATATAATATTTTTTTAAATGTATCAGATTGAGAATTTAAAGATGTTTATTATTGTATTAACATAAATTTTCAAAAAATAATATTTAGATTTTTTTTAAGAAACTACCACTTCCGGTAGTTCAATTGTTACCAAAATCTAATTAACTCTTCCCATTAATGTTAGGTTGAGGAATCCGTTGTTAAACAGGTCTTTAGTTGTATAGAATTTGAGAAATCGTACCTCCAACATCCTAATACACACACACACATCATCTTGAAAATATTATAATCGTATTCTAGGGACTTTAAAACGTGCTTAAGTATTAAAATTTGGATATGTGATTTTTATCATGAATCCAATAGGTACCTCTTTTAGCGAGACGTAAAAATATTTCACACACAAAATTGAAACATAGTTTAGTTAAATAAATAAATAAATATATCATCACGGCATATTACCCATTGCTGGGTGTGCCAATCTGCTTTGTACACAGATATCGGTAATGATGAAATATTTGTACCGTGCGGGCGTTTACCAGGCGTCACCTCACGGGCACTCATTGTTGGCGTGGAGAGTGCACCACAGGGGTCAATTTTGTGCCATTAAAATTCGAAGTAAGTGACCCCCATTTAATTTTGACAAAATAAAAACTATTCAATTAGTAGGCTATATATGACAATCGTTGTTGATAGATGTCAAGTCGTTTATTTATAAATTATGAAGAAACTTTATTTTCTGTCATTTGTTTCATGAAAAATAATGCAAATGGCTGATATGTCTGATAAAGACTGTGGTTTTATTTTTGTGCCTGATGTTATTTTAAATGCATTATTTGTTGTAGAGTGAGTTAAAATTCTGCCAACGGTAATAATAAACTAGGGTTAAGTTCAGAATAGCTTCTTTTTGACACAGGAATAGCTATTCCTTAATATCACTAGCTTAACCCACAAATGTATAACAATAAACATGGAATAAGACTTAATTCTAGAATAAACTCTCCATAAACGTCATTTTAACACGGAGTTAAGAGATATTCTTAGAATACCAATTCTGGAAATAGGAAATTATTTATTATTATTATTATGTGGGTGAGTTAAAATTCTGAATGACTTAATTTTTTTTAATTCACTAGCAAATAATCAGTTATTTTTAGTCGTTGCTATTTACAATGTCAAAATCGAATAAAATATGTCTTATTATTATTTATTATAAATAAAAACAATCTTATCTAGTGTAATTAAATTAAATAAAAACTTGGTGTTATTTTTCATGCATGTTTGCTATCTTCATGTTTTCATGTTTAGGTTGGTTTCCATGACAAAGCAACCTATTTATCATTTTGTCACCCGTGTTTGTCCGGGTTTCATCAGCAACAGCGACCGTCAGATGTTATCGGCGATGCTCTCGGACAATGTGTTACCTGTCACCTAATGACGGACTGCAGTTTTGAGCGAAAACAGCCATAGCACTCTAGATATGCACTTTCATGAAAATATAAAGTGTAATAATTTCTTTTTGTGATGAAAGATATGAAACTGGTTTTATTGGTTTAAATTAGTGGTACTGAAAATGGTTGAGGTAATTAAATTAAATGACTTGGGAATTATATTACTAATCTATACTATTAAAATATTTAAAAATAAATATCGAATTAGACGCAAAACAAATATCAAAATAGGTTGTAAATATTTATATTTTTTAATTATGTTTGTACGATACCGAATGTGATACTAATGTGCCGATGATATTTTGATAAGTGTGGAAAATATTAATTATTTATTTCACGAATAAAGTTCTAATTGACTAATAGTACATTAAAACAAAAATTACAGACAGCAAACCTATTCTTAAATTGTTTCAAGTAAGAATATAGCAGATGGCGCTTGAGAACCGATCGTTTTTTTTTTACCTTACGTTTTAAGGTCCTTTTACGATCCGATTTTAATATTTTTACTAGTTTGTTGACAGTGACATATATCTGTCAGTTACAAACATTTGAAATCTGAATTGTGTGTGTGTGTGTGTGTGTGTGTGTGTGTGTGTGTGTGTGTGTAGATATGTGTGTGTGTGTGTAAGGATCCTCTTTACGGTCTAACTCAAATACTATCGTTCAGAAAATTTTGAAATCTTGTATTTCTACCTTACTCTTATATGGAAAGATGCCAATAGATTTTAGAGTAAATCACATAACCGAAAATGGCACTTTACTGGAAGCTCAAAATAGTTTTTCTTCGAAAAATACCTTTAAATATTGTTTTTTCGAGATTTATGGTATATAAAAATTAAAGATTATTAAATTTTCTACAGCACAACACATACACAATGCAGATCTCAAATGTTTGTAACTGACAGATATATGTCACTAACAAACTATTCATTTCAAATAATAATATTAACGTTTTAAAAAGAAAATAGTAAATGGAACAATAATTATACGGAAAGGAACTTAATACAGTTTCCAGCATAAGTAAATATGCAAAAATATACATAAGATAATAAAAACATATATCATCACGGCATCTGCTTTGTACGCAGATGTCGGTAATAATGATGACATATTTGTTCCGTGCAGGCGTTTACCCGGCGTCACTTCACGCGAATCTTGGGAACGGGTTCGATTCCGACCGACGCCAAATATTTTAGAATTTTAAATGGCACAAAATTGACCACTGTGGTACATTCTCCACGCCAGCAATGTCAATATAGGTAAGTATATAAATAAATAAAATAAATATATCATTACGGCATATTACCCATTGCTGGGTCTGCCAATATGCTTTGTACACAGATTTCTTCGGTAACGATGATGACATATTCGTACCGTGCGGGTGTTTACCAGGTGTCACCTCACGAGCACTTATTGGTGGCGTAGAGAGTGCACCACAGGAGTCATTTTTGTGCCATTTAAAATTCGAAATATTTGGCGTCGGTCGGAATCGAACCTGGTATTTAAATTTAATTTAATTTTAAGTATTTACATGAATAAAAAATAAATTAAACGGGAGGTATTGTGTTGGCTACATCAGATTTTTTTTCTGTCGCTTCCTAGCGTCGCTGTCACCGATATATAGGGCGTCAGTCGCTTATTTCCACAGCCTACTCTTCTGCGTGTATCGTATCACGCGGTGGTCGCGCCAACCGAGGTATCAGTTTCATTGGGTACCAGAGCGCGCACGATGATTGGCTGGCCTCAGGCAAACCACGCCCACTTCTGGTGTCATCACTCAACTAAAACGACTCAGCTCATGTGTGGGATGAGGAGATTGCATGTATGAATATGAGCATAGAAAAATTAAGAATGAGAGGTGTTAGTTTAGAAGAGAAGTGATTGGTAATGAGTGTCATTGAATTTTAAACATAATTAATTTCAGTAGCAGTAAATTATTAATTTACATAAAGTCCGTTACCATAACTTGATCCCCACGTCATCAATCGTAACCAGATGATTCAAATCGCTAGGGAAGGGAGGGAATTGATGACGTTATGTTGTCGGGTGAAATCGGGTGAAATCGTCTGATTTCCGTAATATTCATACAAATCAAAACTGAAAACTGACAGTATATAGTATAACTTATACCGTTTGAATATTATTATTCATCAAAATTCGAAGCGAGACATTTATTTCGCAATAATAAATCAATTGAATAATTATGATGTAATGTCAATACTGACAATATTATAATAAATATAACATATATTGTGTCATTTTTGTTATTCGTCAAAACCTTATTGGAAGCTCAAAATAGTTTTTCTTCGAAAAATACCTTTAAATGTTATTTTTTCGAGATTTGTTTTTATAAAAATTAAAGTTTTTCAATTTTCTACATTAATACTTTTTGTATATATTTTATGGATAAATTTATAAAATTATGTATAATATTAATCCCGGAGGCTACGCTATAAAGACAACTCCATGGTTACACAGTACAGATCTCAAATGTATACAACTGACAGATATATGTCACTGTCAACAAACTAATCATTTCAAATAATTATATTAACGTTTTAAAAAGAAAATAGTAAATGGAACAATAATTATATGGAAAGGAACAATTCAGTATCCAGCAATAGGTATAAGAAAATAAAAATATATATCATCACGGCATATTACCCATTGCTGGGTGAGCCAATCCGCTTTGTACACAGTTGTCGGTAATAATGATGACATATTTGTACCATGCTGGCGTTTATCAGGCGCCACATCACGCGAATCTGGGGAACATAGTTCGATTCCAAATATTGTAGAATTATAAATAGCACAAAATTGGCCCCTGTGGTGTGCTCTCCACGCCAGCAATGAATATATATATGTATATATAAATACATCATGACGGCATATTACCCATTGCTGGGTGTGCCAATCTGCTTTGTACAAAGATTTCGATAACGATGAGGACATATTTGTACCGTGCGGGCGTTTACCAGGTGTTAATTTAATTTAATTTTAAGTATTTACATGAATAAAAATTAAATGGGAAGTATTGTGTTGGCCACATTAGATTTTTACCGTCCGTCACCTAGGTATAGGTAAGGAAGGTATTGTCTTTGGGCAAAAAATTCGGTGGTGAGTTTTCATTGAATAAGCACGTTTTAGGGTCTTTACAATACGATTTTACTATTTTTACGATGATGTCTGTATGTGTGTGTGTGTGTGTGTGTGTGTGTGTGTGTGTGTGTGTGTGTGTGTGTGTGTGTGTGTGTGTGTGTGTGTGTTCGTATGTGCGTGTTCGTGTGTGCGCGTGTGTGTGTATGTGTGTGTGTGTGTGTGTGACCGCGGTTTCGTCAACGATATCTCCAATACTAGAATTCCAAAAAATACAATTCTTGCGTATTCCTCTTCCTTACAACCATATGCAGACTTGATTAGATTTTGGTTATAATTGGTCATTTGAAGATTTTAACAGTTTTTCTTGAAAAACTCAGTTAAATTTTATTATAACTTAAAGAATATATTATTCTCTATACGATTTGATTGCATTTTATATTTCATATTCAACAGATATAGAGTTAAAGAATAATAAAGATAAAAAAAATCATATAAATTTCATAATTCAGCCGGCTATGCTAACTTAACCATGGAAACTGCTAATATATTCAGGTAATTCAAATTGACAGATGTCAGTATCAATAAAAAGCAAGTAATTGAATGAAAGAATAAGGGAAGTAACTCTAGTGTTAGAAGTTTTTAGATATAAGAGAGACGATTACATTGGTTTGAACATGTCATGAGGAGAGATGAATATATTAATAGAAGGTGGAAGAAACATAGGAAGACCAAATATAAGATGAAAAGACTGTATTGCAGAAGATTTGAGAGAAAAGGAACTGAATGAGGACGACACGCAAAACAAAAATGAGTGGAAGAAGAAAATAAAAAATATCGACCCCCTAACGAATGGGAAAAACTAAAGAAGAAAATGTCAGTGTCAAGTGCAATTTGCATAGTTTGTTTATGAAATAACTTTACTGGAAATATAGCATCTTTTGCAAAAAAAAATTATGTATAGGGCGCGTGCAGTGACATGACGTTGCTGCCTTTGGCAAGCAGATATGGAGACCCGTATCAAAATGACAGCAATTAATTATGTCCATAACTGACAAGTGTCATAATTTTTCATTCAAAATTTCATGATTTTCTTATTTCATGTGGTTTGTTTGTTATCAGGAGTATGGAATTCAGTTGCCGAGAAAGGGAATCATAAAATACCAAAAATTTAGAATCTTTTGCAAGAAAATTTATGCATGGAATTTGTACATAATACACAGGATTAACGGAAGGTATTGTGCTGGCCACATCAGATTTTTTTATTTTTATAAAGGGCCACACAAAAATAGAAAAAGGGCCATGCACAAGTAGCCCGAAGGCCACCATTTTCGCAAGTGATTTAAACCATGCCAGAGGTCCTAATAACAATAGATTACTTATAGGAGTACGATAAAAAGACAATAGGAATGTGTCATTTGCTAATGTGTTAATTCCATTTCAAAATATTAAATATAATATCTACAAACATACAATTTTATAAAACCAAATGCAAAAATACAGGACTGTGTAAAAGCAACATTATTTTTCTGATTTTATAACTCCTAGTAAACCTCTAACACCTCTGTTATAAGCAGCCTACTCATTGATGTGTGAACCACCGTGTGTAAATTCCACTTTTGACAGTAACAAAATAGCTCTCTTCCAGGGCTTAACGACACAACAGTTACAAATCGCATTGTCAAAACTCACGCCAGACGTAAAGCTGTTTCTCTCTCGCTCCACAGCTTTGTGCTCTACATACCTCTCACTCACTCTCACACACAATGCCCGGGATGTAAATCTGTTAGATAGACACCTATGTGTGTATGTATAAATAACTTGTGGTGCGGTTGCTAAGGTATGTGGGGTAGCTATGTACGGCTGTCACATGTTTTTAGCTAAATACGTTACTGATATTTTTCTATAGTACTATTGGCAGATAATGTAACGTGCATACAGGGTAGCTTGAGATAGGGTATTCCGATGTAAGGAATATTTTAAAGTACGGTATAAAGTTTTATATTTTGAATCTTATTAATATAAATTTCTTTTTACCTTACTTCAGCTTTAGGTAAAGAAGGTACTGTCTTTGGTCAAAAATTCGATGGTGAGTGTTTAAGGTAGTTGGAGCATGTAGTGAAATCTATAAAATCTTAATAACCTTTGGCGTACAGCTAGATTAAGTATTGCTCGATGTAAATCCAAAATTTTAGTCAATTGCCCAGTTCAGGGCCCTGTTTCATAAAAATTACTAGTCGACAAGTTACAAGTTATAAGTGACAAGTGTACAAGTGACAAGTTCTAGTAATTTCTGTTTCAAGAATAATTTTTGACTACTTGTCAGTTTTCCAATATTACTAGTGAATTTTTACAAATTGACAAGTTTGAAACCATAGTTTCATAGTGAATGTAATATTTTTAATCACATTAAAAAGTATGCGTTTTAAAATAATTTAATTTAATTTTGTCCACATTTTGACATTCAACCCTTGCAGTCAAAGAAAGTTAAGCAGGCAAAATTATAATTAATTGTAATTATATTTAATATGGCAAAAAATTCTATTAAATTGGCGTTTCTTCGCGAAATTAAGGAACATAAATACATCCTATTTGGCGCTTTTTCCACAAATTTAACAAAAAATATGAAAAGTGAAAAATGGAAATTAATCCATGAATTTGCTGTTTCGCACGCATTAATTTCAAATGAGAAGGACTGGCAATATTGCCGGGATACATTATGGCCAAATTTAAGAAAAAGGACACTAGTAAATGCTTTGGTTACACTTTGCAGTATAATAAACCATTTTCTTAATTTATTTCA
Organism: Harpalus rufipes; assembly: GCA_951394225.1. Taxonomy (NCBI): domain Eukaryota; kingdom Metazoa; phylum Arthropoda; class Insecta; order Coleoptera; family Carabidae; genus Harpalus; species Harpalus rufipes. The sequence goes on along the minus strand of OX596283.1, from coordinate 19,255,772 downwards.
ACAAACTCAGTTTCATATTTTCTTTTAAAAATTTAATTAGATTAATTAATTTTTTAATATTGGAATAATTGCTCTCTTTTAAATATTACTATTGAAAAGTATTAAATTACGAAGTAGTTGCTAAACATACTTTTTTATATTTATTGTTCAGGCTAAAGTGGATAATGCAAAGAAAACTGGCTCCGCAGGAGCAACAGATTGTAAAATTAACGAAATTGATAATGCAGTGCTCGACATTTTGGGGAAAGATTCCCCGGCCGTTTGTGGAATAGGTGTTACAGATAGTTTCAAACCTCTTCCTCTTCTGAATCACTGGACCACATTTCTAATATTGCAAAAGAAAATTGCTATAATTAATTGTCATAAAAAAATGCAATTGTCAACTTGTAATTTTCAAATGACCAATCTTTCATTCGTGGTTACTGTTCACTTGTAAAATACTAGTAGTAAAAACCAGAAAATATTTTTTGAAACGCTACACTTGTAAACTGCAAAAATATACTTGTAGAAACGGACTAGTTTACTTGTCACTTGTAATTTACACTTGTAGGTTTTTGAAACAGAAACTTGTCAAATTATTAGTTTGACAAGTTCTACAGTGGTAATTTACAAGTGTAGAAGTTTTATGAAACAGGGCCCAGATCAGAGTTATTGAACTCCAAAGTTGTGGCCAGTACAATACCTCTCGCCACTTCCGTTTTTAGTTACATAAGTATAGGGCGCGAGCCAGTTATGGGACATTGTTGGCTTTGACCAGGAAATATGGGGGCCCGTGGAATGACAATTAGTAATTACGTACATAGATGTTAAATGTCAAAATTTCAAGATTGTCTTAATTCACGTAGTTAATTTGTCACCAGGGGTGTGGAATTTACTTGTCGAGGAAAATAATCCACATGGAATTGGAAAATAACTAAATTTAGAATGAAAAATTATAATATTTGACATGTACATAATTACTAGCTATCATTCTGACACGGGCCCTCATATGATGCTTGCACCCTATTGTATTTAACATTTCTTGTATACCTACATTCTACACCAAATATTCTACTTATATCTATTCTTTATATTTAGATTTTGTAGTTTTAAATTCATTCTAAGAAGAAATTTTGTCCTACTCTTCTAATTTTTCGAAATGTTTCCAATTCATTGTCGGGATTGACAGTATTTTTGAAGGGCATATGTAATATGCCTATAATTTTAAATATTTAACTATTAGTACAATAATATAATGTATGTACTTCCCAGAAAAAATCTTCAGTAATGTCTTTGGATTTTTGACACTAATATTTATCTGTCAGTTACAAACATTTTAATTTTTGAATTGGTTTCCATGACATTATGTGGACTGTGAGATTTATTACAAAAGATTATTATATGCCTTATATTTCTTTAACTCTAAATCTATAAAAGATATAATAAAATATTTATATGTATCAGATAGAGAGTTTACTCTTCTTTAAGACTAGCACGAACAAAGATTTTTTTTAAGAATTTGCTACTTCTGGTTGTCCAATTATTAACAACACTTTTTCAGCTGTTCCCAATCGGTAATGTCCGATTGAGAAATATGTAGTTTAACAGATATTAAGTGTTATAGTTTTTGAGAAATCGTCCTACCAACCTCTCCACATACATACACACACATATATACACACACACACATACACACAGATATTATCGTAAAAGTATTAAAATCGGATTGTATGGACGTGCTTAATTATTAAAATCTGGATGAGCGATTTTTAGCATGAATCTAATACCTCTTTTAGAGAGGTGAAAAGGAGGATACGTTTACCAGAACAAAGGATAATCCGTAAAGTTTTACAAATGAAACTGTAATTTTTATATGTTTTCGTATGGTAAATACAATGCTAAAATTTTCATCTCCTCGTTTTCTCCCTTTTAATTTTAGAGAAAAAATATAAATATAAAAGATTTTTTAGAAATAAAAAGAAGCCAGTAATGTTAATAAATATCTACAAAATTACAAGTCCCAAATCTGAGTAAAAAAAACCTCTCTCTATTTCATTCCGCTCTATCACGTTGATCCTGTGATTTTCTTCGACTTAGTTGTTCCATTCTGTATTTCGTCCTTCGCAGCTTAGCGCGTGCTGTGTATCCAGCAACACAAGAGCTGTTAAAAGCTTCTCAGCACCTCGGCCATGCAGGCTCAGTGCTCCACTGTCTCAAATGATACCTCGGTATGTCATACCGCATGTCCACTGGAGCGTACATGCGTGAACACTGAACACTGAGCTTCGACTACTGTATGTGGGATAGAATAGGATGATTATGTTGTTGTAGATAGTTGTGACTTTTGATACTTAAAAGCAATACCAATATGGAAAAGACGAAATTTCTTGGATTTTTTTTTGTTATTACCCTAGAGTTACAAGTTTTAGAAGTAATACTAGTATTAACTAATTATAATTCATATTTTGTCATTTCTTTCCTTCCTTCTTTACTTCTTTGTACAAAGTCCATAAAATCTAGGGACAACGAAAAATAAAATTCAAGCACTTGATATGAAATATTTAAGAAAATAGTACTAGGTGTAACACTACGAGATAGACTCATAAATGAAATGATAAGACAACTTCAGTGGAAGTCTGTATTGGACTTCATCAAGGAGAAATAGGTAGCTTGGTGGAGCCACATGATCAGAATGAACGAAGATAGACGTGGTAGAAAAAATCTGATGTGGCCAACACAACACCTCCCGCCATTTAATTTTCATTAATTTAAATACATTCTAAAATTCGTAAATATTTACTTTTGCTGGAACTGTATTATGTTCCTTTCCACATAATTATTGATCTATTTACGATTTTCTTTTTAAAACGTTACTATTATTATTTGAAATGATTTATTTGTTGACAGTTACATTTATCTCCGGCATTTAAATTATAGATAATTTAAAAATTTATCCATAAAGTATATAGAAAAAGTGATGTATAACGGGCATCGGCCGTTAAGGATTATAACGGACGCACGAATGAAAAACAAAAGTGAAAATATGTCTATAACGGCCGGCGTCCGTTATTATAACGGCCGCGGCCATTAACGTTCATAACAGGCCCCCGCAATTAAGGATAAAGTATTTCTAAAAAATAATCCCAGTATCGTGAAAAGCTTTATGGTATTACGAAAAATTTTGAACGCCACACGGCCGATATGCTATTGCCTCGGTTTACAAACTTCAGCCACGTCCGTTATTTGCTATATATCGGCCTAATGACGTTAATAACTGTAACATTGAGCGTTCGTGAAAATGTATGCTTATGATTTCTCTCTTAAATATTGCTCATGTGGGTATTGTAGGGTTCAGCCTACAGTCAATAGAGCTCTAGTTACTCCACTGCCATTGCCACATGGCAGATGCTCTGGAGGTTTCGTGTTGATGGAGATAGTTATCAGTGTGAGAGGATTACGCGAGGTACAAAGTGACATTATATGTAGCTCCAGCTCTATTCAAATTTGGGGATGAAAAAATATAATGTAAAAACACTACATAATGGATATTATGTTCGTGGTTCGTGGTTGAAAGAATGAAACTATTTGCTAAGATACCACTACCAATGCTTATCTATATCAGTTAGTGTTTTATCTTTTATCTCTCACAGCTTAGGAAGCTTTATTTCAATATTTATTGTTTAAATATGAATTACAAACGTATTTAAATATAAAATATGAATGAATATCAAATCGTTTTACAGTAGTACCAAACTACTCCTAGATCCAGAAATATTTTGATAAATAAATAAACTAAAATTATTATTGAAATCTAACGTCTTCATTAGATGTTATTTTTTCAACATTTTCAGTAATGAAGGGTAGGTAATCTCATTTAATGGAAGATGTTAAAAAGGCTGGTGGCGGTTAGGGGTGAACATAGATCTATAGAGAACAAAGTTGTTTAGAACTAGAAGTTGAATATAAAACTGTTTTTACATTTTTTATTATATTTCTAGTTTTTTCACAATTTTAAAAAGAAATTTGAAAATTTCTGTGAATTCACATAGTTAATTTGACACCAGGAGTGTGAAATTTACTTGTCGAGGAAAATAAACTACATGGAATTGGAAAATCACAAAATTTAGGATGAAAAATTATGATATTTGACATCTATGTACATAATTACTAGCTATCATTCTGACATGGGCCCCCATATCTGCTTGTCAAGGCCAACAAAGTCACATGACTGCTCGCGCCCAATTGTATTTAACATTTCTTGTACCTACACTCTATACCAAAAATTCTACTTATACCTATTCCTCTAATTTTTCGAAATGTTTCCAATTCATTGTCGGGATTGATAGTATTTCTGAAGAGTATATGCAATATACCAATAATTCTGAATATTTAACTATTAATAGAAATAAAATAAAATAATAATAAAAAAATAATATATGTATTTACTTCCCTTCCCAAAAAAATCTTCAGTAATGTCTCTGGATTTTTGACACTGACATTTACAGTTACAAACATCTAATTTTTCAATTGGTTTCAATGGCATTATTTGGGCTGTGAGATTTATTACAACAGATTATTATATACCTTATATTTCTTAATCTCTAAATCTATAAATGATATAATAAAATATTTATATGTATCAGAGAGAATTTACTCTTCTTTAATACTAGCAAGAACAAAAATTGTCAAAAAATAATATTTAATTTTTTTTTTAAGAATCTGCTATTTCCGGTTGTTTAATTATTACCAAAACCTTTTCAGCTCTTCCCAGTAATACCCGATTGAGAAATACGTACTTCGTACTTCAACAGATATTAAGTATTTTAATTTTTGAGAAATTGTCCTTCCAACATCCACACATACACACACACACACACATACAGATATCATCGTAAAAATATTAAAATCGGATTGTAGGGACCTTAAAACGGGCTTAATCATTAAAATCTGGATATGCGATTTTTAGCATGAATCTAAGGTAAAAAACTTACACGACTATTTGCCAATTTAACCGTCTCCATGTCTTCAACAAAAAAGTTAGCAATAGTGATCCGAACAAAAACAGCCAGTATATTTTTTTACACGTCGGAGCTAATCTTCACACTGATTCCCACCAGTCAAAATACGAAATCAGTCCAAGTGAAACAGCAGAGCCAGCATATCAGCAGCGATACCTCGATACCTCAACACCTCGCCACAACAGATCTAGTTGTCACGGCAGCAAATCGGTTGAATATCAGGCATTAGGTAAACAGTGATTGTTCGCAGGCAATACAGCGTGCCTAATCCGTGGATATAATGGCTTCAGCAGCTTATGTCAGCTCATTGGTGCAGGGACAGGACGGAAAGAGGGACACTTCGCACCTCCGTGGACATTGAATGAACTGCAAGGGATAATAGACTCAGAAAACTGCGACAGTGAAATGGGGAAGGCTGGTTTGTTGAAAGAATCAGATGTAAGATGATAAAATTCATAATTAGACATACTAAATTAATGAGTAATACAATAATAATAATAAAATTTGTAAATTGTAGTGAAAGATATAAATATGTGGCCAGCACAATACCTTCCGTCAATCCTGTGTATTATGTATAAATTTCATACATAAATCTTCTTGCAAAAAACTATGCAAATTGCTCTTGACGCTGACATCTTCTTCTTCTTATCTTTTCCTACTCGTTAGGGGTCGCTATTTTTATTTTATTCTTCCATTCATTTCTGTTTTGCGTGTCGTTCTCACTCAGTTCCTTTTCTCTCAAGTCTTTCGCAATACAGTCCTTCCATCTTATCATTGGTCTTCCTCTGTTTCTTCAACCCTCTATTAACTAAGCTATTCATTCTTCTTTCCCTTATTCTTTCAATCCTTTCCGTGTCTTCCCCAACATCTATCTCAACATCGCAACATCCTAATCTCTGCCACATTCATTTACTTTTCATTTATACTGACATCTGTCTATTTGAATTATCTGAATATATTAGCAGATTCCATGGTTAGCATAGTTGGCTGATTTATGAATTTTAATATATTTATAATTCTTTAACTCTACATCTATTGAATATGAAGTATGAAATGTAATAAAATCGTAGAATAATATATTCTTTAAGTTATAATAACGTTAAATGTCAATAAATCATATTTAACTGTTAAATCTTCAAATGAGGCTACTTTCGGTTCACCAATTATAACCAAAATCTAATCAGTTGTTCTTCTGGACGTAAACTTGAGGAATACGAAAAAATTATAATTTTTGAAATCGTGGTATTAAAGTATTGCAAGTAGAAAGATACAAGAGAGACGATTACATTGGTTTGAAAATGTCATGAGGAGAAATGAAGAATGAATAGTTTAGTGAAAAAACATACGAAGACTAAAGATAAGATGGAGGGACTGTATTGAGGAAGACTTGAGAGAAAAGGAACTAAATGAGAACGACACGTAAAACAGAAATGAGTGGAAGAAGAAAATAAAAAACTAAAAACTGACGGACCACTCAAAATAAATATCATACGTATAATATAAAACCTGTCAAAAATAACATACTATTTTTTTAAAGATCAAATTGTTTTCACAGCCTACCATTATGGAGAGAGGTATCCTCACTTTTCTTTTGTTTTAACATAATAAAATTGCTGTTATATTTTGCATGGAATTTTATTAATAGACATTTTGAAAATAAATGTTCGGCATTTTGAAATGGTTAATATTTCGTTGTGAAGGTAATTTTACGTAAATTTTGAAAATAAAATATAAAGCTACCGATTCCCTATGCTAGATTTAAAGTTGTACCCATTTCGCATTTCCGTTAAAACCGGATGTGGTACAAAATTCTTACAGCAATCAACTATGAGCTCCTTTGACTAGCTAAACTTCAAAATAAACGAAATATTCTTGATTCCGTATAATACATATTTTTTTAAAAAATAGTACAGTACGTATATGTTTTAAAAAAAATCTACATTTCTTTATGCGCACCTAGACCAAGTCTTAAATAAAATATATGTATTCCGTAAAAAATCTCGTCTGTACCGTATTTTCTCAAGACCATTAAAATATTTCATTTCTTTTTTACTGACCAGTCGCAAAACAATGTCCAGTGCCCAGTTTACTCGGCCTAGCGTGAAAACTAAGCCGTATAATGACATCCCTAAGTCATGTTAAGTCTTCTGACCGCAGAACTTCCTCCTAACCCGTTAATATTTAACTGGAATCCTACCCAGGTAGACTACATCAAGAGGAAATACCCACAAATCTCCAGAAGGGGGCCATTGTAACACTGACTGTTTGCGTTTAAATTTTAACAGACAAAGAAGCAAATGGATATTAGTGAGATCCCCTGTTTCCTTCTTAAACTTGTCAACAACTACGACATAAGAATGTTAACAGATTTTTACGTTCCGTCACCTTTAGGTAAGGAAGGTATTGTTTTATTGACGAACGACTCTACATCATAGTTTCATGATTTATGAAGGGTGATTCAACTTTGAGTTTTTTATAAATATAAATTTGCCTTATGTGGCTTATCAATTTCTCTAAAAAACTAGCAATTTCAGAGTCTACAGCTGTGAATAAGCACGTTTTAGGGTCCATATAATACGATTTTACCATTTTAAAAATAAAATTCATAATATCTTTGTGAAATGATTTTACTGGAAATATAAAAGTGTAAAATAATTTAAGGTGACAAAAACAAATCAAATAAGTTCATACAACAGATTATAGCCATAAACCAATTCAGCAGATTATTATGTTATAAATATAATGCTATATATGTTTTTCTTTTCTACTTCTTATTTTAAGAAACATACTGTTCTTTTTAGGAGTAGATTAGTTCAGTTCAGTACAAGGTAAGATCATTTCTCCCCTAAAAAGAAAACTCCCATTGAATAGTTTGTAAAAAAAATTCTGTGTGGAATTTGTACAAAATACGTAGAATTGACGGAAGGTATTGTGCTGGTCACATCAGATTTCTTAAATTTTTAAACTACTTTATGATATTTTTACCTCCCGCTACCCTTGGTAAGGGAGGTATAGGGATCGTGCTAAAAATCGCATATCGAGATTTTGGTAAATGACCACGTTTTAAGCCCCTAGAATCTATTTTTAACATTTTCACGATGATGTCTGTGTGTATGTATGTGTGTGTGTGTGGATCCTCTTTACGCTCTAACTCAAATACTATCATTCAGAAAGTTTTGAAACCATGTATTTCTACCTTTTTCTAATATGGAAAGAACACATTAGATTTTGGTGGCAATCGGATAACCGGAAATGGCAGTTTACTTGAAGTTCAAGGTAGTTTTTCTTCAAAAAATATCTTTAAATGTAATTTTTTCTCAATTTGTTATTATAAAAATTAAAGATTATTCCATTTTCTTCAAGTTTGCTTTAATACTTTATTTATATATTGTATGGATAAATTTATAAAATAATATAAAAAATATATACATAGGTAAATAGCGGGAGGTATTGTGTTGGTCACATCAGATTTTTTTATTAATATCTTATAAGTCAAACGGGAATACAAAATCCATGGCTTCATAATCTAATATTATTATATAGCTATGTGAAAAAGAACTTAATATGTAGAAAAAATAAATTATCTAGCACGTTCATTTATGATATGATACAACTCTTTTCAATTTAAGTGCAAACTGTATGCAAATTACTATTAATTGAAATGATGGTAACATATGGAAAATTTATATAATAAATCAAGACATCTCTTTTGTATGACTATTCCCTATACATATTAATATATAATTACATAGAAAGTAAGTTCGTAATTATTGTGGTCATTAAGTAGATTAACATTAGAAATCTCGTCATTTTATGAAATCAAATGAAATATTCGACGTGCATTCATTTATATAAATAAGTTTCCTGAGTATGTCAAGTATAATAGCATGTCTTTCAAATGAAGCAAAAAGGAGCAAAAATAATATTGCGATTATTATATGTTACAAAATACAGATAATATACTTGAATTAATCGTATACTAGATCAAGGAGTTTCAATTTGGTGATATTTTATCTGGCCTAATTTATACATGTTCTGTTGATTAAATAACTAATGAATTTCGAGTATAAAATACATACGATATGAATTATGATGAAATATTATTATTATTAAATTATTAAAAAATCTTTCAGAACTCATATTTTAACGAATTCTACAAACAAGTTGATGGTGTCGCCATGGGCAATCCTCTGTCTCCTTCCATAGCTAATTATTATATGGAGTCCTTTGAAGAATTAGCTTTGGATTCTACTACGATGAAACCTTCATTATGGTTACATTATGTTGATGATGTCTTCGCTATTTGGCCCCATGGACGTCAAAACTTATCAATTTTCTTAAACCATTTGAATAACATCCATTAAAATATTAAGTTCACCGTAGAAGTTGAAGAAAATGGCATTATTTCCTTCCTTGATGTTACTAGAGAGAAAAGAAGATGGTTCTTTACTACATTCAGTCTATAGGAAGCCTACGCACACTAATCAATATATTAATGCCAATTCACATCATCATCCTTCTCAGAAATACGGTACAATTAAATGCCTAATGAGAAGAGCCTCAGAAATTTGTCATTCCGAGAAATTGGAAGAAGAAATGAAAGAAATTAAAAATATTTTTATGAAGAATGGTTTTTCTAAATCATCTATCGAAAAATGCCTGAAACCGAAAAGACCTATAAACAATGCTAATGAAAGAGACGTATTGTTTGCTTCACTTCCTTATGTCAAAAATGTCACGGACAAGATTGGTAGAATTCTTCGTAAGAAGAACATGAAGATTTCGTTTTCTCCATATATTAAAATTCGACATATGTTGAGACAAGTTAAAGACGTCATCCCTCTTTAGTCATCAGGGATTTACCAGATTCCATGTGTCTGCGGGAAAGTTAACATTGGCCAGACTGGTAGAACCATTTCTACAAGATTGAATGAACACCAGCGTTCGATCATGTTGAACCAGCCAGAAAAATCTTCAGTTGCATCATTATCCTTCTCAGAAATATGGTACAATAAAATGCCTAATAAGAAGAATTTGTCATTCAGAGAAATTAGAAGAAGAGATCAAAGAAATTAAGAATATTTTTTATGAAGAATGGTTTTTCTAAGTCTTCTTTCGAAAAATGTCTGAAACCAAAAAGACTTACTAACAATGCTAATGAAAGGGACGTATTGTTTGCTTCCTTATGTCAAAAATGTCACGGATAAGATTGGTATAATTCTTCTTAAGAAGGATATGAAGATTTCGTTTTCTCCTCGACATATGTTGAGACAAGTATAAGACGTCATTCCTCTTCAGTCATCAGGGATTTACTAGATTTCATGTGTCTGCGGGAAAGTTTACATTGGTCAGACTGGTAGAACTATTTCAACAAGATTGAATGAACACCAGCGTTCGATCAGATTGAACCAGCCAGAAAAATCTTCAGTTGCAGAGCATGCCCTGGAAGAATTCCACCGTATCAAATTTGAAGATACAAAAATACTGGTGAGACCTACACACCTAAACAACAGGTTAATTAGAGAAGCCATTGAGATTTACAAAACCAAGAGTAATAATATCAATCATTGTGACGGTCTAGATCTTAGTCCTGCAGGCTTCCTATTTTAAATATGTTGTAATTGTCACCTTAGTTACCTGTTGCTAATGATTTGTTATTTATTTATTTGTATTTGTTGATTTGTTGGTCATGTTCATTCCTGAAGAAGGCAATAGTTTATATTGCCGAAACGTCGTTATTTAAATAAATATAACAGAATTTAAACTAAAAAAGGTTGTATCATTATTATTATTATTTTTCATTTATTGCATTTGTGATAAACTGCTTTGAAAGTATTTTTATATAGTACTTAAGTAGGTAATCTTAAAAAGCTGGTTTACTGTTTTTGATTAGTTTGTAAACAAGTACTTCATTATCATTGCTCATTTATGGTAGCTACTGAATACTCATTATCATTATGACACGGCAGCATATAAAATATAATTATAAGATTGAAGAATTCTATTTCCACAAATATTTCTCGTCATCAACATGGATTCATGTCTGGTAGATCAATCACGACTAACCTTATGAACTTCACTGAATTCACTCTTTTTCTACGTGACAACTCTCAAGTTGATGTGATATACACAGTTTTTTAAAATGGCTTTCGACAGGGTAAATCACAATGTGCTTCTGAAAAAACTCGACAATTTTTTTCACTTTACAGAGGACCTTCTTCATTTTCCAAACTCCTACCTCAGAGATCGCGAAATGACTGTGCATCTTAATAACTTTAAATCAAATCCCTTCACTGCTACCTCTGGGGTCCCACAAGGATCAAACTTGGGCCCACTATTATTCAACCTCTTTATTAATGACGTTGTGGAGTATGTTCAATATTCTCAAAAACTTTTGTATGCAAAATAGTTCTTTAATTACAGTAAATGTAAAATAATGAGTTATTTTGTTAAAAAAATCGTTTACACTTATGCATATCACATGGAAAGTAATTCACTTGAGAAAGTAACTCAGTTTAAGGATGTTGGGATTATATTTGACACAAAACTAACATTTAATGTACACATTGAGACTACTGTAAGATCATCCTACAAAAGATTTGTAATTATAAATTGTCGGTCTTTCTGTAAAACAACTACATTAAAAAGCTTGTATTGTGCATTTGTCCGTTCTAAGCTAGAATACTGTCTACAAGACTGGAATCCAATATATCACAAATATATATCTACGATTGAGTGTGTCCAGCATAAATTCATCAAATATTGTTATTTTAAAATACATGGACAAGATCCTAACTTTACCCATGATTATTCTGTTTTATTGCCTAAATTTATCGAAGGATAAGGTGATATCTAGTATTAAACTCCTCCGGTCTCGATTTCCATGTACAGATATGTGTGGACAATGCTTGTGTGCACCCATATGATTTAGTTTGGCGGCGGAGACGGAGACACAATGGTAGTAGGGCGTGGTCGAGGTCGCGGGCGCCATTGGCCACACTGACCGGATCTACCCGGATCAATATCACGCGCCCGCTCCGGGAGCCCGGATATCATCCTCCGCCAACACCCCCCACGCACAGAGATAGTGAAGTGACTGCACAGAGAATGTAGTAAGGAAATTATATGAAAAAGAGAGGAAATTAAATGAATACTAAATTTATAAAAGCGAAAGAAACGAGAAGAAATTTTAAAAAAATAATACATTTCGTTCTTCTGGATACTCAAAAATAAATTTCTGAACATTTTATTTTAATTCATATTATCTTTCGCATACCTTCAGATAAGAGAGGTATTGCGTTTGGTCAAAAATTTTGATATTAAGTTTTTAATGAATAAGGATTTTTTTTGGGATTTCTACCAATAGAGTACGATATTAAATTTTTGTATTGTTTATAATCGCGAAAAAAATCTTGTTTTTTTTACCTCCCGCTGCTCTTGGTAACGGAGGTAATAGGTATCATGCTAAAAATTGCATATCGAGATTTTGATAAATGACCACGTGTCAAGGTCCATTGAATTCGATGTTAATATTTTCACAATGATGTCTGTGGGTGTGTATGTATGTGTGTGTGTGTGTGTGTGTGTGTGTGTGTGTGTGTGTGTGTGTGTGCATGTGTGTGCATGTGTGTGTATGTGTGTGTATGTGTGTGGATCTTCTGGTCACTCTAGCTCAAATACTATCAACCGCAGAATTTTGAAACTTTGTATTTCTACCTTACTCTAATATGGAAAGAAGGCATTAGATTTTGGTGTAAATCGGATAACTGGAAATCGCTCTTTACTAGAAGCTCAAAATATTTTCGCGATTATGTTATTATAAAAATTAAAGATTATTGAATTTTCTACACGCATGAATTAATAATTTTTCCTATATATTTTATAGATAAATTAATAAATTAATCAATTTTATAAATCCCGAAGTCTATGTTTTAAAGATAAACACGATTTCTTAGTTACAGTATTTTTTTTAAAGATGTCCGATTAAGGTCATATGTATCATGAACGAATTAACAAATTGGCATACATTTATCTGTTTCCTTTGCAAAGGCTATAAGCGTGTGCGATAATGATGGATATAACACGCTTGTCTTTCAAAAATTCATATTGTTTCGACAGTTAAGACATTCCACTTTAAAACGATGCTCGTTGTTAATACTACTTTCGCTGTAACGTAAGTTTATGTATTAATTCAGATACATTACCTTGATTCATAGCCGTACGAATAACTATATTTTCTGTCAGTATCACTGATACTGACATTGTGTCAGTATCTTATTTTTCACATATTTGGTTTCACATTTGCTAACAAACTTACCAGTTGACTTATTTTTGAATTTTGAATGCTTTTACTACAACATATATTTATAGAATAATAAAATAACAGTAGTATCTTATGTACCCTCATAAAAACTAAGCACACGACACTACTGGATTTGTCAGAATGGGCGGAGCAAAAATCTGAATTCATACAATTCGTAGATAACCTTGATCAGACATCTTTCAAAAATTTTACTGTACACAGTTCATATTTCAAATGTATATCACTGTCTGAAAAATAATCATTTCAAATTAATAATAGTAACATTTTAAAAAGAAAATTGTAAATGGAACAATAGTTATATGGAAAGGAACTTGATATACATAGTTTTCGGATTCAGAAAAATATAATTTCACTCTTCGTTAATGTGAATTATATATTTTATGAATGAAACCTTTTTGATGTTATATAGGGTAACACCATAACGTCATATTAATATTATTTCCCCTGCATATTGGTGTGATGATACAAACATGGGCTGTTTGTGTGGAGCGGGTAATATTTTGGTTAGCTTGTGGGTTTTTTGTTTGAAGTGTCTGAGTGGATGAATGTGTGTTTTTTCTGAGTCCATTTACATAATTTATTCAGATATAATCGATTATATTTACTCGATTATTAGGGGAATGTGTATAGTATTCCAAACGTTTTATCGAAATCAAATAACATGTATTAGGTTTTAGGGTTACTCATCATTAAAATGAATATTTATAGAGTTTATTTTTATCTGAATTTTCTATACTAATATAAGTTGCGTAAAATATATTTGATTACCTATTCACTGTACTACTTTAGAAGTTTTGTTCAAATTTTATAGTGATATTAATCATTAAAATTATTATTAAATGTGGTTGCATAGTTTTGTTATGTAACCGGCCGTGATTCAAATATTCCGAGTTCAAATCCAACTGGTAGCAACTTCAAAATAAAAGTTTCCCCTGTTGTATTCTCTACGACAGTGGTTTCCAACTGGTGGTACGCAAGAGAATTTGGGGTGGTACGCAGAAGGGTTCAATAATAATACAAAACAAAAGAACTGGGTTAAAACCTACAACTGCCCTTCTAGTTTTATAGATTTAAGGGTGTATTCACAAGAAATCTGCTCAAACTTTTTACCTTTATTATTTAACTTAGAAAAAGCAACAAACTGAAACAACTTTATCCTTATAAAAACTACAGTTAAATAACATAATCTACAAAAAAAATCCGCCACTAATCTATTTTTAAAAGTCCAGTTAATATTGGTAAAACATTCTCTTTTTACCTTCCGCCACCTTTAGGTAAGGAAGGTATGTCGGATAGAATAAGATGATTATGTTGTTGTAGATAGTTGTGACTTTTGATACTAAGAAGCAATACTAATCCCTATATGGAAAAGACGAAATATCTTGGTTTTTACCTTCCGTCACCTTTAAGTAAGGAAGGTATTGTCTTTGGTCAAAAAATTCAATGATGAGTTTTTAGTGAATAAGCATGTTTTAGGATCCTTATAATATGATTTTACCATTTTTACGATGATGTCTGTATGTATAGGTGTCTGTGTGTGTGACGAAAGTTTCGGATCGCATAACTTCAATACCACGATTCCAAAAATTATATTTTTTTCGTATTCCTCAAGTTTACATCCAGAAGAACAAGTGATTAGATTTTGATTATAATTGGTGAACCGTAGCCTCATTAGAAGATTTAACAGTTAATACGACTTATTGATATTTAACGTTATTATAACAAATAATATATTATTCTATATACGATTTGATTGCATTTTATACTTCATATTCAATAGATATAGAGGTAAAGAATTATAAATAAATTAAATTTTATAAATCAGCCAGCTATGCTAACCATGAATATTGTTAATATATTCAAATAATTCAACTTGACATATGTCAGTATCAATAAAAAGTAAATTAATGTGGCAGAGATGAGGATGTTAAAGTAGATGTTGGGAGAGACACAAAAAGATACGGCAAGGAAATAACTCCAGTGTTACAAGTTTCTAAAAAGATACAAGAGAGATGATTACATTAGTTTGAAAATGTCATGCGGAGAAATAAAGAATATATTGGAAGAAGAACGAATAGCTTAGTAATAGAAGGTTGAAGAAACAGAGGAAGACCACAAATAAGATGGAAGGACTGTATTGCGGAAGACTTGAGAGAAAAGGAACTGAATGGGGAAAGCTAAAGAAAAAGAAGATGTTAGTGCAATTTGCATAGTTTGTTTACGAAATAATTTTACTGGAATTTTAGAATCTTTTGCAAGAAAATGTATGTATAGAATTTATACATAATAAATACACAGGATTAACGGAAGGTATTTTTTTGAATGTAAAAGCTTTAATAGTTTTGTGATATTCATGTAAAAAATCTCATATAAATGGTGAGTAGAATTTCTATTTAAAACGAACTAAAGGGTGAATATCTTCGCTTTCCCTGCACTTTTGAGTCATTTAAGCCCCCCTTTTTTGTTGAAGAATTTAAGACTCCCACCAGTTCCATTGAAACCCACACACCGTACCCACTAAGTATTTATAAACTTGGCTACTGTTGAACACACAGCAGCAGCCAACATTTTTTTCACAGTATCAAATTATCCAAAGACGTAACAAAAGCCGAGCGACCATCAACAAAACAACGCAAGAAAAACTTGAAGGAGTCCTTGGATTAATCCCATCTGGTGATCAACAACGCAAACAGCGACCGCAGAGAAAGAAATAAGAAAAGCGGAGAAAAAAATGTAAAAAAACGGATCGTTACTGCACTCAAGTAAGCGTTTAAAATCAGAGGAGGTTTCGGGACGAGCCAATTCAACCCACTTACCACGAAACGAAGATGAAGACGGTTTTGGAAAGAGACGGAAATCTGCAAAAGAAATTACAATTTACTAACTTTATTTTTAAAATGATTTTGGGTAATTTTCCTAAGTTCATACAGCAAATTTTTATATATCTTGTGACAAGGCGAGCAATAACAAATAAATAACTTTTTATAATCTTCTCTAAATAGTTCAGGAATAATATTTTAACTTGTTATCTTTGTTAGTCAAAATTATGTCTAGAAATAGTTATCATCTTTTATTAACTGACTGTTTAGTCTAGCTGTCAGAGACATTGGACAGTTATTTGTTGACAATTAAGTCTAGAAGTTATTGCAAGCCTACGTGCAGGGCTGATATTTTGATATGGATGCCATATGATACCCTCTTCATCCCCTGAGAGATAATCCTCTTACGAAAGTAACGCTTTGTTTTTAGATAGTCGATCTTAGACACTCATATTGACGAGACATGTAGTCTGTGTTTTAGTTTCTGGTGCGGGCTAAACGTCCGCCTGCTGAGTTACAATGTAACTATTTAGTTTATTTCATTTAGTTATGTTTAGTTTAGTCAATCAATAATAATAAGTTTAATAGTTAATAATTGATTAGTGTTAGTGTAAATATGTGTAAATAAAGAAGTTAGTAATATTAATAATGTCTGTGTCTATAATGTAAGTCATCATCATCGGTCATCAAAGTTAAATGTAAGTGTATGTGTGTTCGTCCTTCGGTTAATCAAGTCGTGGTCATCGTTGGTAAAAGAAGTGCTAGGCACCAGCACCAGAGCCTCTGTGGAAAGTGCACCACAGGGGTCAATTTTGCGCCATTGAAATTCGAAGTAATTTTTGGCGTCGGTCGGGATCGAACCCGGGTCATAATTAACGAATTTAACAATTCTTGTATATACAAATAATTCAAATTGTATCTATTCTTTTGTTCTATGAGGAATTTTGTCCTACTCATCTAATATATTCAAAATTCTTTATACTCACTGACGGTATTAGCGGTATTTCTTAAGGATATATGTAATATTAATATATCTATAATTTTAAATATTTAATTAATAATACAATAAGAAATTTTAAATGTACTTCCCAAAAACTTTCTGTACCTACTGTTAATAAAACTGTTGATTCTTGACAGTGACATTTTGCATTTATCTGTCCATTATAAACATTTAAATATCTCAACTGATTTCCATGGAGTTGTTTGGGCAGCGAGATTTATTACAAAATATTATTCTATATCTCTAAATCTTTAGAAGGTATAATAAAATTTGAAATGTATCAGACTAAGAATTTAAAGATCTTTATTATTGTATTAACATAAATTTTCAAAAATATTAAAAAGTTTTTTTTTAAGAAACTACCACTTCCAGTTGTCCCATTGTTACCAATACCTATTCAACTCTTCCCATTAATGTTATATTGAGGAATCCGCAGTTAAACAGGTCTTTAGTTGTATAAAATTTGATAAATCGTACCTACAACATCCTAGCACACACACACATCCATACAGATATCATCGTAATAATGTTAAAATCGTATTCTAGCAACCTTAAAACGTGCTAATTCAAAAAATGCGGATATGCGATTTTTAGCATGAATCCAATACCTCTATTAGCGAGAGGTAAAAATTACTGTAAGTGTTAAAAGTGCCATTTTATTTTGTAAGAAGGGATGACTCAAGCCCTGGTTGAAGTTGAATGAATCTTACCGGATAAATTAGAGTAGGTCGAATTCATCATACTTTATCCGGTAAAACAGAGCGTTGTGGATGAACCAGGAAGGTAGTCACTCCAATTTGAAGCGGAGCGCGAAACTCAACGGACCTTCGCAGAGCTTTTTGTTTCGTCCCTCGGGACCGGATCGACTCATCTCTCGCTGAAGCTTGATGCTGATGCTCAGCTCTCGTACTCCATCCAACCCACGTTGCATGTTACACCTAGTGTACGGTTACTCGAGACGCAGACTGAATGAAGTTGTTAAAACTTACAGATGTGGGAGATGGGGCAATTTGTTGAATGCTAATTGAAGCACACAATCACCACAATTCTTTAACAAAGTTACTAACTTTTAACAACATTGCTTTAGCAAATAACCAATATGTAATTACAACCACTGAATAAAATATGAAAATGACAGGTTTTACATTTGTTTATATTAGTTATAATCAGGGCATCGAACCCGTCAAAAACTGGGATCGGTTTAGTTTCAGGTTAATTTGTTTTTTTGAAAAATAAGTTCGGCGCAGTTTTGGTTCGAGCATTAATAAAATTTACGGTTTTGTACCAGCTTCAGGTATTGGATTAAGGTTCGCTTCGATCTAATGAAAATTGAATTAATGTTTTTTGAATAACAAATCTTTATTTAAAATATGAGCCGGAATTTATAACGTAACGCAAGACAAGAACACGAACACAATTTTCACGAACAATCAACAAAGGCAGCAACGCAAATGTCGAAGACGTTAATGATTGGCTGATTACACACGTTTCGAAGTGAAAATAAATCTGAACCGCAGATGAACCCTATACCCGAATTTTAATACCAGGTTCGGTTCCGACTCGGTGTCAACTGAAAAATATATCTGAGGTTCTGTTTTGGGTTTGGGTTCGCTAAAATGTTCCGGTTTGGTTCCCGTTTTGGTCCGGTTCAGGTTCGGGTTCGATGCCTTGGTTATAACTGAGGAGCTTTTGGCAAAAACATAGTCCAAATATTGTAAATATGAGTTACATACAGCAACATCTACATTCAAGGATGCAAAACAGTCGCAAGTTGTTACATTTCTACAAAAAATACTAATTAACATGTAGATAATTGACCATCAATATATATATTTTTCTATTATTTAACATCAAGTAAACATTTTTCTATTCTATCATAAATATGATACTGATGTAAATTAACTTTAAAAGTAAGAAAGCACGAAAATTTTTGTTAAGTATTTTTAACAAATTCAACACAGAAAGTTTTTACTTCCTTGTACGTAAGTAAAGGAAGTATTGTAATCGCGAAAAATTTCGGTTTTCAGATTTCAGCGGAAATATCCATTTTGATGATCCCTGAATCCATTTTGACTTTTGACTAATTTCGTCGTGACGTCTGTACGTACGTATCTCGCATAACTCAAAAACGGTAAGCCGTAGAAAGTTGAAATTTTGTATTTAGGACTCCTATAACATGTAGTTGTGCACCTCCCTTTCTGGTTATTACACAATTTCCAGAAGTGGCACTTTACTTGAAGCCTATAATAGATTTTAATGAAAAACTGTTTTAAAATATAATCCAAAACTTTTCAAATTTGGTATAAAAGACTTTTATGTCAATCGAAATAACATAATAGATTTTGGTTAAAATAGGCTAACCGGAAGTGGTACATTACTTGAAGTTGTTAACAGTTTTTCTTGAATAAAATGATTTTATTTTGATTTTAGAAATAAATGCTTCAAATAAAAGTTTTAGAGAATTAATTTCTGCGTCTAGCACATCAAGTATTATTAAATTAGCCCTTTGTATAAGCGAGATATGTAAATTTTAAAATTATATACTTTTTTGTTTTTGTATTAAAGCTTGCTATGGATTAGGACAAAAAAATAAAATGTTCGTGTCAAATTACGTTAAATACGTGCAATTTTATGATTCGTACAATAACAAATATTATATTTTTATTGTGAAATTAGTCATATTGATTGTTGTAATCAAATATTTCTTTGTTGTAATCAAAACTCTCTTTAAAAACTACCTTTATGGTCGCTATATATCTTACTGTTTTGAAGTTCAAATTAATATTTTGTAATTTATTTATTAAAAAATATGTATAGTTTAATAACTGTACAAGGAAGTCGTGTGGTGTCCACATCAGATTTTTTTGCAAAATATTCTGTATTTCCAGTATATTACTTTCCGTTAGTTGTGTGTATTTTGTACAAATTCCTCACACTCTAAATTGTCCACTAGGATGTGGCAGTTCGTTTTTTACCTTCCTTCACCTCAAGGTAAGGAGGGTATTGTTTTTGGTCAAAAAAATCGGTGGTGAGATTTTCAATGAATAAGTACCTTTTAGGGTCCCTACAATACGATTTTATTATTTTTACGATGATGTCTGTATGTGTGTGTGCATGTATGTGTGAGAGTATAATTCCTTAGTCACGTGACATGTTTTCCGCCAATCAACATTCAGAATCTCCCTATCTACATGTCTATCACAGCGATGATAAAAAACAAGGAAATTATCACCGTATTTATAGTCGTTACTAAGGGATTTGTTTTCTTTATTTATGACATTGACAGTTAATTTTGAGTATAAAAATAAATAATAACAATAATTCAAACTCCGAAATATTAAATAAAACTCGTAAGTACCATGTTTTAATACAATATGAATATGTATATCAAAAGTTTGGTTAGGTTAGATTGCAAAAATTCATTATATTCTCTCATTAAATATAAGCTCGTGATATGATTAATAATCGAAGATATTGCCCGTGAAACCGAAGCAGCACATTTCAACTCGTCCTTCGGATTCGTGAAATCTGCAGCTCGGTTTCACTCGAGAATATCATCGATGATAATCATATCACTTGTTATATTACGTATGACTATAATTTCGGCCGCGATATCTGCAATACTAGTATAAAAGTGATTAGCTGTTAGGAAGTATATTCAACATTGGAATCATGAAATAAATAGTGCCATCTGGTAGCTTATAAATTACAAATATTTCATAATAGATGATATATTTTTATTTTCAGAGTATGGAGTCTCAAATTAAAACCTTCTAGAAATAAACGCATTTATACTGTAGCAAATACTTAGCGGTATCACATTAAAACAGCAATAACAATTGAAACGATCGTCGCCAACTTGACACTGCTGCCTTAATTAAATTTCACTACTATGGTGAGGAGACTCGTCGTTAACTAAATATTATTGTTGGATAAAATGTGCCTGAAACCAGCTAAAACGAAACTTCGGTATCGATACGGATTGTTCTCAGCACAGCTACTTCCGGTTGACACGGCGAAGCAAAATACACTTGCATTAGCTAAAGATAATATTTTCATTCTTTGGTAATGTGTCTCGCTGTGTAGAAACAGTCCCGTAGAGAATATAAGTAATGGATTTTGTTACTCTTGGAAAGACTAAAGAATTGGGTATGTTCTTTGAGCTTGCAAGAATTTTAACGGAAACTCCGATTTTTACCCCTCGCTAAGAGAGGTATTGGATTCATGCTAAAAATCGCATATCCAGATTTTATTGAATAAGCACGTTTTAAGGTCCCTACAATCCGATTTTAACATTTTTACGATGATGTCTGTGTGTGTGTGTATTTGTTTAACTACGTATTTCCCAATCGGACATTCATGGGAAGATCTTAAATTTTTGAAAAATTTTCATGGTAATATTAAATAAAATTAAATTCTCTATCTGATACATTTAAATATTTTATTATATATTCTATAGATTTAGAGATAAAAGAAATATAATATATAAAATAATCTGTTGTAGTAAATTTTACAGCCGAAAGAATGCCATGGAAAATAGTTGAAAATTTAAATTGTTTGTAACTGACATATAAATATCAGTGTCAGAAATCTGGAGACATTACTGAATACTTTTTCTGGGAAGTACATGCATTATATTATTTCTTAATGTATTAATAGTTAAATATTTAATATTATAGGTATATTACACATACCCTTCAGAAATACTGTTACTCCCGACAATGAATTAGAAACATCTCGAAAAATTAGAAGAATAGGACAAAATTTCTTCATAGAATGAATTTCAATTTTAAAAATCTACATATAAAGAATAGATATAAGTATAATTTTTGGTGTACAGTGTAAGTAAACAAGAATTGTTAAATACAATAGGGCGCGAGCAGTCATGTCACTTTTTTAGCCTTGACAAGCAGATATTGGGCCCCGTGTCTAAATGATAGCTAGTAATTATGTACATAGATATCAAATATCATAATTTTGCATTGTAATTTTAGTGATTTTCCAATTCTATGTGGTTTATTTTCCTCGACAAGTAAATTCCACACTCCTGGTGACAAATAAACTACGTGTTTTTAGAAAATCTTAAAAATTTTAATGAAAATTTCTGAGATTTGATATCTATGTACATAATTACTAATTATCATACTGACAAGGGCCGCTATATCTGCTTGTCAAGGCCAACAGTGTCACATAACTGCTCGCACCCTATGTAACCAAAGACGGAAGTGGCGAGAGATATTGTGCTGGCCAAATCAGATTTTTTTATATTATTATAACCATTCTTAAACTGTAAATTACTTCTTCGTATCTTACACATGCTTTCATGAGTATTAAAAACTTAATAACTCCATACATCCCACGTATCCATCTCATCACATTCACAATTTGTAATCCTAACAACATACTCGCACGAGTATTCTTGTGATAATCACCCAGCAGGTGTAAAACACTGAGTCTGGCGAGGTGTCAGTGTCTGCCGATCCTTATGGAACGTCAATTTGAATGCTTTAATGACATGAGCCTCACTCATTTATAACTCGGAACTCGGAGCGGGGGTGTGGAAACAATGGGAGTGCTAAAGAGTAATTACTAGACGCAGCACGCCTGCAATGATAGAGATGAGCACTGACCTTTCATCTTTAACACTTCGTGATGGAATGATATGTTTAATGTCAGAAGTTTAACCATTCAGTGAAGTATGTTAATTTGATTGACTTGCAAAAGGAACAACGAACATTTTTTTCAAGTACCAAACAATCGCCTTGAAAATGTTATTTTATTTTTTAAATATTGAACAATGATATCTTCACCAGGAAGTGAAAACAATTTGAAATATTTTTCAATGTGCAAGTAGACGTTTTCATAGTTTTTTTACTCATAGATCAATTTTTGGCTTCAATACTAGAATTCCAAAAATTACAATTTTTACGTATTCCTCTTCCTTACATCCATATGTAGACTTGATTAGATTTTGGTTATAATTATTCAACCGGAAGAACCCTCATTTGAAGTTTATAACAGTTTTTCTTGAAAAAACGCTGTTAAATATTACTTTTCACATTTAATGTTATTGTAAATATTAAAGAATACTTTATTCTCAAAACGAATTGATTACATTTTATACTTCATATTCAATGGATATAAATGAATGATTAGCTTAGTAATAGAAAGTTAAAGAAACAGGGGAAGACCAAAGATAAGATGGAAGTACTGTATTGCGGAAGACTTGAGAGAAAAGGAACTGAATGAGAACGACACGTAAAAAAAGAAATGAATTGAAGAAGAAAATAAAAATAGCGACCCCTAACGAATGGGGAAAGCTAAAGAAAAAGAAGATGTTAGTGTCAAGTGCAATTTGCATAGTTTGTTTATGAAATAATTTTACTGGAAATTTAGATTTTTTTGCAAGAAACTTTAGGTATGGAATTTACATAATACTCAGGATTGACGGAAAGTATCGTGCTGGCCACAACAGATTTTTTTTTATTTTAAGATAATCACATTTCACAATTTAATGTTAACCTTTAAACAGATTATGAGACTTGTAGATATCAAAAATCGTCATGATGAATTTGTATCTCCATCCCTTTATGGAAATATATCTCGGCACTTCAATTTCCAAATTTTAAAATTTAATGTTAATAGAAAATTTGGGCATAATTAATAAATATTGACATAGTATAATGTAACTTTTAATTCTGAATAATTTTCTTCAAATAAACTTTTTTTACAAATAAATATTAAAGCCAAAAATTAATGTTTTATTTATCAATAAATCCAATACAATATCAATATGGCCATCTATTGCATAAAATTATAAACAATCACTGACATTTGTTCATATTTCAACATGTATTTTCAGAAACTAATATCTCAAAACTAGGGCATTAAATCGAAAAAAGTTTCAAGTAAAATTTGTTCAAAATAATATATTTTAGTTATTAATATATTAATTATATTTATTTAGTTTTTATTTGTATAAATGCATACATAAATAAATCATTTTCTCAAAAACAAAATACAAATAAAATAAATTATTAGGTAAAACATATTTAAAATTAAAAAATAATAGAAGTTTATTTAGAAAATAACTTTGTATAAAATTTTCTTTACGTATAATAAACTAATTTTAGTTCTATTTATTATCTCTGAAACAAAAGCGAAAATAAAAAAAAATTCAACAAGACTCCCTTAATTTTTAATTATATATTAATTTCTATTTAATATATTTTGTCGAAAAGTTGCTAGTTTAACCAGAAAATGAATTTTCTCGAATTTGTTAATCCAAAACGAGACCACTACTGCAATATATGATGATAATCATGAACTATTGTTTAATGTTTTGTTGTAACAAAGTACGGTGTTGTATCGTGCAAATAGGAGAAAATCAATATAATCGACACATCGATTGACCAATCAGATTCAAAAATATGCGCAAATGGGGGACGCGGGACAAAAATTGTTTAAACAAATGTCAATTGATTGATAATCAGCTGTTCCGTTAAATAAGAGTTAATTTTATGTATTTTAAGCTAATTAATACATAATTTGACCCGTAGATTCCGAAAATATTAGTGTGAAGTTTGTATTTTTACTTTTTTACCATTTCGTATTCAAAAATAAATAAATATATAAATTTGATATCTCGAATTCAGAATTTATGGATCGACATGTTTAATCCTAGGCCTACGTATATAATGCATTTGTAACAAAATTATAAGTAGATATGAAATAGATTGAAATAATTAAGAAGCCGGGTTCGCATTTTTATCCATTTTTGAATAGTTTTGATATATTTTTATTAAATAGTTATTAATTACCTTCCGTCACCTTTAGGTAAGGAGGGTATTGTCTTTGGTCAATAGCGAATATGCATATTTTAGGGTCCCTATAATACGATTTTACCATTTTTACGATGATGTCTGTATTTATGTATGTGTGTCCCTGTGTGTCTGTGTGTCTGTGTGTGTGTGACGAAAGTTTCGGATCGCATAACTTCAATACCATGATTCCAAAAATTATATTTTTTTCGTATTCCTCAAGTTTACATCCAGAAGAACAACTGATTAGATTTTGGTTATAATTAGTCAACCGGAAGTAGCCTCATTTGCAGATTTAACATTTAAATTTGATTTATTGACATTTAACGTTATTATAACTTAAAGAATATATTATTCTCTATACGGTTTGATGCATTTTATACTTTAATTATAAAGAAATAAAATTTTATAATTCAGCCAGCTATGCTAACCATGAAAATTGTTAATATATTCAGATTGACAGATGTCAGTATCAATAAAAAGTAAATGAATGTGGCAGAGATGAGGATGTTGAAGTAGATGTTGGGGAAAACACGGAAAGATAGGTAAGGAAACAACTCTAGTGTTACAAGTTTCTAGAAAGATACAAGAGAGATGATTACATTGGTTTGAAAATGTCATGAGTATATTATACATACATATTCAGTATAACTGAATGAGAACGACATGTTTTACGTGTCGGAAAAGCTAAAGAAGGAGAAGAAGATGTTAGTGTCAAGTGAAATTTGCGTAGTTTGTTTATGTAATAATTTTACTGGAAATTTAGAATCTTTTGTAAGAAAATTTATGTATGAAATTTATACATATTACACAGGATTGACGGAAGGTATTGTGATGGCCACAACAGATTTTTTTGTAGTCAAGAGCCATAATACATATTTATACGTACATTTATGATATAGTAGAACGCATTTGCTTATTTTTTATCATTGAAAAATCTAAAGTTTCTTTTGAAAAGGTTCATATTAGCGTTTAGAGTTCTTTATTACAGTTCTCTCTGTATTAGACTCCGCTTGATTGATGTCTAAATAGTAATTTGTCTGGTAGAGAAAACACTAATTTGCCTATGAATACTCAGTGATATTATTTTAAAAAGGATATCCTTGAAGTCTAATACTGTCCTTGTCTCGTTATGTCTATTTTTATTTGTTAATTACAACTCTACACCTATTAGCAATGAAGATTAAATGAAGTCATCATCATCATCACTCATCACGAGGCCTGTCACTGAACCTAGTCATTTCATTCAAATTTTCTTTATCCTGTTTTTTTATTATTACTTAACATTAGAAAAAAGATACTGTAAGTACACGTTAAATATGGGAAAAAAAGATGTAAAGTAAAATAATGATAATTAAATGTAATTGTAATTTCATCGGGTTTTTGTAAGATTGTAGCTTCATAACAAATAACTTCAGTTAAAGTACATTGTTTAATTATTATGGTTTTTTTTCTTTTATTGTAGTTAAAAGGAACATCGCATTTTATAAATTTTATTTTTAATATTGTAAATTGTACTATTGCTGTAATACTTTTCAGAAATAATTTCAAATCTTATCAAAAGCGTTTATAACGAGAATATTCGTTACAAATAAATAAATAAATATATCACCACGGCATATTATCCATTGCTGGGTGTGTCAATCTGCTTTGTACGCAGATTTCGGTAATGATGATGACATTTGTACCATGTGGGCGTTTACCAGGCTTCACCTCACGAGCACTCATTGTTGGCGTGGAGAATACACTACAGTGGTCAATTTTGTCCATTTAAAATTCGAAATATTTGACGTTGGTCGGGATCGAACCCGGTTCTCCAGATTCGCGACCTTGACATACAGATAATTGTGGAGGCCCGTGTCAGAGTAATTAGTATATAGATGTCAAATGTAAGAATTTTTCATTCAAAATTTCAAGATTTTCTACATTCACGTAGTTAAATTGTCACCAGAAGTGTGGAATTTACTTGCCGAGGAAAATAAACCAGATGGAATTGGAAAATCATTAAATTTAGAATGAAAAATTATGATATTTGACATCTATGTTATAACTACTAGCTATCATTCTGGCACGGGCCTTCATATCTGCTTTTGACAAGCCTTGACGGCCAACAAAGTCACATGACTGCTTGCGCCCTATTATATTTAACATTTTCTTGTATACTTGCACTCTATACCAAAAATTCTACTTATATGTATTCCTTATATTTATATTGTTTAATTTTTAATTCATTCTGTGAAGAAATTTTGTCCTACTCTTCTAATTTTTCGAAATGTTTCATTGTCGCGATTGGCAGTATTTTTGAAGGGTATATGTAACACACCTATAATTTTAAATATTTAACAATTAATACAATAAAAAATCTGATGTGGCCAGCACATATCCTCTCGCCGTATATTTTACCTGGCTGTATGCATAAAGCAAAGATTATTTTTATAAATACAAATAATATATTCATATAAATCTATGACGTATAAACTTCTTTATTATTCAATAATAGCATGTCTCAACATGAAGATATTTTACCATAAATTATGTTACAATAAATTACAAAGTAGAGTTTACCATATATAAACAACTTTGTTTACTTTCTCTTCATATTCTTCTAGTAAAAACATTAATTTTGGGCGGTCTAAAATGTATATATCTGGATTGTGCATCTATTCTTATATATCTTCTTTTACATTTTATTTTTTCATACTTGTTATATCTAAATAACCTTAATTCCCTTTAATAAAGTGACGGATAGATTGCACTCCGATTTTGTCAATATTTACAACTTACTTGAGAAGAATTTGATAGCTTTTTCGCAATTCAAAGTTACTCTAGTCTACAGTACTGGTGTACATTGTCCCATAATGTTTGAAACAAATTTAAGTCCTTCAACCTAGACTTGTCATCTCCATAATAGTCACAGATCAAGAACTAAGGGATTCTCCAAGTACATTTTTAATTCATTACTCATTATTTCTGACACTGACATTTATCTGTCAGTTACAAATAATTTAAATTATCAACTATTTTTCATGGCATTCTTTCGGCTGTCAAATTTATTACAACAGATTATTTTATATATTATACTTCTTTTATCTCTAAATCTATGGAATATATAATAAAATATTTAAATGTATCAGATAGAGAATTTAATTTTCTTTAATATTACCACGAAAAATTTTCAAAAAATAATATTTAGAAGATTTTTTTTCAAGAATCTTCTACTTCCGGTTGTCCAATTATTACCAAAACCTTTTCAGATCTTCCCATGAATGTCCGATTGGGAAATACGTTGTTAAACAAATTTTAAGTCTTATAGTTTTTGAGTAACCGTCCTTCCAACATCCCACACACACACATACACACACACACACACACACATCCACACACACACAGACATCATCGTAAAAATGTTAAAATCGGATTGTAGGGACCTTAAAACGTGCTTATTCAATAAAATCTGGATATGCGATTTTTAGCATGAATGCAATACCTCTCTTAGCGAGAGGTAAAAATAATATAATGTATGTATTTCCCAAAAATAATCTTCAGTAATTTCTCTGGATTTTTGACACTGGCATTTATTACAACAGATTATTTTATATATTATATTTCTTTATCTCTAAATCTATAAAAGATATAATGTATCAAATACAAAATTTTAAATAATATATTTAGATTTTTTTTAAGAATCTGCTACTTCCAGTTCTCCAATTATTACCAAAACCTTTTCAGCTCTTCCCCGTAATGTCCGACTGAGAAATACGTATAGTTAAACAGATATTAAGTATTATAGTTTTTGAGAAATCGTCCTTCCAACATCCCCGCACACACACACACGCACACATACACACACACACATACACATACATGCATACACATACAGACACCATCGTATAAATATTAAAATCGGATTGTATAGGGACCTTAAAACGTGCTTAATCATTAAAATCTGGATATGCGATTTTTAGCATGAATCCAATACTTCTCTTAGAGAGAGGTAAAAATGCGGGTATTTTATTTTTTTTCTTTAGTATTATATGTATGAATAAATAATTGATATTATAAAGTGCAAAAAAAATATTTTGAGATATAATTTATAACGATATTACCAAGAACAAGTTTTTGTGTATTCTTGATTTTGTTTTAGGTATAATATTAAGAGAAGGTCTGTATTTGAAATTTGATCATAATGATTTATTAAAATCCTAATTAATTGAAATTTGAACGCATTGAACGATTTAGGTCATAGTTCTCAATAATAATAATAATTCTGGTTATTTATACTTTCATTTACATATATTTGAATAAATCAAAAAATAAAAGTGAACTGCATTATCAATTTCAGTAACAATGAATACCTGAAATACTAACCAAATATTTGACACTGCAAACAAGATATCGAATCCCCAAATTAATAACCTGCATAAAAAAGAGACCCCAAACTCTCTCAAACAATAACCCTACTCATGACACCATTCCATTCACGATCAGAAACATCTATATCAAACTACCAATCTATACACCATCCACAGCCACAGCACACTATCCTAATACATAAAGACGATTAAGCTTTCTTCTTTTTTACCCACAAGCTCGCCCAGTCATCCTAGCAACGGGCGATCGTCAGATGTCTACAAGCATGGGCCGTGTAGTGAGTTAGAGAAGGATGGAGAGATGATAGAGGCATTATAGAGCGATCAGAGCGTGTAATAGAGTCGTAGTCGTGGACTGACAGGGGTTATAGTTGATGTGGCGCCCCGTTGAGGATGCAAGACTCAAGAGATGAAAAAAGAGTGCATTGTTGGGATGTTATATGGTTTGTGCTTTGTTGACAAATTAAATCATAAAAGAAAGTATGTTTGTTTGTTCAAGGGTCATATAAAAAACAAGAGAAAAATCTGATGTGGCCAGCACATTACCTTCCGTCAATCCTGTGTATTAATGTACAAATTCCAAATTTCCAGTAAAATTATTTCATAAACAAACTATGCAAATTGCACTTGACACTGACATCTTCATCTTTAGCTTTTCCCATTTGTTAGAGGAGCTATTTCTTATTTTCTTTTTCCACTCATTTCTGTTTTGCGTGTAGTCCTCATTTAGTTCCTGTACTCTCAAGTCAGTATAAATAAAAAGTAAATTAATGTGGCAGAGATGAGGATGTTGAAGTAGATGTTGAGAAGACATGGAAAGATAGGTAAGGAAATAACTCTAGTGTTGCAAGTTTCTTGAAAGATACAAGAGAGATAATTACATTGGTTTGAAAATATCATGAGGAGAAACGAAGAATATATTGGATGCAGAATGAATAGCTTAGTAATAGAAGGTTGAAGAAACAGAGGAAGACCAAAGATAAGATGGAAGGACTGTATTGCGGAAGACTTGAGTGAAAAGGAACTGAATGAGAACGACACGCAAAACAGAAATGAGTGGAAGAAGAAAATAAAATAGCGACCCCTAACGAATGGGAAAAGCTACAGAAGAAGATGTCAGTGTTAAGTACAATTTGCATAGTTTGTTTATGAAATAATTTTACTGTAAATTGAAAGTCTTTTCCAAGAAAAATTTATGTATGGAATTTATACGTAATATACAAGATTGACGGAAGGAATTGTGCTGGCCACATTCGATTTTTTTTTTTTTTGACCGTTTAATTATTTCCAACCAGTTAAAAGAATAATATATAAATATACACATAAATAACATCAGAGAAGAGAAATTTTATTGACGTGTTCATAGATGAGAAAATCATTTTAGTACCATTAAGACGTGAATTTATCAAGAGCTATTTTTTGCGCTACTAAATAATTGAATTATATTCGAAACGATTAACTTCATTCCTCAAGTGTAACATGTTCACATCTTTCTCTATGACCATTTCCCCCCTTAGGCAAAGCAGAATTTGGCAATCATAGATGGAATGATGTGCTCAGTTGACGGTCCGAGATAATTAATGATGATTTAATTATTCGCGCACGTCGCAGGTGGCGTTGGACGCACGCGAGACTGCCATTTTTTCGATCCTGCGCCCACAAAAAATCGCCAAATTGTTTCGAATCAATCACAAGTGTCACGGCTCGGCACGAACACCATCACCAACAGCCTGTCGTGTTCCGTGTCCGTCCTGCGATAGACCAACATTCAGGCAGTGGTTGAGTTATTTTATTCGCTACTTTGCTTTAGCAACAGAAAATATACCAGAACTCCTTGTACATTACATATACATCAGAAGGATTACATATTTTAATCCGATTAATCACAGATTTAATTTATCTACGTGCACTACACACTACTAGAATATGACTAGACTGTAACTGTACTATACTAGGTATACTAACAAATGCTATACTTTTTCCTTATTCAAAAATCTGTTGTGGCCATCACAATACATCAATGCTCGCAAACAAACCAAGCGACACATTTCTCGCTTGTCTTGCTAACTTATGAAATATAATGGCGGGAAATGCAAATTATACATACATGAATTTAACTTGTACTGTTTTATCTCATTTTATGGTGTGTTTATTTCAATTACATGTCAAAAAGGCTTTTAAAGTTTTATGATGAATGTTCATAACATTGTTAAATTTGAAATATTTTCTTAGACCTAAAAAAATGTTCAAAATTAATTCCACTATCTGCAAATAACTGTACCTATCTATAAATTCATTTTGTATAACTTTCCAGACCAATAAAAGGGATATGAGAGATACACATGTTATATTTGACAACTATATAACTTTCTCGATGACATTTGTGAATATCAGTTCGTCATACAGCTAGCAAATATTTCAGTGTACTAAGCAACAAGTCTCGTTTGCTTACCTAGCATTTGCATGAACTGCTTACTTCATTGAACACACCTACTGATACTGACATCTGTCAATTTGTATTATCTGAATATATTCGCAGTTTATGATATTATGATATTTAACATTTTTATAATTCTTTAACTCTATATCTATTGAATATGAAGTATAAAATGCGATCAAATCGCATAGAGAATAATATATTCTTTAAGTTATAATAACGTTAAATGTCAATAAATGATATTTAACTGTGTTTTTTCAAGAAAAACTGTTAAAATCTTCAAAAGAGGGTACTTCCGGTTGACCATTTATAACAAAAATCTAATCACTTGTTTTTCTGGATGTATTGAGAAATATGAATAAATTATAACTTTTGGAACCGTGGTATTGAAGTTATGCGATCCGAAACTTTCGTCACACACACACGTACATACATGCATACATCGTAAAAATGGTAAAATCGTATTATCTGGACCCTAAAACGTATTTATTCACTAAAAACTCATTATTGAATTTTTTGACCAAAGACAATATCTTCCTTATCTAAAAATGACGGAAGGTAAAAATACATCACCTCTGAAGAATATCAGTATTAAATTTATTATAAACGGTCATTGTAAAAGTTATGTTTTTTTAAACGTTTAAACTTTTTGCTAATTACTCTCAAGAAACAGGAATATTTTTTTTTGCATGAAGCCTGTTTCATACATAAAACAAAATAAATTTAAATATTTAAGAATTTAGTTTAAGAGATATTTAATTTATTTTTTTACAAAAAATACAACTGTTCCCTTGTGCTACTTTTACTTTATAAAATACATACCAAATTCTACTTTGCCAAAGGTTACATTTATTTCCGATATAGGGCGTGGTGAAACGTGTGTTACACATTATAGAAATGAAAAAGAAAAAGAATTTCATTGCTACTGGGTTATATTGTCAATTACTTTTTAATGTTGTATTGTTTCCTAGTCGTGTTTCGATGGTGTGTTGTTTGAAACACTAACTGATTTAATCAAGGAAATAAATATTTTAATCTGATCGAATTTAAATTTATACCGCGTAGCAGTGTACATTATTGGTATCATTTTAATTATCTAGAATAAATATCCTATTGTGATCGAGTGATATTGAATCAGAAATTAAATTTATATTGCTTCCAGCAAATTAAAAATATATGAGTATTTCCTTGAAGCTAGGTGTATGAAACACATATTTATATGACGCAATATTTCTTTTGCAATATACTTTTTTCATTTGCTACCAACAGAAATTAATTTTTACCTCTCGCTAAGAGAGGTATTGCATTCATGCTAAAAATCGCATATCCAGATTTTATTGAATAAGCACGTTTTAAGGTCCCTACAATCCGATTTTAACATTTTTACGATGATGTCTGTGTGTGTGTGTGTGGATGTATGTGTGTATGTATGTAGGATGTTGGAAGGACGATTACTCAAAAACTATAAGACTTAAAAATTGTTTAACTACGTATTTTCCGATCGGACATTCATGGGAAGATCTGAAAAGGTTTTGGTAACAATTGGACAACCGGAAGTAGAAGATTCTTGAAAAAAAATCTTCTAAATAATATTTTTTGAAAATTTTTCTTGGTAATATTAAAGAAAATTAAATTCTCTATCTGATACATTTAAATATTTTATTATATATTCTATAGATTTAGAGATAAAAGAAATATAATATATAAAATAATGTTATAATAAATTTCACAGCCGAAAGGATGCCATGGAAAATAGTTGAAATTTTTTTTTTTTGTAACTGACAGATAAATGTCAGTGTCAGAAATTCGTAGATATTACTAAAGAGTTTTTCTGGGAAGTACACACATTATATTATTTCTTAATGTATTAATACTTAAATATTTAAAATTTTAGGTCTATTACATATATCCTTCAAAAATACTGTCAATCCTGACAATGAATTGGAAACATTTCGAAAAATTAGAAGAGGACAAAATTTGTTCAGAAAATTAATTTAAAATTAAACAATCTAAATATAAGGAATAGATATATGTAAGTAGAAATTTGGTGTAGAATGTAGGTATACAAGAAATGTTAAATACAATAGGGCGCCTTGACAAGCAGATATGGGGACTGATGTCAGAATGATAGCTAGTAATTATGTATATAGATGTAAGTATCATAATTTCTCATTCTAAATTTAGTGATTTTCCAATTCCATATGGTTTATTTTCCTCGACAAGTAAATTCCACACTCCTGGTGACAAATTAACTACGTGTATTTAGAAAATCTTGAAATTCTGAATGAAACATAATGACTAATTATCATTCTGAAACGGGCCCCCACATTTGCTTGTCAAGACCAACAATGTAACATGACTGTTCGCGCCCTATACTTATGTAACCAAAAAAAGGAGTGGCGAGAGGTATTGTGCTGGCCACAACAGATTTTTTATATGGCAAAAGAGGACCGACATATCTTTTGATTACAAATATAAAACTTTAGTGATTGGTATTTGGTAATTGTTTTTCTTTAGATAAATCTGAATTGCGGATAAAGTTAATTATTTTTTATTAAAAGTATTTTGTTTTCTTTTCATTTCTTTGTCTTTTCAATGATGTATTCGTTTTTATTAATGCGTTTGAAATAAATCGAGAAAAATAAGATAATAGAGATAGATGAAAAAGAAATTATTCAAATATGTTTAAATAAATAATAAATAAATAATGAGTAAGTAATAATAAATAACAAACAAATGTATACTTTGTTGATATTAACATTGTTACATTTTGTTTATTTTCACATAGCCACCTATAATATTTGAATAAAAAATATTTTTCATATTTCTCAAGTATCTTATTTATATCGAATTTTATAAGGTTCATTGTTCCACTGACAACTGTAAAGCCACTTACGTTGGAACGACCAAACGTTATTCGAACATCCGGATGAGCGAACATCGCAGATCAACACAGAACAACAAGGCAAACAAATGTGCTCTGGCTGAACATTCCAATACACTAAAACACACTTTTGATCTGGAAAATTTCAAGATTTTGGAGGAAGAGCAGAATTACTCCAAACGTATGTTTCTTGAAATGTTACATATCGGGGATGATTGCAATAACATCAATGCAAGAACTGATATTCAAGGAATTAACAGCGTATATTTTGGTGTATTGGAAAAGTTCTAAAAGGAAAAGGCAAATTTCAGGCCAAACTGAGTTCCATTCCTTACATTTTATTTAAATTCCTACAACTTGCTACATTATCATTGGTGTACAGACGAGAAATAAGAGTCCGTATCAATGATGTCAGCAGAATCCTTACACAGGATATATTCGGCTATTTTCCGTATTATTCGGTTGTCGTTTTTTAGAGCAAATGGATGTGTGTATGCTTGAACGAAGTTTAATAAATCAACTGAATGTTTTGTACGAATGTATTTTGTGTACATGAATTGTAACACTTTGTAAGATGTTACTGTAAGTGTGATAATGTCCATGTTATTTTGTATGTATTACATTTTTGTTGTATAATTGTTGTAGACCCTGAAGAAGGTGCAAGGGTACACCGAAACGTTGGCAAGTAAGAATAAATTCTGTTTGAGTGAACTTTCGAGTAATTGTTAACACCTAATAA
The DNA here is from genome assembly GCA_951394225.1 of Harpalus rufipes. NCBI lineage: Eukaryota > Metazoa > Arthropoda > Insecta > Coleoptera > Carabidae > Harpalus > Harpalus rufipes. The sequence goes on along the minus strand of OX596283.1, from coordinate 19,220,383 downwards.
AATTATATGTATTATATGTATATTACACGCTTAAATATTATTTTTTTTTATTATTTTTTCTGATACAAGCAATATTATCGATTTATTTGTATGTTGTATAAATGTATGGTTTTTATGTTTGCGTCCTGGTTTTGGTAACACGTGCCCTTGTGGCCCGTGTCGTAAGGGATGTCGAAGTTCTGGGCCAGGGTTTTCTCCACAACACCGAGTTATTAATTAGTCGATTTATTAAAAAAGGAAACTCATTACTGAACACCGACCCCGAACACACGTCCTGGTTACATTTCAGTTTTTTGCTGAAGCCGGCGCGCTTCTTTGAAGAATCACTAAATTGAATGTATTTTGTTACCAGGAAAGATTAATTAAAATTTATCGTTGTTTTTCTCTTTTATTTATTAGGCCACACAGTATAGAAAACATACCTACATCATATTTGTATGTTATTTTGAACTAATAAACTATACGGCTTTTTCATGTTATTCTTTATTATTCTGTCAAGCATGAATGTGTAATATGCAAATTTAAATTTTTGTTTTTATGTCATTTTAGTTTCCTGTTATTTATTATTGAAATGCATTATTTACCTGCCAATTTTGAATTGTAATATATTTCAATTATATTAGTTTTTAATCAAATTACAGTCTCTGTCTCCAATACTGGATTATACAGTTTGTTTCAATTTACATTTTAAATTATTGCACTTAAAATTTGAAATACAGTAGAGGCCCTTTAATCCGAACTCTCTTTAATCCGAACATCCAGGAATTCAAACACCAGGAAGAAGTAAGATTAGGTTAGGTTAGATTTTTAATTTTAAATTCATTCTATAGAATGCGAGCAGTCATGTAACTTTGTTCGCCTTGACAAGCAGATATGGGGGCCCGTGGCAGAATGACAGCTAGTAATTATGTATATAGATATTAAATGTCATAATTTTGCATTTAAAATTTCAAGATTTTCTGAGTTCAAGTGGTTAATTTGTCACCAGGAGTGTGGAATTTACTTGGCGATGAAAGCAAACTATTAGGAATTGGAAAATTATGACATTATACATTTATGTAACTGTCTTTCTGACACGGGCCCTCATATCTGCTTGTCAAACCTAACAAAGTCATAAGACTGCTGGCGCTCTGAGAAGAAATCTTGTTCTACCCTTCTAATTTTTCTACATGTTTCCAATTCGGTCGAGTTTGACAGTGTTTCCGAAGGGTAATATACCTATAATTTTAAATATTTAACTATTTAATACAATAAGAAATAATACAATGTATGTTCTTCCCAGAAAAAGTCTTCAATACAAGTACAGTCAGTTACAAACATTTTAATTTTTCAATTGGTTTCCATGACATTATTTGCGTTGTGAGATTTATTACAACAGGTTATTTTATATATTATACTTCTTAATTTTAAATTTATAAATAGAATCTTCAATAACTTACAAGAACAAAAAGTTTCAAAAAATAATATTTTTAAGATGTCCGATTGAGAAATATGAAGCTAAACAAATATTAAGTATTATAGTTTTTGAGAAATCGCGATTTTTAGCATGAATCCAATACCTCTATTAGCGAGAAGTAAAATCCGAGTAAAATAATATAATCGAGATATATGATTTTATTCAAATATTCTATTTGGCTATGTGAAAGTAAATAACAAATAAATAAATAAGTAAATAATAGGTAATAATAAATAAGTAACACAAAAATGTATACTTAGATGATAATTAGCTGTTTAACATTGTTATATTTTGTTTATTTTTACATAGCCACCTATAATTGAATAAAATTATTTCCCATATTTCTCAATTCTCTTATTTTTCTCGAATTTTTTCAAGTATATTAATAAAAACTAATACATCGTTGGAAAGTGAAAAAAATGGCCGTTTATATTATAGTAAAATAATTATTAATGGTTGCTATTTAAAAAATAAAAGTTGATAGTTATATCTTGTAAATGTGACTTTATAAAAATATTTACATCTACCATCTAACAATATATTTAAATAATGCAACTTTTATAAGAGCCTTTTTTCTATTATCTATAAAAAAAGTTAATCTTCCCATACTTACCCTGTATGGGCAATTATTACGTGCTGGCCGGTTTTCGCCAACCGAAATTGATAGTTAAAGTTAAAAGACACTAATCAGCTCTTCCCATTATTGTTAAAACGGAGAATACAAATATAATATTTACTGTCGCCAGAGGTATATCTAGATAATATTGACATTCATTCTTCCTTAAACGCTATACAAGCAATCAGTCGATAAAATAAAGTTAAAATTAGAAATAATATGTACTAATCTTTTACTATATGTAAAAAACTGTTAAAATAGTGTTTTGTAAAAAACAAAAATATTTCTTGATGAATATATTTTTTGTGGTTGATGATATTTGCTTTGCACATCATCTTTATAACATCTCACATTACTGTGCACCCGGCAGCCGGTGCAAATTAAGTGGCGTGGAGAACCCTCCATCATTTGCTAAAACCATTACTTCAGCCATTGTCCAAAACACGTAAAAATAACACGCTCGCCTCCCCAATCCACGCACATCATCAACCTTCTGTCACACATTACCCCAAACAAACAAACATCGTCTGCGCCTAGCTGTCACCCCAAAGAAACTAACTTCGCAAATACGCCGAACGATCCGGAACGAATCAAGAACTTTTTTGTACAAGGAAGATAAGTTTATAGGATTGATGTTTTCTTAAGATAAAATTAAAATTAATTCAAAATAAATATGACCTGTGGGATAGCAATAGTTAATAGTTACTTTTAATACATTGCGAGTATAAAGTATAACAATTTATATCTCTCTAGAAAAAAACTGATCTGGCCAGCACAATACCTTCCGTCTATCCTGTGTATTATGTACAAATTCCACACATATATTTTCTTGCAAAAGATCCTATATTTCCAGTAAAATTATTTCATAAAAAACTATGCAAATTGCACTTGATACTGACATTTTCTTCTTTAGCTTTTCTCATTCGTTAGGGGTCGCAACATGGTAATCAGCTGAGAAATTAAAATGTCTGTAATTGACAGATAAATGTCACTAATGTCAGTGTAAAAAATTCAGAGATAGTACTGAAGGCTTTTTCTGAGAACGATATTTAATATTATTATATATTTAAAATTATAGGTATATTACATGAACCCTTCAGAAATACCGCCAATCCCGTCAATTAATTAGAAGAACCTCGAACATTTAGAAGAGTAGAAGAAAACTTGCCCATAGAATGAATTTAATATTATAGAAAATACGTAAATATAAAAATTAGGTGAAATTGATTTTTTGTGTGTATAAGACTTGTTAAATACAATACTTATATATACCACAACGGAAAGGGCGAGAGGTATTGTGATGGCCACAATAGATTTTTAAATAATAAAAAGAGTTTTGGGTTTATACCTTCTGTCACCTCTAGGTAAGAAAGGTATTGTCTTTGGTCAAAAAATTCGGTGGTGAGTTTTCAATGGATAAGCACGTTTTAGGGTTCCTATAATACGATTTTACTATTTTTGCGACGATGTCTGTATGTGTGTGTGTGTGTGTGTGTGTGTGTGTGTGTGTGTGTGTGTGTGTGTGCGTGTATGTGTGTGTGTGTGTAACTATAATTTCGGCCGCGATATCTCCACTACTAGAATTCCAAAAATTACAATTTTCACGTATTCCTGTTCCTTACATCCATATGCACACATGATTAGATTTTTGTTATAAATGGTCAACCGGAAGTACCCTAATTTGAATTTTTTAACAGTTTTTCTTGAAAATATTATTTTTTGACATTTTATGTTATAAATATTAAAGAATATTCTTATCAATACGAATTGATTGCATTTTATATTTCATATTCAATGGATATAGAGTTAAAGAATTATAAAGAAATTAAATTTTATAAAACAGTCAGCTATAACCATGGAAACAGCTACTATATTAAGAAAATTCTGACAGATGTCAGTGTCAATGAAAAGAAAATGAATGTGGCGGAGATGAGGATGTTGAGATAGATGTTGGGGAAGACACTGAAAGATACGGTAAGGAAAGAATAAGGGAAATAACTCGAGTTTTAAAAGTTTCTAGAAAGATACATGAGAGGCGATTACATTGGTTTAAACACATGTCATGAGGAGAGATAAATAATGTAGGTATTTGAAGAAGAATGAACAGCTTAGTAATAGAAGGTAGAAGAAATAAAGGAAGACCAAATATAAGATGGAAGGATTATACAGCGAAAGACTTCAGAGAAAAGCGACCGAATGAAGACGACCAGCAAAACAGAATTGAATGAATGAAGAAAATAAAAATAGCGACCACTAACGAATGGGAAAAGCTAAAGAAAAAGAAAATAGTTTGTTTATGAAATATGTTTACTGGAAATTTAGAATCTTTTGCAAGAAAATTTATGAATGCAACATAATACACAAGATTGACAGAAGGTATTGTGCTGGCCACATCAGATTTTTTCCTAACATTCTCGCCGTCCTAATGGATACCGGAGGATCCGGATACGGTTTTAATCATTGTTTGAGCTAATACACTTTACTTTCAGTTAGTATTGTTATTTTACACCTTTCAGTAAAATGATCGATTTATTAATTTAACTATTATCTTATTAATAAGAATAATTTGTGACCAACCGTAACATATTTACACATAGAATTAGGCCGTAGGGTCGAGGAAATATTTAATTAAACGAAGAAAGAATTTGTGAAAAATTCATGGACCTTGCAGGGATTTGAACCCTGAGAAGGTCCAGGGTTCAAATCCCTGCGAGGTCCATGAATTTATCACGAATTCTTTCTTCGTTTAATTAAATATTTCTTCGACCCTACGGCCTAATTCTATGTTTAAATATTATCTTATTATTAATTTATATATAAAAATTGATTTTGGCTCTTAGGACGAAGAGCTTGTATAATATTATTGATATTATAAACCAAGGTCCACTCATTACTTTAACGGTATTGTATTACACAAAAAAAATTCTAATTCTTCTAAGTAGAAGTTAAAATAATTTAGTTATTAGCTAAAATATCTACATGTTACTAGACAGGATATGATTAATATTAAAAACTCGAGTAGTTTCGGAATACTGTTATAGTTACAGGAAATAGGCACTATAATATGTGACAATTTAAAATATATATTTAATAGGCGAATGTCTAGCAACCGAGGAAGAACCTGGTGTAAGAAGGCAAAAATAGTAAAAGACGTAATTATCATCTTAGTATAAACAAACAACATCATTATAGCAAGTAAGCTCTAATTTGTCATACTATCTACGTAACTCAACACCAGCTAAGCTCCAGCTCCAGCTCGTAGCAAATACGAAAACTCATAAACAAATGACTCCACGTTGTCTACACATCAGATTTCACACGCACCAATTTATGCTGTAACTGAATACCTACCGACAAATGCGCATCTACCTTGACAAGATGCCATTCACTTGTCTGTGATGTTCCACAAGGTATCTTTTTTAATCTTCCTGGATTTGTTCGTCCTAGAGTTAAAATCGTGCTTGTTCGTCCTTCTTCCAAACACAATGGTAAAATGTAAGATGTTGCGAATTAAATTTTAAAATTATTATGCACAAATTATTGTCTTTCAACTGTGAAGTTTCATATTCCAGATATTCGAATTCCTGATGCCAGGAGTTGTAACACAATCTGTTAAATGCAATGGCAGCAACCTCACGCACTTTCATTCTTCGATGATTTATCGTCAGGTGTTGCGGTTTTTGGGCGACCTGAACGAAAATTATGGTGAAATGTCTTCCAAAATAGAGACCAGCACGTTTTTATTTATACAAAGTATTTTATCACTGCAATATTCGATTTTACTCATTTTTTGAGAAACACCAACTTTTTTTTATTCGACCATAATAATCAATGATACAATATTTAAAATAATATGCTTTCCAGACGACGCTGCTTTACTAGCTGAAAACGAAGATCATCTACAAGCAAAACCAGGCATATGACATTTAATTTTTTTTGCTGTTAGTGTCGTTTTGTTGTTTTCAAAGCTTTGTTTTAAGCAGGGCAGCGAACCCGACAAAAACTGGGTTCGGTTCAGGTTCAAACATTAACACAATTTGCGGTTTTGTTCCGGGTTCAGGTCCGGTTTGACCTAATGGAAATTGAATTAATGTTTTTTGAATAACAATCTTTATATAGAAATAATTTAAAATGCGAGCCGGACTTTACGCGAGACAAGAACACGAATACAGTTTTCATAAACAGGCAAAACAGTTGTCCATTATCGGCTGCATTACGATTACGCTTACGTTTCGAATTCAAAATGAATCTGAACCGGAGCTGAACCCGAGTTTTAATACCCGGTTCGGATCCGACTTTGGTTCAATTGAAAAATATATTTGAGGTTCGGTTCTGGCTTTGGGTTCACTAAAATGTTACCGTTTGGTTCCGGTTTTGGTTCGGTTCAGGTTCGGGTTCGATGCCCTGGTTTTAAGTGAAACTGTGTCTATGATTATTGTATTATAAATTATGCATTTTGTTTCTTAAGCAGACAAGTCCATTTTATTTTTAAATCAAAAGGAGGTAAGTCCGTGACAGCCAATACAATACCGAGTTTTGTAGGCACGTGATCGTGACGCGATCAAAATTAAAATGACTAGTTCTTTGTTTTTTTTTTAATTTTATAATAAGTATTATTGTTACTAAAAATTTACAATACAGTATATAAAAACCATATTTTTATATACTTTTGTTGACTTTGTTAAATATGTTTAACAAATATATATTTTTTTATATGAGGACTATTTCCATGTTAAATTAAATTAAAACAGACAAATTATGTACCATATAGTTACTACAATTTTCATGTAAGTTGTAATTTTAAATTCATTTCTGTTTTCATAGTATACACCGTTCTTTTGTAATTGTTACTAACTAAAAACTTTTTTTACCTTCCGTCACCTCTAGGTAAGGAAGGTATTGTCGTTGGTCAAAAAATTCGGTGGTGAGTTTTCAATGAATAAGCACGTTTTAAAGTCCCTACAATACGATTTTACTATTTTTACGATGATGTCTGTATGTGAATTGATGGCATTTTATATTTCATATTCAATGGATATAGAGTAAAAGAATTATAAAGAAATTAAATCTTATAAATTAACCAGCTATGCTATAATCATGGAAATAGCTACTATATTAAGAAAATTCTAAATGACAGATCTCAGTGTCAATGAAAAGAAAATGATTGAGGCAGAGATGAGGATGTTGAGAAAGATATTGGGGAAGACACGGAAAGATAGGATAAGAAATGAATTAATAAGAAAAATGGCTCGAGTGATAGAAGTTTCTAGAAAAATACAAAAGAGACGATTACATTGCTTTGAACATGTCATGAGGAGAGATGAAGAATATATTGGAAGAATGAATACCTTAGTAATAGAAGCTAGAAGAAACAGAGGAAGACCAATGATAAGATGGAAGGACTGTATCGCGGAAGACTTGAGAGGAAAGGAACTAAATGAGGACGATACGTAAAACAGAAATGAGTGGAAGAAGAAAATAAAAAATAGCGACCCCTAACGAATGAGAAAAGCTAAAGAAGGAGATGTTAGTGTTAAGTGCAATTTGCATAGTTTGTTTATGAAATGATTTTACTGGATATATAGGATCTTTTACAAGAAAATTTATGTATGGAATTTGTACATAATACACAGGATAGACTGTGCTGGCCACATCAGATTTTTTAATGTCAACTTGAAATTATTAAAGTAGTTGAATCCCAGGAAATTGTTTCATTTCAATAACTTATTTATATGTTTGGATGATAATATGTAGTATTAGCTGAAACGACTTTCACCAGGCATATAAACTTAAATATTTTATTTACTTCTGTACGGGACAAACAAGCATGGCAATACTTGTTGTTTAGGTAGAAGCAGCAGGGGCAGTCTCTTGTTGACTGCACCGTTGTGCAAACCTGCAACTCATCGCCGGAGTTGGCGCCGAGGGCAGAACGCCCGTCGCTCGGTAAATAAAGCCATCCAGTCCCTTGTTTTAAGGTTTGAATCTTAAGTGAAGATGTCAAATAGAGTAAATACTTCACTATTGTAATTCTCTGACTTGAGCAAATAAACATGGGAAACTTAACACAGCTAAATAGCGACACGACAGTTTCAATACGCTAAACTCGTTTTCCTTCATAGAAATTCGTTTGAAATGGTAAAGTAACAACTGCTACCACAACTAAAATTAGGGAAAGGCATGACGATGCAAAATCATAATTAGAACTTAATTTTGTTTCATTTTGAATTTGATAGTAGTTTCTTATTACATATTAATGATAAAAGTTGTGAAATATTTAGCAAATCATACCATATATGAATATATATTCCAATAAATAAATAATAATAAATTAAATATTGTGGATGCAATAGCTAAGCAGCTGCGTGTTCTTAGCCCCAAACAAGAACAATAAATAAATTAGAAAGAATAAAGGTAGTGTGTTTTTTAAGAATAGCAAAGTTCGAAGAGTGAATGTCATTCTTAATTGTTAAAAAATACTGTATACATCTTCATTTAACAGATCACTTAATGAATATTCTCGTATTGTATCGGTAAATATTAACGCCCGTTTGCATTGTTGCAAGTTACAGTTAACTAAGTGGCGCTTAAAAATAAGTAATACTTAGTATCTTTGCACGAGTTAAATATTTTACGAAACTTCACTTGCTCGTATTAATCCGTGGAATTTGAATTTTTACCTTCCGTCACCTATAGCTAAGAAAGGTATTGTTTTCGGTCAAAAAATTCCATGATTTTTTAGTGAATAAGCATGTTTTAGGGTGACTATAATACGATTTTACCATTTTTACGATGAGGTCTGGTCTGTATGTATGTATGCATGTATGTGTGTGTGTGTGTGTGTGTGTGTGTGTTTGTGTGTGTGTGTGTGTGTGTGTGTGTGTGTGTGTGTGTGTGTGTGTGTGTGTGTGCATGACGAAAGTCTCGGATCGTATAACTTCAATACTATGATTCCAAAAATTATAATTTTTTCGTATTCCTCAAGTTTATTGATTAGATTTTGATTATAATTGGTGAACCGGAAGTAGCCTCATTTGAAGATTTAACAGTTAAATTTGATTTATTGTCATTTAACGTTATTATAACTTAAATAATATATTATTCTCTATACAATTTATTTGATATGTAATTACCCTGTAAATGGACAACTGTTGGGTAAATAAATTATATCAAAATTTTGATGATAAATTTTAATAATTTATTTGACGTTTCGTTTTGAGATGCTATTATCCAGTTAACAAAGAGTTTAAATTTAACCTCAAGTAAAGCGGCTGGTTATAAATGATATTCCTATTATATTAAACATTGGAGAACAATAAGCATTATTCTTAAATAAAAATACAAAGCAGTTAAATTAATAAATAACAGTTCTATGAAAAGAATCACTCTTAATTAATGACTTCTTAGAACCCATAATTATAATTAATTAATATCAAATTACTATACATTCTACGAATCCCCAATCTAACCAAAACTAACACAAAAAAATCTCTTCGAACAACCCTACTATAAAATCAAGTTACCCATGACAAATACAAACAATGAAACAATTGACAGGATGGTGACATTAAAGGCTAATAGGCGATTTCTAGGAAGCTCCTCCTGATTAACTAACAAAACGCGCTCAGAAACAAAAGCGGCCCACAGGATAGCGCCAATCATATTGTGTTACGTTGCTTTGGGGCCGGCGACCGGACAGACGCGAACGGAGCTGTCAATCAAAATGGAGGAGAAGGACGCATTCGAAATTTATTCACGCAAATAAAAAATAGTTAATGACAATATTAAAAATAAGTGATTTTTTATATAGTTACTTAAAAAAAATCTGTTGTGGCCAGCACAATACTTCTCGCCATTTACATTTTATGTTACTTAGGGCGAGAACAGTCATGTGACTTTGTTGGCCTCGGCAAACAGATATAGAGGCCCGTGTTACAATGACAGCCATTAATAATGTACATAGGTGTGAAGTATCATAATTTTTTATTCAAAACATTATTTTCCAAATCCATGTGAATTATTTTCCTCGACAAGTATATTTCATACTATTGATGACAAATAAACATCAGAATATTTTGAAATTTTGAAAGAAAAATTATGACATATGACAATTGTGATATTAAATGTAAATAAATACTAGCCGTCATTCTGACACGGATTCTCATATCTGCTTGCCAAGGCCAACAAAGTCACATGACTGCTTGCGAGTAACGAATTTAACATTTCTTGTACATACAAATAATTGAAATTGTGTCTCTTCTTTCGTTCTATGAGGAATTTTGTCCTACTCTTCTAATATGTTCAAAATTCTTCAAATTCATTGACAGTATTAAATTAATTAATTAATTAATAATACAATAATATATATTAAATGTATTCGTAGCTCCCAGAAAAATATGATTTTTGACACTGACATTTTGCATTTATCTGTCAATTACAAACATTTGAATATCTCAACCGTTTTTTTAGGTAACGAGATTTATTACAACAGGTTATTCTATATTATTATATACTGTATCCCCAAACCTATACGAGATATAATAATATAATAGGATTGACGGAAGGTAATGTGCTGGCCTTATATTTTTTTTTATAATACCTGGATTATTTTAAATATTACGGATTTTTTTTCAAACGATGTTTGTTTTATATTAAAATGTCTATAAATCTGCAGTACATTGTATATATTTATTCAAATTTGAAAAGTACCTGAAATTTACTATCCAATAGTGACCAAAGACAATGTCTTCCTTACCTAGAGGGGACGGAAAGTAACTATTAATTTACTCGGACTACACATCTCAATATTAATACTCCCGGCTGATGAATTAAATTTAATCTATTGATATTTCATATGATCTAAAAATCTTTGACAATATAAAATATGGGATCATTGAATTATGAAATAATAAACTTTCCAATTTTCATCATCTAGTTCACTCACAAAGTGTGAAATAAGAGACAAGTGAACATCTGCTCACTAAGAACCACCGATGTTTTTGCTAGATTTGTCGATATTCTGACTAAACAACCATCCCACATCCAAACTCTCAAATTTATCGTTTTTGTTTCGGATACGAGATCGGAATAGTTTTTGTTCTGCTGTAGTCGCTACATTGACAATAGAGCTCCATACGTGCGCGCAAAATTCACCGGCAAGAAACGAAATGAAATGTACGATAGGATTGTAAACATGCACAGGTAATGCGATGGAAATTGGTGGAATTTGTAATGGCAACATGATTCGCGCATTCCTGCTCGAACAGGGATAGGTATCTTTCTCAGAAAATAAGAATACCATAATGTTTTACGTTTTCACGCTAAACATGTGATTTAATTTATTTTTTTTCAATTGTAATTTGCAAAAAAATATACTTTTTCTTCAAGCGTCATAAAAGTAGCATCTTTTCTTGATTCACAAGGTAGAAATTTAATTTCTACGCCGCCGGAGTAGAACTAGCTAATTTCTACGCCGCTGGCGTAGAAATAAAATAAATAAATATCCATAGAAACTATACAGATCAACGAATAAGAACTAACTTTAATAAAAGAAACCTGTAATATCGCCCTAAATGTCACTATAACACGCTAGGTAACTTAAGAATAAAGTTACTAAATATCATCAATAGCTGTCAAATTTAAATATATAACCTGTGAATTGAAATATAAACAGAGTTTACTTTTGAGGAAATAACATTATTAAATAATAGCAGACTTACAGATTACAATTACAGGGACGGTAATGAGCACAAGAATACTTAGAATTAAAGTAACAAGAAAATTTTATATTGTTTTGCAGTGATTCCTGGACATATCTTTCAGCCACACTGTTAGATTTCCATCCAATTGAACAACTTCAGGGGGCGTACATTATAATACTTCAAATTCCGACATAATTGCACACAAGAAAGATATAAAATTGCACAGTTTTTATTTAAACGTCAAAACGTGAAAATTTTCATTTCAATGTTTGTAACAAAAAGTGAATAAATAAGTATCCATAGCTACAGGGCAATTGAAATCGTAAACGTAATTTAAGTAAAATGTAAAGTCAGTAGTAGATATTTTTCTTTAAATATCTACGTTTGAAGAAAAAATATAATGTGTCATTCGGAGTAAAAGTGTCTTTGTGTGCCTCGCGTGCATTTATCCGACTCGCTTCACTCGTCGTTTAAACTTCCACGCTCGCCACACAAAGTGTCATTTTTATTCCTAATAACACAATATACTATTCTATTATACTATGTAAAGGGTGTAACGGACCACCATTACTAACTTTCTTATTAGAAGAGATATTTACGACAAATTTAACGGTGGAAAATGCAAACGAATTGAACATGAAATACGCGACTTATTCAACAAAATACCATTTTTACCGTCCGTCACCTATAGGTAAGGAGGTATTGTCTTTGGTCAAAAATTTCGATTACAAAACGAATTTACTGTTTTTACGATGATGTCTGTATGTGTGTGTTATAACTTCAATAGGTACTACAATTCCAAAAATTATAATTCTTTCATATTTCTCTTTCGTACGTCCATATGAAGAGTTAATTAGATTTTGGTTATGATTGGTTAACTGGAAATATCCTAATTGGTAGATTTTAACAGTTTTTCTTGAAAAATTGTTATTATAAATAAAAAAAAAAATTATTTTCTATTCGATTTTGTTATCTTTTTTTCTTCATATTCAATGAACTTAGAGATAAAGAATTATAAATAAATAACTTGCAACATAATGTTGCGAAAAGCTGCACCAAGGAAACAGTTAGAATATTCAAACATTACTAATTGACAGATGTCAGTGTCAAATAAAAATTACATATCTTTGTGAAATGATTTTACTGTAAATATAAAAATGTAAAATAATTTAAGGTGGTAAAAACAAATCACATAAGGTAATACAACAGATTATAGCCATAAGCCAATTCAACAGAATATTATGTTATAAATATAATGCTATAATGTTTTTATTTTCTACTTCTTATTTAAAAAAAAAAAAAACATACTGTTCCTTTTAGGAGTAGTTCAATTCTGTGTGTAATTTGTACAAAATACGAATATTGGCTCATGCTAAAAATTGCATATCCGCAGTTTATTGAATAAGCACGTTTTTAGGTCCCTGTAATACGATTTTAACATTTTTACGATGATGCCCGTGTGTGTGTGTGTGTGTGTGTGTGTGTGTGTGTGTGTGTGTGTGTGTGTGTGTGTGTGTGTGTGTGTGTTAAGATGTTGTAGGTACGATTTCTTAAATTGTACCTGTTTAACTATGGTTTCCTCAATCGAACATTAATGGGAAGAGTTGAATAGGGTTTGGTAACAATTGGACAACCGGACGTGGTAGTTTCTTGTGTCCGTGAGGTGACTGGTAAGCACCCACACGGTACGAATATTTCATTTACCGATATCTGCGTACGAAGCAGATTGGCACACCCAGCAATGGGTAATATGCGGTAATGATATATTTATTTATTATTTATTTATGTAACATAAAATGAAAATAGCGAGAGGTCATGTGTTGGCCACATCAGATATTTTGTAATAAAATGCCATATTGAACGTGGTATCATTTAAAAATTTTTTTTGCTGAACATAAAAACTCATTATCACTATGCCGCTAAAATGAAAAATAAAAGAGTTATTTCAAGTTGAAATTTAAATATTATATTTCTTATACATAATAACTATTATATTATATGTAACGCGGGAATAAATAACGGCTAACGATTTTTGGAAAACAAACAAAAAAATTGTTTCCTTATAAATATTTTATTGTCGTAAAGAATTTTTGAACATACATAACTGCTATCAAGGAGTTTCCTTCTTGACTGTTGTAGATATTTAATATTATATTCGTATTTCGAATATTTATTTGGTCAACTGTGCTATACAAAAATAAAACATGAATTGTGGCATAAACCAATATGGCCTATCATGATTGTATCTTGTAAAAGCTAAATTATAATATCACAACAGGCCTTGTAGTCATCGCTTTCTGAGATGTGCCGAACATAGGATCACGATATTCTCAACAGCAAACTGACAGCTGGGTAAATGCAAGCCATTCAGTTCGCCACTCACGGTTAAAATACAGCAATTAGTCGGGGATACGCATCTCCCACAACACAGGAATGTTAATGCTACCGTAACAGTATTTCTCCAACGCAGTAAAAATAGCTACCTACTAATTAAGCGTGCATTAGATTAAATAATATAATGAAAATGTTTAAATGCAAGTTAAAGAACATTTGTCAATCTACGCGACTGGTTGTCAACCTACAGAACATGTAAGAAATTTATTAATATTGTTTTGTTCACGAAAGATGACAATTCAAGGTCCTTTATTAACCGTATGGTATAATATTACTAGCAGATAACTTCACTGCATTTCGTATACATAGACGTGCAACATGAAATATTTATGGATACATTTGAACTGAAAAAATAAGTATAATTTATTTGAAAATTATGTTTCTTTTTAAATATGCCTTTCTCAAAGATTTATGCTCTTCACCTATGTACTTGCAAAACCCAAAAACATAGACTTGACAAAAACCATGGAATAATAATTTGATTTAAATGTCAACGTCACTCGGTAACTATTAGGACAGAGGGCAGTGCAGTACATAATTAGATATCTGTAACTCTACGACATACGTCATTATTATTTGTAATGTGTTGGAAAGTAATGTCGCCATTTACGTATATCTGTCACACAACATAAACTGTATAGACATACGTCAAATAATCTTTCTCTTTCTAACATGAAATGTTGCTAAGTTACTACTGTATAAAGTGCTGTGTATTATTTCTTCGAACAAGTGACCATGAATAGTCATCTTTCATTAACCAAAGTATAACAGGCGATTATGATTATGAACAATTTCAGCATATACTGTCAATCCAGACAATGAATTGGAAACATTTAGAAAAATTAGAAGAGGACAAAATTCTTCATAGAATGAATTTAAAATTAAAAAAATCTGTTGTGGCCAGCACAATACATCTCGTCACTTCCGTTTTTGGTTACATAAGCATAGGGCGCGAGTAGTCATGTGACATTGTTGGCCTTGACAACCAGATATAGAGGCCCGTGTCAGAATGACAATTAGTAATTATATACATACATGTCAAATGTCAATTTTTTTTATTAAAAATATCAAGATTTTCTAAATTCACGTAGTTAATTTCTAACCAGGAGTGTGTAATTTACTTGTTGAGGAAAATAAACCACATGGAATTGGAAAATCACTAAATTTAGAATGCAAAATTATATTTGACATCTATGTACATAATTACTAGATATTATTTAACATTTTACCTACACTCTACACAAAAATTCTACTTCTATTCTTTATATTTAGATTTTTTAATTTTAAATTCATTCTATGAAGAAATTTTGTCCTTTTCTATTTTTTTTAAATGTTTCCAATTCATTGTCTGGATTGACAGTATATGCTGAAATTGTTCATAATCTAAATATAAAGAATAGATATAAGTAGAATTTTTGGTGTAGAGTGTAGGTATACAAGAAATGTTAAATACAATAGAACGCGAGCAGTCTTGTCACTTTGTTGGCCTTGACAAGCAGATATTGGGGCCCGTGTCAGAATGATAGCTAGCAGTTATGTACATAGATGTCAAATATCATAATTTTTCTTTTTAAAATTAGTGTTTTTCCAATTCCATGTGGTTTATTTTCGTCAACAAATAAATTCCACACTCCTGGTGACAAAAGCGTAACGTTTTATTGTCGATATAAATACTAATAATTTGAAGTATAAAACGTTACGCTTTTGTTCAACTCTTGTTTCTAATTCCATTGCTAATACTATTAAATTGTAATTCCGTGAATTTTCATATTTTATTTCTGTAGTTATGACGTAGCCAAAATGATTTTTTTTATTGATTCGGATGTAGAAGTTTTTATTTTACAACATGCATTAGGGGAGCAATGCGTACGGAAAAACTGATTTCCCATGTTAAACGCCTATATTTCACTTTCCGTGATACACCCTGTATCTGTGTACTAATGTTATATATATGTAAGTAAAAGAACAAACAATCTCCATGAGTACATATTATATTGGCTGCACAGCTAGTTACAGGTCTGGTAATTTACCTCCAACGACTAGTAGGTAATGACGTTGTGATACTAACACACTACATCTCAATTAAATCCCCGCGCGCATAATTGATTTCACGGGCCACGGCTGTTTGGACAGCGCCATAATGCATTGTCTCACGGACATTACCTAACCAAGCCCGATACACGATACACGATACGAGTCAGAGTCAAGTCATCGACTTCGACCATTCTGCTGGTCATCGCTGATGAGAAAATACACATCTCTCCAGCTGATATGATGAAATAGATACAGAAGATACAGTAAATATATAAATGTGGGTGATAATCAAACATAATGAAGCAAAGGAGACGGAGAGTTGAAAACTTGTGTTTATAATGTTTCTAATTTTAATATTATTGTCTAGATTTTAACGTCATTTTACTTGCCAAAACTATTAATGTCTGCTCATATCCTTTATGTTCCATACTGTTTGATGCTAAAATTATACAACTTATTACCTCTCGCTTAGCCAGGTATTGGATTCATGCTAAAAATCGCATATCCAGATTTTAATGATTAAGCACGTTTTAAGGTCCCTACAATCCGATTTTAATGTTTTTACGATGATGTCTCTCTCTCTCTGTGTGTGTGTGTGTGTGTGTGTGTGTGTGTGTGTGTGTGTGTGTGTGTGTGTGTGTATGTGTGGGTATGTGTGTGTGGATGTATGTGTATATGTGTGTATGAGTGTGAGCAGGTTGGAAGGACTATAATACTTAATATCTGTGTAACTACATATGTATTTCTCAATCGGACATTACTAGGAAGAGCTGAAAAGGTTTCGGTAATAATTGGACAACCGGAAGTATTAAAGACGAGTAAAATCTCTATATAAATATTTTATTATATCTTTTATAAACTTAGAGATAAATAAATATATGGTATAAAATAATCTGTTGTAATAAATCTCACAGCACAAATAATGTCATGGAAACCAATGGAAAAATTAAAATGTTTGTAACTGACAGATAAATGTCAGTGTCTAAAATCCAGAAACATTACTGAAGATTTTTTCTGGGAAGTACATATATTATATTATTTCTTATTGTATTAATAGTTAAATATTTAAAATTATAGGTATATTACCCTTCAGAGTAGGACAAAATTTGTTCATAGAATGAATTTAAAGAATAGATATAAGTAGAATTTTTGGTATAGAGTGAAGGTATACAAGAAATGTTAAATACAATAGGGCGCGAGCAGTCATGTGACTTTGTTGGCCTTGATAAGCAGATATGGAGGCCCGTGTCAGAATGATAGCTAGTAATTATGTACATAGATGTCAAATATAATTTTTCATTCTAAATTTAATGACTTTCCAATTCCATGTGTTTATTTTCCTCGACAAGTAAATTCCACGGTGCTGGTGAGAAATGAACTACGTGAATTTAGAAAGTTTTGATATTTTTAATGAAAAATTCTGACATTTGACATCTATGTATATAATTACAAATTGTTATTCTGACACGGGCCTCCATATCTGCTTGTCAAGGCTAATAAAGTCACATGACCTCTTGCGCCCTGGGCCCTTATTCTTGAGCGTTCGTAATTACATTCGTATTCGCTTTCGTTTTCATGTTAGTAGTGATAGTAGTCTGTGTTTCAATATTAACATATGTCAGTGTCAGTGTCAATTGTATTGTCACATTTATTCAAATCACTTACAAGTTAAGAGTTCACTTTTATCATATATTTATTAACGATTAATATATTTTTTTTAACTTGTAAATGATGTAAATATATGCTGCAATACAGTTGACACTGACAATGACATATCCAATATTGTTTTTGAAACATAGACTACTAACATGAAAACGAACGCGAATACGAATACGAACGAAATGACGAACGCTCAAGAATACGGGCCCTGTACTTATGTAACCAAAAATAGTAGTGGCGACAGGTATTGTGGCGACCACAACAGATTTTTTTATTGGTTCTCTTTGTCGAAAGTAGACTAGTTTTAATTAATAGATTACTTAATACGGAGGAACCGATTATATAAATGAATTGTTTAGATCATTAACTTATATGATCTATACTAAATTGCGATAACAGTAATTGAACACATTTTGGAATGGGTATTTATGTAAACTAGAAATAATATCATGGTGGAAACTTCTATACATATATACCGATCTAATAGCTATTCTAATTCAAGCTTCCCTCACCCCTTGTTATATTTACGTAACTATTGTATCCATTTCTCACTGCATCCACGCACCAAATGTCCACTTTCTTTTGTGAAAACACGTTCGTCAATGTGCGATCCAATGGATCGCAGTGACACCTGACAAAATAAATGACAGCTGAAAGAGTTGCTCTACAAATTGGGTCCATCGCGGATGCTGCAGCTCCAGCCACTCCAAACTGGTTTTTATCATAACGAAATTAATTTTCAAGTGCGACCAGAACATCGTCATTATCAAATTCATGTGGATTTTTATTTTATTTTCTAGTCTTTTATTTCGCTTTCCAGTTCTCTGTTTGTCAGGCGACATCTGACAGTCTGAAGTGCGCTCGAGAGGAGGAGAAGCAATGGAGGCTGCAGTTGTTACACCAGAAGAATCGTTTGCTATTTAAATGAGATTGCTCAATATGTTTGTGTAGATATTGTTTCATGTTAATTGATTTTGTTAGTTTAATTGATGATTGTTGTTGACGATGACAGTTATTAATTTTATTTTAAACTGCTATATGAGTACATGTAACACTTAATAAAATTTATTTTAATTTGTTCAGGTTTCTTTCTGCTATTATGGAACATTAAAATATGTACATACAGCATTTTTTTGTGTATTGTGGCCAGCACAATATCTCTCGCCATTTTTATTTTATGTTGCATAGGGCGCGAGCAGTCCTGTGACATTGTTGGCCTTGGCAAGCAGATATGGGAGCCCATGTCACAATGACAGCTAGTAATAATGTACATAGGTGTCAAATATCATTATTTTTCATTCGAAACATCAGGATTCTTGAAATCCATGTGATTGTAAATGACTACTAGCCCTCATTCTGACACGGATACTCATATCTACTTGCCAAGGCCACATGACTGCTCGCGCCCTATAAGTAACGAATTTAACATTTCTTGTACATATAAATAATTCAAATTGTATTTATTCTTTCGTTTTATGAGGATTTTTCTCCTACTCTTCTAATATATTCGATCCCGGCCGACGCCAAAAAATTACTTCGAATTACGTTATAATGGCACATAATTGACCCCTGTGGTGAACTTGCACGACAGCAGTGAGTGCCCGCGTAGTGACGCCTGGTAAGCGCTCACACGGTACAAATATTTCATCATTTACCGATATCTGCGTACATAGCAGATTGGCACACTCAGCAATGGGTTAAATATACGTGATGATATATTTATTTATGTAATATAAAATGGGAATGGAGTCATGTGTTGGCCATATCAATTTTTACCTCTCGCTAAGAGAGGTATTGGATTCATGCTAAAAATCGCATATCCAGATTTTATTGAATAAGCACGTTTTAAGGTCCCTACAATCCGATTTTAACATTTTTACGATGATGTCTGTGTGTGTGTGTGTGTGTGTGTGTGTGTGTGTGTGTGTGTGTGTGGATGTGTGTGTGTGGGATGTTGGAAGGACGGTTACTCAAAAACTATAAGACTTAAAATTTGTTTAACAACGTATTTCCCAATCGGACATTCATGGGAAGATCTGAAAAGGTTTTGGTAATAATTGGACAACCGGAAGTAGAAGATTCTTGAAAAAAAATCTTCTAAATATTATTTTTTGAAAATTTTTCTTGATAATATTAAAGAAAAATAAATTCTCTTTCTGATACATTTAAATATTTTTATACATATTTTATAGATTTAGAGATAAAAGGAATATAATATATAAAATAATGTTGTAATTAATTTTACAACCGAAAGGATGCCATGAAAAATAGTTGCAAATTTAAATTATTTGTAACTGACAGATAAATGTCAGTGTCAGAAATAATGAGTAATGAAAGAAAAATGTATTTGGAGAATCCCTTAATTCTTGATCTGTGACTATTATGGAGATGACAAGTCTAGGTTGAAGGACTTAAATTTGTTTCAAACATTATGGGACAATGTACACCAGTACTGTAGACTAGAGTAACTTTGAATTGCGAAAAAGCTATCAAATTCTTCTCAAGTAAGTTGTAAATATTGCCAAATTTACACATCGATATAAGAATAATCGGAGTGCAATCTATCCGTCACTTTATTAAAAGGAATTAGTGTTATTTAGATATAACATGTATGAAAAAATAAAATGTAAAAGAAGATATATAAGAATAGATGCACAATCCAGATATATACATTTTAGACCGCCCAAAATTAATGTTTTTACTAGAAGAATATGAAGAGAAAGTAAACAAAGTTGTTCGAATTGAAAATTGCTGTTACCAGCCTAATATTTATATATGGTAAACTCTACTTTGTAATTTATTGTAACATAATTTATGGTAAATATCTTTATGTTGAGACATGCTATTATTGAATAATAAAGAAGTTTATACGTCATAGATTTATATGAATATATTATTTGTATTTATAAAAATATTCTTTGCTTTATGCATACAGCCAGGTAAAATATACGGCGAGAGGTTATGTGCTGGCCACATCAGATTTTTTTATGTGGGATGTTATTTAATTTTTAAATTTCTAAATTTATTCTTTGTTCGCGGACGCCTTTTTGGGCTTCCACGAACCCTTAGGTTCCGCGGAACACACTTTGTTAATTCCAAATTTATTTTCCATGACTGTTTCTACCGTTTCTACAATGTTATAAGTATTTTTAACAATTACCTTAGTACCATTAATAATTTTACTGAACAAGACCTCTCTAACCGTTGAAGGGTGCATCGTGACCAGTAACCACACAATGGCCCAAGCTGTTAATGATCTGGTTCTGCTGACCATTTGGATGGACAAGGGCGCAAGGATTCTAGTTCAGGGTTACTGCGTATGAGGTGACCAAAGGTCGCAGGTCACTATCAACTTGCCAACCCTCGGCTTATTACCATGGTAATGGGATGAACTTCAAACTGACAAAATGAATTTATTATAAAGAGTTATGAATTTTAAGAATGTGAGAAATGGGGTTGTTAGAAAGAAAAATAGAAGGGAGAGACTAATTTGAAGTAGAGTAACAGAATATATGACATTATTTAGGGGTAATATTTTCATATGTATGTATGTGCTAACCTCAGTGAACGAAAAAATATAAACCACCACAAACCACAATGTGTTGTGGATTTATTTAAACGTACAAAGGTCGAAATTTATTTGATAATTAATTTTCTAAACAAACTGTAACATAACCCGAACTAACTCACAAAATTCATCCCCTGGTCGGTATATATTTGTTAGTTTTCTAAACACACCAATATAATAAATTAACCACAATGTATTGTTGCCGTGTGTTTCGCATATTGAGCGATTACGGTCTTGGAGCCTAACATTTAAAAAAAATCTGTTGTGGCCAGTACAGACCTTTCGTCCTTTCTATGTATTTTAGAAAACGAAATCTTCATAGTTTTTTACTATATTCAGTCTACAGGAAGCCTACGTACACTAATCTATATATTTATGACAATTCACACCATCATCCTTATTGAGAAGAGCCTCAGAAATTTGTCATGCAGAGATATTAGAAGAAGAGATGAAAGAAATTAAGAACATTTATATGAAAAATGGTTTTTCTAAATCACACACACACACACACACACACACACACACACACACACACACACATATATATATATATATATATATATATATATATATATATATATATATATATATATAAAGTTTGTTAGATCTGTAAATCAGGAAAGGCTTCTAAACATGCAAATCTTGTTTTTACCTCCCGTCGCCTTAAGGTACGGAAGGTATTCTCTCTGGTCAAAAATTTCAATTGTGTTTTTAGTGAATAAGTACGTTTTGGAGTCCCCAGAATACGAATTTACTATTTTTACGAAGTCTGTATATATATATAACAAACTTTTACCTCCCGCTACCTCCTGATAAGGAAGGTATAGGGATCGTGCTAAAAATCGCATATCGAGATTTTGGAAATGACCACGTTTTAAGGTCCCTACAATCCGATTTTAAAATTTTCACGATGATGTCTGTGAGTGTGTTTCCGAATAACCGGAAATGGCAGTTTACTTGATGCTCAAAATAGTTTTTCTTCAAAAAATTAAAGATTCTTCCATTTTCTACAGATTTGCATTAATACTTTTTCTATATATTTTAAGGATAAATTTATGAAGCAATATAAAAATTATATCTCGGAACTTATGAGTTAAACACAAATTCGAAATATTTGGCATTGATCGGGGATCGAATCGGGTTCCCCAGATTCGCAACCAGACATCAGGCACGCGGCAACGAGACCCCATAGATATGTATTTAATTTAATAATAAAATTAAATGGCGGGAGGTATTCTGTTGGTCATATCAGATTTTTTACTTATGTAGTAATTATACTTTTAAGTGATTTTACCTAGTACTAAACACAGCTGCTATATTTAATACTCATTAACAGATTTCAATTTTCAAAAAGCACAGAAGTGATCCCTGTGGTGCCCTCTCCGCGATAGCTTTGAAAGTCCACAATGTAAGAAGTTGTGATTAAGATACTTTATGCGAGAACCAGTTTTACCAAACTGTGTGACATACTTGAAAGTAGATGCTGTATGGTTGTTTTTGCCAAAAAAAATTCAGTTGTATAAAATCATCAAATATAATTGTTTAATAATGCAAGAACTACCCTCTTTCAGTCCCAATTCGGGTATCATTAGGCCAAGGTTATACAAAATCAATTTTGTTTAGGTGTAGAATACCAAGCATCTCATTGCATTCCTCAGAGCATTTGTGACTAGTCATGGAACCCATAATGAAAACATCTTACGGACAGATCGCCAGTCATTTCACCGCCTCCTTCGTGACTTTTGACGCTAACACGGCCTGCGTGATGGATGAATTAATCCAAGATCTACACTTCATACATATTTATGCGAACGTGCGAGCCAGTGTGAGTGCTCGACTACATTACATATTGTCTTCTATTAGCATTTTGTTTAATCATTGACCAATAGGCGCCCGCACACTCTTCCAAAAAGGGGTACAATCATTTTAATTAAGTTATTCACAAAAATATCAGGATTATAAATAATTTAATTTTAAAATGTGATAATTCACGATGACTTCACAACAAATCAATAAAATATTTGTTCTTTCCAAGAATTTTAATTTAAATGATTTATCATATCAGGAGATGAAAATTAATTTTATTCAATTTTTTTGTTAAATATACTGTCCTTCATCATTTTTAAATAACATTCACCTCTGAGGTGCGTGAGTGAGGAATGTCTAGAAAACGACTTGCATCTTGCATGGTACTAGTTTATTTATTAATAATTTATTCAACAGAGATAACTCCAATTGCAGAATAAATTCATAATATACATGTTGTTTCAATACTTTAGAAAAAAAGCTGTTGTGGCCAGCACAATATTTCTCACCACTTTCGTTTTTGGTTATATAAGTATAGGGCGCTATCACTAAATTTAGAATGAAAAATTATGATATTTGACATCTATGTACATAATTACTATTCTGAAACGGGTCCCCATATCTGCTTGTCAAGGCCAACAAAGTCACATGACTGCTCGCGCCCTATTGCATTTAACATTTCTTGTACACCTACACTCTACACCAAAAATTCTACTTATAATCTATTATTTATATTTAGATATTTACCTCCCGCTACGCTTGGTGAGGGAGGTATAGGGATCGTGCTAAAAATCGCATATCGAGATTTTGGCAAACGACTACATTTTAAGATCCCTAGAATCCATTTTTAACATTTTCACGATGATGTCTGTGTGTATGTGTGTGTGTGTGTAAACCATGTATTTCTACCTTATTCTAATATGCAAATATCTGATTAGATTTTGGTGGCAATCGGATAATCGAAAATGGCAGTTTACTTGAAGCTCAAGATAGTTTTTCTTCAAAAAATACCTTTAAATGTAATTTTTTCTCAATTTGTTATTATAAAAATTAAAGATTATTCCATTTTCTACAAGTTTGCTTTAATACTTTTTCTATATACTGTATGGATAAATTTATAAAGTAATATAAAAATTATGATGTTGTTCTTATTGTTATCGGGTTTGTGCGAACCCACTAAGTGGGACACGCGTGATTTTATGTATGTATGTATGTATGTATGTATATACATAGGTAAATGGCGGGAGGTACTGTTTTGGTCACATCAGATTTTTTAATGTTAAATTCATTCTTTGGAGAAATTTTGTCCTACTGTTCTAATTTTTCGAAATGTTTCCAATTCATTGTCGGGATTGACAGTATTTTTGAAAAGTATATGTAATATATCTATAATTTTAAATATTTAACTATTAATACAATGAGATATAATATAATGTATGTACTTCCCAGAAAAAATCTTCAGTAATGTCTCTGGATTTTTGACACTGACGTTTATCTGTCAGTTACAAATATTATTTACCTTTCTTTATCTCTAAATCTATAAAATATATGATAGAATATTTATATGTATAAGATGGAGAATTTAGTCTTCTTTAATACTAGGAAGAATAAAAAAAATCTGTTGTGGCCAGCACAATACCTCTCGCCACTTCCTTTTTTGGTTACATAAGTATAGGGCGCGAACAGTCATGTTACATTGTTGGCATTGACAAGCAGATGTGACGGTCCGTTTCAGAATGATAATTAGTAATTATGTACATGGATGTCAATTGTCAATTTTTCATTCGGAATTTCAAGATTTTCTAAATACACGTAGTTAATTTGTCACCAGGACTGTGGAATTTACTTGTCGAGGAAAATAAACCACATGGAATTGGAAAATCACTAAATTTAGAACGAGAAATTTTGATACTTAACATCTATATACATAATTACTAGCTATCATTCTGACATGGGCCCCCATATCTGCTTGTCAGGGCCGACAAAATGCTGCTCGCGCCCTATTGTATTTAACATTTCTTGTATACCTACACTCTATACCAAAAATTCTACTTACATATATCTATTCCTTATATTTAGATTGTTTAATTTTAAATTCATTTTATGAAGAAATTGTGTCCTCTTCTAATTTTTCGAAATGTTTCCAATTCATTGTCAGGATTGACAGTATTTTTGAAGGATATATGTAATATACCTATAATTTTAAATATTTAACTATTAATACATTAAGAAATAATATAATGTATGTATGTACTTCCCTGAAAAGTCTTCAGTAATGTCTCCGGATTTCTGACACTGACATTTACCTGTCAGTTATAAATTTAAATAAATTTTCAACTATTTTCCATGGCCAATCTTTCGGCTGTAAAATTTATTATAACAGACTATTTTATATATTATATTTCTTTTATCTCTAAATCTGTAGAATATATTATAAAATATTTAAATGTATCAGATAGAGAATTTAATTTTCTTTAATATTACCAAGAAAAAATTTCAAAAAATATTATTTAGAAGATTTTTTTTCAAGAATCTTCTACTTCCGGTTGTCCAATTGTTACCAAAACCTTTTCAGATCTTCCCATGAATGTCCGATTGGGAAATACGTAGTTAAACAAATTTAAAGTCTTATAGTTTTTGAGCAATCGTCCTTCCAACATCCTACATACATACACACATACATCCACACACACACACACAGACATCATCGTAAAAATGTTAAAATCGGATTGTAGGGACCTTAAAACGTGCTTATTCAATAAAATCTGGATATGCGATTTTTAGCATGAATCCAATACCTCTCTTAGCGAGAGGTAAAAAATCAAAAAATTAATATTTAGAATATATTTTTTAAGAATCTGCTACTTCCGGTTGTCTAATTATTACCAAAATCTTTGCAGCTCTTCCCAGTAATATCCGATTGAGAAATACGTAGTTAAACAGATATTAAGTACTATAGTTTTTGAGAAATCGTCCCAACGTCCCCACACACATGCACACACACATACATACATCCACACACACACACACACACACACACACACACACACACACACACACACACACAGACATCATTGTAAAAATATTAAAATCGGATTGTGGGGACCTTAAAACGTGCTTAATCATTAAAATCTGGATATGCGATTTTTTGCATGAATTTAATACCTCTTTTAGCGAGAGGTAAAAAGTAGACATCCAATATATGCCACGTCCAAAACATTCTAAATTTTATTAAAGATTGTCCATTAAATTTCTCTTCGATTTGTTATTCGCCATTGATACCATTTTCCTGCGAATTTTTGCCTTTTATATTATTTTAACATATCTTTCTTTGTCCATTTTAAAAAAATCCAACTTCTTTTTTCCTTGTTACAATTCCTTTGTAAATTACTGTTGGACGCCTATGAATAGAACGTAGATTGTTGAATATTGTTCTTAGGTTGTACATGTTACACGAGTATGTTGCATTTTGACTGCGGCGTGCGTTTGGATAAGCTCGGCATGACGAATGATTTCTCGAAATAAGAAGTGAAATCGATAGTTGGTGTATTTAGATGTAAATTAATTTAGATTTACAAGATACACGTACAGCATAAATTAAATGTTAGCTTTCTCCATTAATATGCAGATATTACATTTCAAAAAAGCTCTCCAGGTTCAAGTTTTACATAATAAATAAAACAAAATTTACAAATCAATTAACCTATTTTATAATTATTTTTTCTAGGATCCTTTCATAATATCGACTTGTTCTTTGTCATTCTGAATGTCAAAATAACAGCTAACTTGCTAACCTCTAATATAATAATTCATTATTTTGTCTTGTAAATGGTGAAGCTAAACGGACTTAAAAGAACTATGTATGTGATTCGTTACAATTTTTTTTATGATTTTTGCACAGGTCTTTTAATCCTCATTTTGCAACTAAATTAAAAGTAATAATGAATAAGCACGTTTTAGGGTCCATACAATATGATTTTACTATTTTTACCTTCCGTCACCTATAGGTAAGGAAGGTATTGTCTTTGGTCAAAAAATTCGGTGGTGAGTTTTCATTGAATAAGCACGTTTTAGGGTCTTTACAATACGATTTTACTATTTTTACGATGATGTCTGTATGTGTGTGTGTGTGTGTGTGTGTGTGTGTGTGTGTTCGTGTGTGTGTGCGTGTGCGTGTGTGTGTGTATGTGTGTGTGTGTGTTCGTGTGTGTGTGTGTATGTGTGTGTGGACCGCCTTTCGTGCACGATATCTCCAATACTAGAATTCCAAAAATTACAATTCTTGCGTATTCCTCTTCCTTACAACCATACGCAGACTTGATTAGATTTTGGTTATAATTGGTCAACCGGAAGTACCCTCATTTGAAGATTTTAACAGTTTTTCTTGAAAAAATCAGTTAAATGTTATTATAACTTAAAGAATATATTATTGTCTATACGATTTGATTGCATTTTATATTTGATATTCAACAGATATAGAGTTAAAGAAGAATAACGATAATAAATTTTATATAAATTTCATAATTCAGCCAGCTATGCTAACTTAACCATGGAAACTGCTAATATATTCAGGTAATTCAAATTGACAGATGTCAGTATCAATAAAATGTAAATCAATAAAAGAATAAGGGAAGTAACTCTAGTGTTAGAAGTATCTAGATATAAGAGAGACGATTACATTGGTTTGAACATGTCATGAGGAGAGATGAATATATTAATAGAAGGTGGAAGAAACATACGAAGACCAAATATAAGATGAAAAGACTGTATTGTAGAAGACTTGAGAGAAAAGGAACTGAATGAGGACGACACGCAAAACAAAAATGAGTGGAAGAAGAAAATAAAAAATAGCGACCCCCTAACGAATGGGAAAAACTAAAGAAGAAGAAGAAGATGTCAGTGTCAAGTGCAATTTGCATAGTTTGTTTATGAAATAACTTTACTGGAAATAAAGGATCTTTTGCAAGAAAATTTATGTATGGGGCGCGTGCAGTAACATGACTGACCCGTGTCAAAATGACAGCAATTAATTATGTCCATAACTGACAAGTGTTATAATTTTTCAACCAAAATTTCATAATTTTCTTATTTCATGTGGTTTGTTTGTTATCAGGAGTATGGCATTCAGTTGCCGAGAAAGGGAATCACATAATACCAAAAATTTATAATCTTTTGCAAGAAAATTTATGTATGGAATTTGTACATAATACACAGGATTGATGGAAGGTATTGTGCTGGTCACATCAGATTTTTATGATGATGTTTGTATGTGTGTGAGTGCGGGTGTTTGTGCTGTTTCCATGGTTATAGCATATAAATTTAATTTCTTTATACTTCTTTAACTCTATATCCATTGAATATGAAATATAAAATGCAATCAATTCGTATAGATAAGAATATTCCTTAATATTTACCATAACATTAAATGTCAAAAAATAATATTTAACAGCGTTTTTTCAAGAAAAACTGTTAAAATCTTCAAATGAGGGTACTTTCGGTTAACCAATTATAACCAAAATCTAATCAAGTCTGCATATGGATGTAAGGAAGAGGAATACGTAAAAGTTATAATTTTTGGAATTCTGGTATTGGAGATATCGCGGCCGAAATTATAGTCACACATACACGAACAGCACACATACACACACACACACACACACACACACACACACACACACAGACACACACACATGCATACAGACATCATCGTAAAAATAGTAAAATCGTATTGTAGGGACCTTAAACCGTGCTTATTCATTGAAAACTTCTGTAGCTGTAGGAGATGAGATTAGGCATAAGTTTATTAGATCCGTTTGTTTAAAATGATCCATAGACCTGTGTAATAAACGAAGTATTTTAATTCTATTATTTATTTATTAATATTCTATTAAACATATATTTTCTCTTTGTTGTTCTAATTTTACTTATTTCGATTGAGAACTGGAATAATAGCTTATTGGCGAATACAACAAAAAATGTTTTAAATATCATTTATTATTATGTTAATTAACCGTTGGGAGGAGTGAGGGTTGTGGGGCGCACAAGAAAAATTTGTTTAGGGGCGCCTTTAAAGTTAATCGGACACAGTGTGTTCTCATTGCAACTGACAAAACGGTTCCATTATATATAAAACTTAATTCTACACGTAAGATGTCCTACCAACGCTACTTAACGGGTAATCCGTTAGGTGGCGGGGTCAGCAACATAGAACAGTTGCTTGGGTAGACTAAATAAAATATTTTGCTAAATTATTGAACGTCTAGGGAGCTCTCTAATGAAACGCTCAAAAATATCTAAGTAAAAAAAATATGTTCACTAATTTAAGATTCACTATTACAGTATAGATTTCTTTTAATAAAACTCATTATTACAATTTAGATGTATGGAATATCTACGGAATTTTTAGATAAAAAATTCTGTATTTCTTATAACAAAAAACATTTTACGCACATTAAATAAAGATAAATTTTCAATAAAAAAACTGATCGAATTACAGATTCCTTAATTTAATAAATGATAAAAAGTAAATATGAATCAAATAATGCGTTACAATAAAAAGCCATATAAAAACTAGATGAGAGTGAGAGAGTGAAATCGTTTTTCTTGTGGAATCCAGAGCATTATAATTACCAATTTGTTAGCGAGCACGAATTTAATACCCTAATTAAAACGTAATTTTCAATTATTTGTCGGAAGAAGAAAGAAACCTATGCTATGCTGTGATGTATAACATAACACTGTGTGTATCTATTTCTTCACCTGGCCACTGAAGATGAGAGACGCCGCGTAGCAGAGGATCGCAGATAATAAATCGACCGAGAAAATGAAGCGAGGAGGACATTAATGCCACACAAAAACCAAATTAAATTACTTCAACCACTAATATGGTCATTAATAAAAACTAGTTTGTCTGTACGTACCTATACACAATGAAATCATAAGTATAGGTAAGGATATTACTTCTCTTTCAGATTTATAATAATGTTGTAGATGAACAAGAAGACCGCAAAATTATATCTTTTTGTTAAAGATATTACTAATTATAATCTTCATATATTTTATATATTTATTTAAGTATAATCAGAAAATGCAGGAAATAATTTATTTATCATTTATACAGCTAGGCATTTAATTATTTAATTTTTCAGATTTATAAAAAAGAATAAATATATAACGGTATCTTTCATCTATTGCTAGATACATCAATCTGTTTTACCTACTATTCTAAAATTAACGACACAATTTTTTCAAAATATAATTAACATTTACTGGACATCATCTTACGGAAATTCAAAGCTATTAGAGTGAATGTATACATTTTGTACACATTTTTTCGTTGCACAAAACTACAACCTGGTGCAAAATGTCAGTTAAAAGTTATAGTATTTCATTTTGTTTTTTCTTAAAATAATATTAATTTAATTTTATAAATACCATTTTGTATAACAGATATATTGTGGAATTTATTCACGAATTTCGCAACTTTTTGCTCATTCTGTATAATTGTATAACACCTCTGTACATCTGGTGAAATATGCAAAGTTTTGAACAATTTTTGTGGGCGCGAGTTTTGTGCGACAGGTTATGTTGAGGATTTAAGGTGTTTAGAAAAAAATTTTAACAATTATTTTAAATGAAGTTTATTTGGTTGTCAAGAGCATAAGAATTTTACACTTTAAAATATATATATTTTTTTCATGACAATGTTTAATGAAAACTACGAGTACTTTCCCATGTTAAATTGTATTATTGCTTTGCACAACCGATACACTTTATATAATATACATGTGTTAAAAAAATATTTAATAGCATGTAGTGCTGACCAAAATGAGTAAAAATCTGATGTGACCAACACAATACCTCCCGCCATTTAATATTTATTAATTTAAATTCATATACCTATGGGGTCTCGTGGCTGCGTGCCAATCCCTACCAACACCAAATATTTCGAATTTTAATTAGCACAAAATTGACCCTTGTGGTGCACTCTCTACGCCAGAAATGAGTGCCTGTGAGGCGACGCTTGGTAAACGCCCGCACGATACAAATATATCATCATCATTACAGAAATCTGTGTACAAAGCAGATTAGCACACCCAGCAACGGGTAATATGCCGTGATATATATTTTTATTATTTAAATACATACCTGCATATTTATTAATGCTAGAAATTATGTATATTAAGTTCCCTTTCCATATAACTATTGTTCTATTTACAATTTTCGTTTCAAACGTTACTGTTATTAATTTGAAATGATTATTTTTTTGTCAGTGATATTTATGTCAGTTACGTACATTTGAGCTGAACTGTGTAACCATGAAGTTGTGTTTAAACTAATATAACCAATACACTTATTCGTATATACAGTATATACAAAAAGCCTCACTCTAAAAATTATTAAAAATAAATCATTTAAAACTTCAATATTAAAAGATACTATCAATTTCATCCTCTCATTTTGCAACGTCGATAAAAACCGAGCAACTAATATGAACATCCTTAATGGAGCATCGGCTTCTAGGTATATCATGCATCATCTGTCAGATGTACAAAAAATATATTAAAGATATTGTGGGAGATTTTCCACAGCCCGAACTCGTTTAGAAGTTTAAATACGGCCCTGTAAGGGAGCTGCCCGCCCACTGCGTGGCAATTACTATCGATCCGACCCTGAGATGATCTTCTCGGCTTCGACATCATTGAAACAAAAGATTGCAATAGTAATAAATAGGAACAAAACTTAAACGCAAATTGTACAAAAGTAATTTTTTACTGATATATTTAAATATTAATATTTGTAACTACCAATGCGTAAGCGCAACTGTTAAGGTTTATCCGAACAACAAATAAATGTATTTTGTCTAGTACACTGTTATATTTTTTGCTTTATGAAAATTAAAATAATAGTAGTATTCGGACATTCATGTGAGAAATCGAAATCCAGTACGTAGTATGACGATCAGTATTCTTTAATTTTGTTGGCATGCTGTGCATTTTGTAAGTACTTGTATGTGGTATGTATGAAGGAAATTTACGACTCGGTTTCCATCTAGTGGTGTTGTACAGTACTATTACATATGCCGACGTTATACGTTATTATAACGCGTTAGTTCATGTATCATTATTAAAAAAATCTGATGTCGCCAGCACATTACGTTCCGTCAATCTTGTGTTTTATGTACAAATTCCATACATAAATTTTCTTGCAAAAAATCCCATATCTCCAGTAAAATTATTTTATAAACAAACTATGCAAATTGTACTTGCACTGACATCTTCTTCTTCTTTAGCTTTTCCCATTCGTTAGGGTCGCTATTTTTTATTTTCTTCTTCCACTCATTTCTGTTTTGCGTGTCGTCCTCATACAATTCCATTTCTCTCAAATCTTCCGCAATACAGTCCTTCCATCTTATCTTTAGTCTTACTTTTCTTAAACCTTCTATTACTAAGCTATTCATTCTTCTTCCAATATATTCTTCATCTCTCCTTATGACATGTAATCGTCTCTCTTGTATCTTTCTAGAAACTAAAGTTATTTTCCCCAACATGTATCTCAACATCCTCATCTCTGCCACATTCATTTACTTTTCATTGATACTGACATCTGTCAATTTGAATTATCTGAATATATTAGCAGTTTGCATGTTTAGCCTAGCTGGCTGATCTATGAAATTTAATATGTTTAAAATTCTTTAACTCTTTATCTATTGAATATGAAATAAAAAATGCAATCAAATCGTATGGAAAATAATATATTCTTTAAGTTATAATAACGTTAAATGTCAATAAATGATATTTAACTGCATTTTTCAAGAAAAACTGTTAAAATCTTCAAATGAGTGTACTTTTGGTTGACCAATTATAACCAGAACCTAATCACCTCTTCTTCTGGATGTAAACTTAAGGAATACGAAAAAAAAAAATCTGTTGTGGCCAGCACAATACCTCTCGCCATTTTCATTTTATGTAGCATAGGGCGCGAGCAGTTATGTGACTTTGTTGGTCTTGGCAAGCAGATGTGGGGGCCCGTGTCAGAATGAGAGCTAGTAATATACATAGGTGTCAAGTATCATAAGTTTTAATTCGAAACATTATGATTTTCGAAATCCATGTGGATTATTTTCCTCGACAAGTATATTCCATACTAATGGATGACAAATAAACATCAGAACATTTTGAAATTTTGAATGAAAAATTATGACATATGACAATTGTGACATCTATGTTAAAACTACTAGCCGTCATTCTGACACGGATCCTCATCTGCTTGCCAAGGCCAACAAAGTCACATGTCTGCTCGCGCCACACACACCACACAAATAATTGAAATTGTTTCTCTTCTTTCGTTCTATAAGAAATTTTATCCTACTATTCTATTATATTCAAAATTCTTCAAATTCATTGACGGTATTAGCGGTATTTCTTAAGGATATATGTAATATTAACATATCTGTAATTTAAATATATAATTAATTAATAATACAATAATATATATTAAATGTACTCTTACCTCCCAGAAAAATCTGACACTGACATTTTGCATTTACATGTCAATTACAAAAATTTAAATATCGCAAATGTTTTTCGAGCAACGAGATTTATTACAACAGATTATTCTATATTATTATATACTTTATCTCCAAACCTATACGAGATATAATAAAAAAATTAAGTGTGTCAGATTGAGAATTTAATTATCTTTAATATTTGTAGTAACAAATTTTCAAAAAATAATATTTAATTTTTTTTTTTTTTTAGAAACTACCACTTCCGGTTGTCCAATTGTTACCAGAACCTATTCAATTCTTCCCATTACTGTTAGATTGAGGAATCCGTAGTCAAACAGGTCTTTAGTCTTATAGAATTTGAGAAATCGTGTCTCCAACAACCTCACACACACACATCCACACACACACACACGCAGACATCATTGTAAAAATGTTAAAATCGGATTCTATGGACCTTAAATCGTGCTTATTCAATAAAATCTGGATATGCGATTTTTATCATGAATCCAATACCTCTCTTATCGAGAGGTAAAAATTGGAATCGTGGTATTGAATTTGTACGGTCCGGCACTTTTGTTACACACACACATACATACATTCAGGCATCATCGCAAAAATAGTAAAATCGTATTATATGGACCCTAAAACATGCTTATTCACTAAAAACTCATTATTGAATTTTTTGACCAAAGACAATACCTTCTTTACCTAGAGGTGACGGAAGGTAAAAGTATATCCGAGGTGGGAGGTGTTTCATTACAGCCGAATGCTTGTGTATATTACCGAGAGGCGAAACCTCGAGGTGAGATACAGCGCGAGGCAGTAATGAAACTCCCACCGAGGTATGTATACTATTTTATTCACAATCATTCTCTTTTTAAATCAATAATTTTCAGAATAAATCATTGAGTTATAACCTTTAATTTTGTTAATGTTTTTTGACAGCTCTATTAAAATTTGTTTAGCCTACTTTTTATAGAGATCTATGACAATGTTGCTAGGCAACCCCTACATAAACATTTCCGACCCGTAGGGTGGAACTGAAATCTGTTATTTCCAACCCAAGAGATTGTCATTGCAGTTAGAAATGACGTATTTCCCAACCTCTAGAAAGTTAGGAATCGACATATTACTATAATGATTGTGAAAAGTAATAAAATGCTCATTTAAAAAAAAAACTTACCGCCCCACCAGTTGAAACTGTGTTGAGTCAGATTCGAACCTCGAGAACCTATAAAAAAAATTCAAAATTAAATAAAATAGAACTACGAACATTTAGGTTATTAATAGTTATAACATTTTTAATTATTCAAAATCTTGTAACGCATTTCATTAATAAATAGAATTTAATTTAAAAAACTACATTATAATCTTCAGATCTAGTAGAACAAATTAATCTAGTATTAAAATCAGCAGCTGCATCAAATGACTTTCTTTTCTTGGAACATAAAATTGAAAATCTAATGGTTGAGCATTAGCGGGTGTTGATGGAAGTACTGCGCATACGTCGTGCACGTAATCTACATTAATATTTCATAGAATTAAAGAAACACTGTATTAATTTGCATAAAACAACAACCAACACAAACGATGGCTGGGTTTAAGCATCCATAGTGTTACGCTTCGTATGGATTATGCCAAGCAAGATGTTGTGCAGGGTAGTGGAAATATTAAAAGATATTCTCAACAGTATCCTTCGCGTAAAAGTATAATTGTGCGATAATATTTCGTTTATAGGTAGTTTAGAAATATTTCATTTCGCTCTATAATCTATACTGACACATACTAGGACAGGGATGGCGAACCAATGGCACGCGTGCCATTAATGACACGCGACACAATATTTTGGGCACTCAGTTCAAAGAATTATCGGAAATACTCAAGTTTATTATGTACCCTGATGTGACGTCATTTGATAAACTGAATTTGTCCCAATTCGATTGGTTGGAAATTGAAGAATTTGAAATGCAGCTGATTGATTTCCAGTCTAGTTCAATATGGATTCAAAAATTTATTGAAACAAGGAAAGAGTTAGAATTAATTGAAACAGAAAGATTGACAAGTAATATAAGTGAAAATGCTAATAACAAAATTTTGGAAATATGGAATGCGTTACCAGACACATTTAATTGTTTGTAGAAGCTGGCTCATGCTATTTTAACAATATTTTCATCAACCTATGCCTGCGAGTCATTATTTTCAGAGATGAATAAAGACTAGATTAGAAACCGTTTGACAGATGACTCCAGTTCAACATGCATTCTGCTAAAAGTAACATCTTACAACCCTAACATATGTTATTTGTCATCTATAATCTGCAACAACAGAAGTCACACTAATTTAACTTTAATTTAAATTACGCGTATAATTGAAACATTGCAAAATGTTCCTATTTTTTTGTAGTAAATAAAGAGTTTTGAGTTGATAGTATTTATTATTATTATTTTCCCAATAATCACAAAGTCAAAATTATTTGATGGCACGTCATTAAACATTTCTTTAGAAAAATGGCACGTTGATACGTAAAGGTTCGCCATCCCTGTACTAGGAGATTATATTTTATTCCGATTGTAAGAAAAGTGATAACACTGTACCAGATCCCGAAAACGAATAGAATATGGTATTTGTGAAAAATATTTAACAATCCATGGTTACGCGAGTCGTACCTATTTTTTGTCAAAATTAACAATACCTACTCAAATCATTTTATTAATTTAGAAGTTTATAAAATGGAGTATGCAACCATTGCAAAGATATAGTAAACTACAATAATTATAAAGTAAAACAAAATTTGTATCAATTTTCTGACAGAATATAAAAAAAAAAAAATGTTCATTTTCTTTGTAATATGTATATAGGTACCAAGTGCGGGAACGATTGGTTCCCGGATGAGTGTTTAGCGGTGCGGGCTTGCGAGCGCTGCCATAGAACGATAGAACCAAGAAAAGTATAAAACTTAATAATTAGTATTTTTTGTACAAATAATTTTATATATTAAAATTTCAATACTGCTTTGTAGCTAATTTCAGAGTGATGTGTCAAATTTAAATTCCAATTATTTTCATGCTTATTTTTATGTAATGTAGTGTTAATCATGGTATGTAAATAACTATTTATTACTTACCAAGTATGTCAATTGTAGTATATAGCAAATTTAAACTTAATAAACTTGTTAAATTTCTTATTGTTTTATTACAATTTACATTAAGTTTGTTGGTTATGTGTTACCAATTTCTCGACTACTCTGTCTTACCGACTTCCGCCGTGCAGTAATTGTTGCCAACATAGTGAACCAAATGAACTAAATTCATTATTTTAAAATTAAAGAGAGTGTTTGAGAAACTATACTTTTTATTATAAATTTAGTTCTTTAAGAAATGCTTTAGAAATAGGAGAGTGTTTTTTCCAAAATTTCCCGTTACTTATTTGGTGGAGAGCTGGGAAATTGACGTTACGGCCGTTGCTTAGGCGCGAAACAATATATTTCAATGCATGAGTACAAAAAATATATTTTTCGATATATTTAAAAAAATCCGGAACGCGTCCTGCGAAATGACGTTTCGGATTGTTCGGACCCGAAAAGACAATTATTAATCTTAGAGGAATATTTTGAGTATACTCCTCTCAGTTCTATAATAGTCTGCAGAAATACAAAAGATTATTTTAAACAAAAAATGTGAAATATATTTTTTCTGCTTTGTATTAACAAGTCTGTGGCAACTATTCCATAATGGCTATGGTCAATAAAATTGAATTTGAGTTCACAATCGTCCAGCCTCCCCTAATACAAATCAACATTTACATGAAAATAAAAACAAAAGCCTCGGGCTTCACAGCCAACTAATTCAATAGCCATCTAAAAAGAATCGAGTTTCATTTAGCTGCATTTCCAGCGTTCATTTAGCGGCTTTGTTAAAATAAACAAAAGCACATCGATGATGGCGGGATGCTGTGCCACTGGCGCCCTCGTCCTTTCCACTTCCACTGTTTTACTACTAGAAAACTCGACCCGTCCCAATTCACAACGTCTATTTGAATTTTAATTATATAGGTTGTTTTATTTTATTTAAATTTTCCACTATTGCTTTCCTGAGATTTGTAAAACATATACGGCTAATTACATTAATAAAATTTGTCACCAGGAGTGTGGAATTCATTGTCGGTGAAAACAAACCACGTGGAATTGGAAATTCACTAAATTTAAAATGGAAAATTATGATATTTGACATCTATGTACATAATTACTAGCTATCATTCTGACACGGACCATCATATCTGCTTGTCAAGGCCGACAAAGTCACATGACTGCTCGCGCCCTATTGTATTTAACATTTCTTGTATACCTATACTCTACACCAAAAATTCTATTTACATCTATTCCTTATATTTAGATTTTTACCTCTCGCTAAGAGAGGTATTGCATTCATGCTAAAAATCGCATATCCAGATTTTATTGAATAAGCACGTTTTAAGGTCTCTACAATCCGATTTTAACATTTTTACGATGATGTCTGTGTGTGTGTGTGTGTGTGTGGATGTGTGTGTGTGTGTGTATGTGTGTGGGATGTTGGAAAGACGGTTACTCAAAAACTATAAGACTTTAAATTTGTTTAGCTACGTATTTCCCAATCGGACATTCATGGGAAGATCTGAAAAAGTTTTGGTAACAATTGGACAACCGGAAGTAGAAGATTCTTGAAAAAAAATCTTCTAAATAATATTTTTTGAAATTTTTTCTTGATAATATTAAAGAAAAATAAATTTTCTTTCTGATACATTTAAATATTTTATAATATATTCTATAGATTTAGAGATAAAAGAAATATAATATGTAAAATAATCTGTTATAATAAATTTTACAGCCGAAAGAATGGCCATGGAAAATAGTTGAAAATTTAATTTTTTTGTAACTGACAGATAAATGTCAGTGTCAGAAATCCGAAGACATTACTGAAGAGTTTTTCTGGGAAGTACATACATTATATTATTTCTTAATGTATTAATAGAATTGGAAACATTTCGAAAAATTAGAAGAGGACAAAATTTCTTCATCAAAAATGAATTTAAAATTAAACAATCTATATATATATGGAATAGATATATGCGTAAGTAGAATTTTTGGTGTAGAGTATACAAGAAATGTTAAATACAATAGGGAGCGAGCAGTCATATGATTTTGTTGGCCTTGACAAGCAGATATGGAGGCCCATGTCAGAATGATAGCTAGTAATTATGTATAAATTTCTCATTCTAAATTTAGTGATTTTCCAATTCCATGTGGAGCAGAATTAAATGTTAAATAATATACAAGTAAATTTTAAACTCCTGGTGATAAATTGACGTAAATTTAGAAAATCTTAAAATTTTTAATGAAAAATTCTAACATTTGACATCTATGTACATAATTACTAATTATCATTGTGAAACGGGCCCACACATCTGCTTGTGAAGCCCAAAAATGTAACATTACTGTTCGCGCCCTATACTTATGTAACCAAAAAAAAGGAAGTGGCAAGAGGTATTGTGCTGGCCACAACAGATTTTTTAATTTTTAATTCATTCTATGAAGAAATTTTGTCCTGCTCTTCTAATTTTTCGAAATGTTTCCAGTTCATTGTCGGGATTGACAGTATTCTTGAAGGGTATATGTAATATACCTATCATTTTAAATATTTAACTATTAGTACAATAAGAAATAATCTAATGTATGTACTTTCCAGAAAAAATCTTCAGTAATGTATCTGGTTTTTGATACTGACATTTATCTGTCAGTTACAAACATTTGGGCTGTGAGATTTATTACAATAGATTATTATATACCTTATATTTATTTACCTCTAAATTTATAAAAAATATATAATAGAATATTTATATGTATCAGATAGAGAATTTACTCTTCTTTAATACAATTATTACTAAAACCTTTTCAGCTCTTCCCAGTAATGTCCGATTGAGAAATACATATATAGTTAAACAGATATTAAGTTTTTGACAAATCCTCCTTCCAATCTCCCCACACACACACATATACGCACACATACATCCACACACACACACACACACACACACACACACACACACACACATATACGCACACATACATCCACACACACACACACATACACACAGACAGACATCATCGTAAAAATATTAAATCGGATTGTAGGTTCGTTAAAACGTGCTTAATCATTAAAATCTGGATATGCGATCTTTAGCATGAATCCAATACCTCTCTTAGTGAGAGGCAAAAATAAAAGTTGATGGTTCTACCTTTTAAAAAAAGTTCAAGGAATGGGGAGGAGTCTTCCCAGTATACGAGTATTTGTAAATACAGGAGAGACCCTTTAATCCAAATTGTTAAATGTAAGGGAGTATTCGGACTAACGAATTTACTCTTCTTTAATACAAGCAAGAACAAAAATTTTCAAAAAATAATATTTAGAAGAATTTTTATAAGAATCTGCTACTTCCGGTAAACCAATTATTACCAAAACCTTTTCAACTCTTTCCAGTAATGTCCGATTGAGAAATACGTACAGATATTAGATATTATAGTTTTTGAGAAATCGTCCTTCCAACATCGACACACACACACACATACACACATATATACACACATACATCCACACACACGCATACACACACACACCAAGAGCCATCATCGTAAAAATATTAAGATCGGATTGTAGTGACTTTAAACCGAGCTTAATCATTAATCCAATACCTCTCTTAGCGAGAGGTAAAAAATCTTTACAAAAAAATTCTAAAATCTATGGAACAATGTCAATAATTATTTTTGCTCGAATTGGCCGAGGAAGAAATGGTAGTTATGAAAACGTGGTCACATGTATATGCTGCTGCTCATTTCGTCCAATCACCGGCTGTCATAACTCGACAGCGGAACTTGTCAATCACATGCGGTTTAATCTCTGCACACGTTTGTGTTATATTAACCTGTTTGTTAGTTTTCGATATTAATATACGCGGGAGACTCAACCATAATGCGATATGCGCTCCACGGAATACGGAAATGGGACTAATGAAATTGTCTCACTAATGCACCCATGTTTAACAAAGGATACGAAGCCATAATCATTACCAAGATTATTACTAATTAATATAACTGGAGAATAATTATATTGAATTACATATTGGTTTTAAAATTTTAATTTAACTGCCCATTAAACAGCTATTACAATTAAATAAATAAAATGTAACGATATGGCCATGATGTAAAAATCTGTTCCGACCAGCACAATACCTCTCGCCATTTTCATTTTATGTTGCATAGAGCGCGAGCAGTCATGCGACTTTGTTGGCCTTGGCAAGCAGATATGGGAGCCCGTGGCAGAATAACAGCTAGAAATAATGTACAAAGGTGTCAATTATATTTTTTCTTTTAAAACATCAT
The DNA here is from genome assembly GCA_951394225.1 of Harpalus rufipes. Lineage (NCBI taxonomy): Eukaryota > Metazoa > Arthropoda > Insecta > Coleoptera > Carabidae > Harpalus > Harpalus rufipes. The sequence goes on along the minus strand of OX596283.1, from coordinate 19,179,228 downwards.
GATTTTCAATCCATCAGAATATTTTGAAATTTTGAATGAAAAATTATGACATATGACATCTATTTATATAACTATTAGCCGTCATTCTGAAACGGATCCCGATATCTGCTTGCCAAGACCAACAAAGTCACATGACTGCTGGCGCCATATAAGTAACGAATTTAACATTTCTTGTACACACAATTAATTGAAATTGTATCTCTTTTTTCGTTCCATGAGGAATTTTGTCCTACTCTTCTGATATGTTCAAAATTCTTCAAATTCATTGACGGTATTATCAGTATTTCTTAAGGATATATGTAATATTAATATATATGTCCCAGAAAAATCTTCCAGTAATTTTAGTAAAACTGCTGATTTTTGACACTAACATAATGTTTGTCAATTACATTTAAATATCTCAACTATTTTTTAGGCAACGAGATTTATTACAACATATTATTCTGTATTATTATATGCTATATCCCTACACCTATAGGAGATATAATAATTTTTTAAATGTATCAGATTGAGAATTTAATTATCTTTATTATTTGTAGTAACATAAATTTTCAAAAATAGAGTTTAGATTTTTTTTTTTGAAAATCTACCACTTCCGGTTGTCCAGTTATTACCAGAACCTATTCAGCTCTTCCCATTACTGTTAGATTGAGGAATCGTATCTACAACATCCTAACACACACACACACACACACACACACACACACACACACACACACACACACACACACATACACACACAGGCATCAATATCATTTATTAATTATAAATTTTAAAGAATATATTATTCTCTATATGATTTTATTGCATTTTATACTTCATATTCAATAGATATAGAGTTAAATTATAAAGATATTAAATGTCATAAATCAGCCAGATATGATTAACCATGGAAATTGCTAATATATTCAGATAATTCAAATTGACAGATGCCAATATCAATGAGACGAAAATGAATGTGGCAGAGAAGAGTATATTAAGATTGATGTTGGGAAAGACACGAAAAGATGGGGTAAGAAATGAAAGGAAGATGGAAGGACTGAATTGTGGAAGACGAGAGAAAAGGAAATGAATGAGGACGACACGCAAAACAGAAATGAGTGGATGAAGAAAATAAAAAAAAAATCTGATGTGGACACCACACGACTTCCTTGTACGATTATTAACTATACATATTTTTTTAATAAATAAATTACAAAATATTAATTTTAACTTCAAAACAGTAAGATATAGCGACCATAAAAGGAGTTTTTAAAGAGAGTTTCATTACAACAAAGAAATAGTTGATTACTACAACAATGAATAGGACTAATTTCACAATAAAAATATAATATTTGTTATTGTATGAATCATAAAATTGCACGTATTTAACGTAATTTGACATGAACTTTTTTTTGTCCTAATCCATAGCAAGCTTTATTAAAAAAACAAAAAAGTATATAATTTTTAAATTTACATATCTCGCTTATACAAAGGGCTAATTTAATAATACTTGATATACTAGACGCAGAAATTAATTCTCTAAATCTTTTATTTGAAGCATTTATTTCTAAAATCAAAATAAAATCATTTTATTCAAGAAAAACTGTTAACAACTTCAAGTAATGTACCACTTCCGGTTAGCCTATTTTAACCAAAATCTATTATGTTATTTCGATTGACATAAAAGTCTTGTATACCAAATTTGACAAGTTTTGGATTATATTTTTTCATTAAAATCTATTATAGGTTTCATGTAAAGTGCCACTTCTGGAAATTGTGTAATAACCAGAAAGGGAGGTACACAACTAGATGTTATAGCAGTCCTAAATACAAAATTTCAACTTTCTACGGCTTAGCGTTTTCGAGTTATGCGATATACGTACGGATGTACGTACGGACGTACGTACGTACGTACAGACGTCACGACGAAATTAGACAAAATGGATTCAGGGATGATCAAAATGGATATTTCCGCTGAAATCTGAAAACCGAAATTTTTCGCGATTACAATACTTCCTTTACTTACGTACAAGGAAGTAACAACGACCCCTAACGAATGGGAAAAGCTAAAGGAGAAGAAGATATCAGTATCAAGTGCAATTTGCATAGTTTGTTTATGAAATAATTTTACTGGAAATATAGGATTTTTTGCAAGAAAATTTATGTATGGAATTCGTACATAATACACAGGATAGACGGAAGATAATGTGCTGGTCACACCAGATTTTTTTAATTTGTATTTAAATTATCAAATAATAATTAATACATTAGAATGAATTCCAAGAATAATAAGACGCACCATTTTTAATAGACTTGAATATTGACAATGATTACACTTATAGCATTGCTAAAACAATAAAACATAATATTCTCTTTGTTGCTTTTCCATTCTTTATATAACGGTTTTTCCACGTATATTACTGATTTAATTGTAATAAGATAATAATATAAAGATCTCAATCTTATAAGGAATCCTATATTGCAAAAAAATTCCCATATAACGCTGTAACTCATTTCAATCACTTTAGCCGTATCTAAACACAGGGGTCTCGAGTAATTTTTCCATCATTCATAATTACAGTAAATTGCACATCTTCATTAGGATAATGAATTCTTTTTTCATTTGTGAAGTAACAAACACTTCTTGGCTGTCACAACTGCGTTTCACTTCTCGCTGCTGTGTTATACTATTATTATGAATAAATAAAAGCAGATAAAGAACGCAGAGAAATAAAAAACCGCCAACCATTTCCTTTCAGGCTGGCTAAGGCTGTCTGCCTTGCCTGGAACTTAATTCACGATGACTTGCGGATTGCAGCGCAGGCGTGTACCCAGTCTCAAAACATGCGCTCTCGCCAAATGCTAATAATCACTATATTCACTCGCACAGAAAAAGTGAATATCATATCATTTATTAATTAACCTTCAGATGAATTAATTAGAAAGATATACAGACATAATGTTGATTTTTGCAGGTTGAAAGAATATTATACGGACAAAAAAAAAATCTGATGTGACCAACACTTGACCTCTCGCCATTTACATTTCATGTTACATAAATAACTAATTAATAAATATATATAAATGGTGTCTCGTGGTCGCGTGCCAGAGTGTCTGGTCGCGAATCTGAAGAACCGGGTTCAATCCCGACCGACGCCAAATATTTCAAATTTAAATGTCACAAAATTAACCCCTGTGGTACACTCTTCACGCCAGCAATGAGTGCCCGTGAGGTGACGCCTGGTACACGCCCGCACGGTAAAAATATGTCATCATTATTACCGATTTCTGTGTACAAAGCAGATTGGCACACCCAGCAATGGGTAATATGCCGTGATAATTTATATTTTTTATTATATATATCATCACGAAATATTACACATTGCTGTGTGTCAATCTGCTTTGTACACAGATATCGGTAAATGATAAACTATTTGTACCGTGTGGGCGCTTACCAGGCGTCACATCACAAGCACTCATTGCTGTCGTGGAAAGTGCACCACAGGGGTCAATATTGTGACATTAAACTTTGAAGTGATTTTTGGCGTCGGTCGAGATCGAACCCGGGTCATAATTAACGAATTTGATATTTCTTGTTCATACAAATAATTGAAATTGTATATGTATATTCTTTCATTCTATGAGGAATTTTCTCCTACTCTTCTATATATATTCAAAATTCGTTATATTCACTGACGGTATTAGCGGTATTTATTAAGGATATATGTAATATTAATATACCAACAATTTTAAATATTTACTTTATAATACAATAAGAAATTTTAAATATACTTACTTCCAGAAAAAGTTTTCTGTAATGTTAATAAAACTATTGATTCTTGACACTGACATTTTGCATTTATCTGTCAATTATAAACATTTAAATATCTCAACTGGTTTCTATGGAGTTGTTTGGGCAGCGAGATTTATTACAACAGATTATTCTACATTATTATATAACATATCTGTAAATCTATAGAAGATATAATAAAAATAAAGATTTTAAATCTTTAAGATTGAGAATCTTTATTATTGTATGAACATAAATTTTCAAAAAACTTTTTAAAAAACTACCACTTCCGGTTGTCCAATTATTACCAAAACCTATTCAACTCTTCCCATTAATGTTAGATTGAGGTATTCGTAGTTAAACAGGTCTTTAGTTGTATAGAATTTGAGAAATCATAACTACAACATCCTAACACATACACACACACACAGACATCATCGTAAAAATGTTAAAATCGTATTCTAGGGACTTTAAATCGTGCTTATTCAACAAAATGGGGATATACGATTTTTAGCATGAATGTTAGCGAGAGGTAAAAATTAAATTATGATAAATTTATCCGAGAGAATGAATTTTACTAAATATTTAACATTACCTTAACTATTTTACATGATATTTACTTTATAAAATATTTTATTTGAAATCGTCACTAAAATGCACAAAAATCCTTACACAGGATATTTCCGGCTATTTTCCGTATTATTCAGTTGTCCTTTTTTAGATGTGTGTATGCTCTTTGTATTTTTTGGTACGGTTTTTAATAAATTAAATGTTTTGTACGAATGTATTTTGTGTACATGAATTGTAACAATTTGTAAGATTTTACTGTAAGTGTGATAATGTCCATGTTATTTTGTATGTATTACATTTTTGTAGTATAATTATTGTAGACACTGAAGAAGGTGCAATGATGCACCGAAACGTTGGTAGAATAAATGCTGTTTGACTGAACTTTCGAGTAATTGTTAACATTTAAAAATAAATTAGCAATCATAAATAAATCCTTCCAACGACGTATTTATAAAAATTCTTGTCATTTTAAACATTATTTAAACTATTCTTTCTACTTGTCAGTTTGATCCTAGAATTAATGATTTGAAGCAACAACATTCAAAGTACGGTGTAAAAAGAACTCGTCGACGTTCGAATAATCGAATAAACATAAAGCAAGTCTGGAAGGAGTAGAGTAGAAGAAAAAGAAAACCTCCAACAATAACAGCATTGAGCCTCGGCACGTCCATTCACCGAGGATTTCAGTAGCCAATTAGCTCAATTGAATCTTCCAATTAACAAATTCCTTCGGTGAAGGATTTCGCCTTGATCGGCACTTGTTTTGACATTCCAACAATGGGCCTCAGCAGGCTGCTTAAGAAGGATACTTTACTCTATAACAAGATAGCTCACCTATGCTTTGTATGTAAACAGAGTTATGTAACGTATGATTATAGATGTACTTCAAAATTTATAAGTACGAGTATAAGGAAGGGTTTTTATATTCAAATAGAAAGAAGGCTATTGTTACAGGTCTCTTGTCTTTTAGACAATGCAGGAATCCAATTATAATGGTGCTTCAAGTTAGTATTTATTTTTCATGATATTACTTCTAGAAGATACTTTGTAGTTTAGGTTTATAAAACTAATGCTACGATCAAAAATATAATTCTGACACATATAAGAAACGAGTATAGCAACATTTTTGAAAGATACCCGATCAAGGTCATCTACGAATTGTATGAATTAAGATTTTTGCTCCGCCTATTCTGTCAATTTCAGTAGTGTCGTTTATTTTGTTTTTATGAGGGTACATAAGATACTACTTTTATTTTATTATTATAAAAATATATGTTACTGTAAAAACATTCAAAATTCAAAACTAAGTCAACTCGTAAGTTTATTAGCAAATGTAAAACCAAATATGTGAAAAATAAGATACTGACACAATGTCAGTGTCAGTGATACAGACAGAAAATAATGTTATTCGTACGGCTATGCATCGAGGCAATGTATCTGAATTAATATCTAAACTTACGTTACAGCGAAAGTATTATCAACAACGAGCATCGTTTTAAAATGGAATGTCCTAACTTAGTTGAAACAATATGAATTAACAGTTTAAAACATTACATTTTTAACAATATATCCATAATTTTTTATTCATATTTATAATTTTTGCTGACATTTCGAAGTTGTTTTGCTACCAAACAAAAATTTGATGTGGCCAGCACAGTACCTTCCGTCTATTCTGTGTATTATGTTCAAATTCCATACATAAATTTTCTTAGATCATATATTACCAGTAAAATTATTTCATATACAAACTATGCATTATGCTCTAGACATTGACATCTTCATTTTGTTTAGCTTTTCCCTTTCGTTAGGGGCCGCTGTTTTTTTTATTTTCTTCTTCCACTCATTTCTGTTTTGCGTGTCGTCCTCATTCAATTCCTTTTCTCTCAAGTCTTCCGCAATATGGTCCTTCCATCTTATCTTTGGTCTTCCTCAGTTTCTCCTTCCTTCTATTACTAAGCTATTCATATTCTTCTTCCAATATATTTTTCATCTTTCCTCATGTTATGTTCAAACCAATGTAATCGTCTCTCTTGTATCTTTTAGAAACTTTATCACTTTACCTCAATATTCTAGTTTCTGTCACATTCATTTTCTTTTCATTGATACTGACATCTGTCAGTTTGAATTATCTGAATATATAATATATTAGCAGTTTACATGGTTAGCATAGTCGGCTGGTTTATCAAATTTAATATCTTTATAAATCTTTAACTCTATATCTATTGAATATGAAGTATAAAATACAATCAAATCGTATAGAGAATAATATATTCTTTAAAATTTATAATCATTAAATGTCAATAAATGATATTTAACTGCCTTTTTTAAGAAAACTGTTAAAAGTTGCAATTGAGGGTACTTCCGGTGGACCAATTATAACCAAAATCTAATCACGTTTGCATAGGGATCTAAACTTCAGGAATACAAAATATAATTTTTGGAATCGTTCTATTGGAGTTATGCGATCCGAAACGATCGTCACATATACACACACACACACAAACACATACAGACAGACGCACCCACACACATACAGACATCATCGTAAAAATAGTAAATTCGTATTCATTAGAAACTCGCTACCAATTTTTAACCAAAGACAATACCTTCCTTACCCAAAGGTGACGGAAGGTAAAAATAATATTAGTGACATCATGCTCAAATTTTGCGCGGGAACATTTAACTTCTAGTTGTACATCCAACTATCCAATTAATTAAATTCTGCATCAATTCAGTATCGTTAAAAATACAAATTATGTTACTGTTATTGAAGAATATAAAATGAAAGATATTTACAGTTTTGAAGTTGTTTGAAGCAAGTGTTGCAAGGAAGGTAACAAGGTGAGACCCGCGACCGTCTGCTCGGCTCCAGTGCTGACCATTTGCTTACATGACAGGCACTTTTTATAATGACACCTCGGACATATCAAATATATCCATTGCGTAGCCTAGCTGCTGTCTGGCAACTATATGGCTATCTCTCTCACTCCCGCACAACACCGGTAGTCAGTCTCCTCATGCCACGTCGACGAATTGTTATTAACTCCAGAGATATTGTAATTTATGTGTCTTGTGAGAAAGATCTACCACATGATGGAAAGGAATGATGATGCTGGTAATGGCTCCAATTGGGAGATTCCAGGAATTGTCATTGTCTTCCAAAGTGGTTGCTTAGAACATCAATTTTTTATATTTTTCTCATAAGGAATGAACTTAATTTTACCTTCCGTCACCTTTAGGTAAGGAAGGTATTGTCTTTGGTCAAAAAATTCAAAGATGAGTTTTTGGTGTATAAGCACATTTTAGGATCCATATAATACGATTTTACCATTTTTACAATGATATCTGTATGCATGTTTGCGTGTGTGTGTGTGTGTGTTTGTGTGTGTTTGTGTGTGCGTGTGTGTGTGTGTGTGTGTGTGTGTGACGATAGTTTCGGGTCGCATAACTTCAATACCACGATTTCAAAAATGACAATTTTTACGTATTCCTCTTCCTTACATCCATATGCAGACTTGATTAGATTTTTGTTATAACTGGTCAACCGGAAGTACCCTCATTTGTAGATTTTAACAGTTTTTCTTGAAAAAACGCAGTTAAAAACATTTATTGACATTTAATATTATTATAACTTAAAAAATATATATTACTCTCTACACGATTTGTTTGCCTTTTATACTTCATATTTAATAGATATAGAGTTGAAGAATTATATAGATATTAAATTTCATAAATCAGCCAGCTATGCTAACCATGGAAACTGCTAATATATTCAGATAATTCAAATTGACAGATGTCAGTATCAATGAAAAGTAAATGAACGTGGAAGAGATGAGAATGTTAAGATAGATGTTGGGGAAGGGACGATAATATACGGTAAGGAATGAAAGAATAAGGGAAATAACTCTAGTGTTAGAAATTCCTAGAAAGATACAACATTGGTTTGAACTTGGCATGAGGAGAGATGAAGAATATATTGGAAGAAGAATGAACAGCTTGGTAATAGAAGGTTGAAGAAACAGAGGAAGACTAAAAAAAGATTGAAGGACTCTATTGAGGAAGGCTTGAGAGAAAAGGAACTGAATATGTCGACTTTTTCATATACGATAACTCCAACTCTACAATTTAAAAAAATATAATTCTTTCGTATTCCTCAACATTTATATGATGAGCTGATTAGATTTTTGTTATTATTGGTCAACCAGAAGTACCTTCATCTTAAGTTTTTAAATATTAAATTTCATAAATCAGCCGGCTATGCTAATCATGGAATCTACTAATATATTCAAATAATTCAAATTGCCAGATGTCAGTGTCAATGAAAAGAAATAAATGTGGTAGAGATGAGGATGTTGAGGTAGATGTTGGGGAAAACATGGAATGATAGGATAAGGAATTAAAGAATAATGGAAATGGCTCGAGAGATAGAAGTTTCTAGATAGACACAACAGAGACGATTAGGTTGGTTTGAACATGTCATGAGCAGAGATGTTGAATATATTGGAAGAAGAATAACTTGGTTTCGAGAAGAATAAACAGCTTACTAATAGAAGGTAGAAACAATAGACGAAGACCAAAGAAAAGATAGAAGGAATGTATTGCGCAAAACTTGAGAGAAAAAAAACTGGGTGATGTCGACACGCAATTTAGAATTGAGTGGAAGAAGAGATACAAAAGAATAGCGACCCCTAACGAATGGGAAAAGCTGAAGAAGAAAATATCAGTGTCAAGAGAAATTTACATAGTTTGTTTATGTAATAATTTTACTGGAAATATAGAATCTTTTGCAAGAAATTTTATGTATGGAATTTGTACATAATGCACAGGATTGATGGAATGTTGGTAAGACATCAATTTTTGTACAGAATTGTGTTGAATCTCATTTTAATAAAAAAATAACATAATTTGTTCTTGATAGTCATAAATATATTCTCGCTATTATTAAAATGTATAAAGGACATTTTCTGCTTTCTCTGCCATCTGAACTCTTGCCTCTGTTGCGTCGCCTTCGGATTAGCATTTGGGTAGTTATGCGATGATCATCAGCATCAGCATCGGTTTGGAGCTTGCTCGCTTGTGCCCTCGCCCTCGCTGGCTGGGTGTCTGGTTAATATTCATCAGACGTCCGTATGCAAAACGCTCGCTGATTCGACAGGGTCCGGGGACCGAGCCCGGAGCCGGAGTTAAACTAACCGCAACAAACGTCACCGCTCACCGGTCATTTTTACTGATGGGAATTTCAAACAGGAAATTCAATTGTCCTGTTTTGTTTTATGCAATGTGCAACTTTTACCAAATAATGTCAGGGATTTCTAAGCAATTCCCTTATAGTATTTGAATCTGTAGACGTGTATTTGTTTGATGGATTAACTTTTGTATTTTTTTTTTGTTTTCAATATTGTATTAAAAATTAAATTGAAATAAGTAATTATTTTGTTATAACTGAATTTAAGTAACTGTACAATAATGCAAATTTTACTAATTATATTCGTATTTTATAAATACTTTTTATCATAACTAACTAGTACATTTATTCAAAAATATAGGTATAAAATAGAAATTTTAATTCTATCTGCAACAAGAACATTATAGTAATTCCTGTTTAATATCATAGCAACAAGTTATCAATAGAAACAAGTGCTGCCAAAAACTGCAGAAAATAGGAGCCGGTTAGCGAAGACTGATTCATAATGCTATCTGGTTACTCGGTAAAAATCGGCTATTCATCATACTCAATACAAGCAACCGGTAAATCAATTAACCGGCTAATGGTAGGTATGTATATATACTTTATTAAATCAAAAAATCTGATGTGGCCAACACATGACCTATCGCCATTTCCATTTTATGTTACATAAATAAATAATAAACAAATATATCATCACGGCATATTACCCATTGCTGTGTGTGCCAGTCTGCTTTGTACGCAGATATCGGTAAATGATGAAATATTTGTACTGTGTGGGCGCTTAGCAGGCGTCACCTCATGTGCACTCATTGCTGTCGTGGAAAGTGAACTACAGGGGTCAATTTTGTGCTATTAAAATTCGAAGTAATTTTTGGCAACGGTCGGTATCGAATTTAATATTTCTTGTACATACAAATAATTTAAATTGTAACTATTCTTTCGTTCTATGAGGTATTTTCTCCTACTCTTCTAATATATTCAAAATTATTTATATTCACTAACGGTATTAGCAGTTTTTCCTAAGGATATATGTAATATTAATATACCTATAATTTTAAATATCTAATATTACAATAAGACATTTTAAATGTACTTACTTCCCAGGAAAAGCTAACCGATTAATCAAAATAACCTATAATACCAAACCGGTTTAACTTACTAGCCGTTCAAAAAATTATATTTCTTGTAAATCGCAGTAATGGGTTAATATGATTGACAGAAGGTATTGTGCTGACCACATCAGATTTCTTCAATTTTTATTAAATTGACAAATTTTGATACGTTATATTTTTATTCCCTCCGTCACATGAATCAAATAGGTATAACATATGAATCTCAATCTGTCTACTCTTGTTTTGTTGAGTGTAAATCGTGCTCGCTAGCGAAACACTTAATTCCGGCAGCGGCGGCGGTGACTGCTATGTCAACCTTGCGCGCTTGCCGGAGTCGATGCTGCTGCTACTGCTGCCTCCCAGTGATTACTTATGTAAACATGATCTCGGGGGTGTAATTGGGCGCGCAATCAATGACGCGTTTGCTGCCAGGCGTCGCGTTTAGCATGGCAAATGAATGAACCAAACTAAAACCAACCCTACACTCAACGGCTGTCCCTAACTTTATAAGATGCTCAATAAAATGTATACCAATAGTTAGAAGACAATAAATAGGTATATCAATTTGGATTTTTATTTATTACTGGATATTTCAATTGAATTTACACCAGGGCATCGAACCCGCCAAAAACTGGGTTCGGTTCAGGTTCAGGTTAATTTATTTTTACTTCCTTGTACGTAAGTAAAGGAAGTATTGAATCGCGAAAAATTTCGGTTTTCAGATTTCAGCGGAAAAATCCATTTTGATCATCCCTGAATCCATTTTGACTAATTTCGTCGTGACGTCTGTACGTACGTACGTATCTCGCATAACTCAAAAACGGTAAGCCGTAGAAAGTTGAAATTTTGTATTTAGGACTCCTATAACATCTAGTTGTGCACCTCCCTTTCTGGTTATTACACAATTTCTAGAAGTGGCACTTTACATGAAGCCTATAAATAGATTTTAATGAAAAACTGTTTTAAAATATAATCCAAAACTTTTCAAATTTGGTATACAAGACTTTTATGCTAATCGAAATAACAGATTTTGGTTAAAATAGGCTAACCGGAAGTGGTACATTACTTGAATTTGTTAACAGTTTTTCTTGAATAAAATGATTTTATTTTGATTTTAGAAATAAACGCTTCAAATAAAAGTTTTAGAGAATTAATTTCTGCGTCTATCACATCAAGTATTATTTAATTAGCCCTTTGTATAAGCGAGATAGGTAAATTTAAAAATTATATACTTTTTTGTTTTTGTAATAAAGCTTGCTATGGATTAGGACAAAAACATAAAAAAATGTTCATGTCAAATTACGTTAAATACGTGCAATTTTATGATTCGTACAATAACAAATATTATATTTTTATTGTGAAATTAGTCATATTCATTATTGTAATCAAATATTTCTTTGTTGTAATCAAAAATCTCTTTAAAAAGAACTGGGTTAGATTAATGTTAATTTAAGAATGATAGTAGTAAATGAATTATTTTTTGTTCTATATCAAAATATTTCTCGGGCTTGGCTTAAGCCTGTCAATATTTTGTAATTTAATTATTAAAAAATATGTATAGATTAATAGGCGCACAAAGAAGTCGTGTGGTGTCCACATCAGATTTTTTAAGAGATGGGTTCGGGTGCGGTTCAGGTTCAAACAGTAATAAAATTTGCGGTTTTGTTCCGGGTTCAGGTCTTAGGTTCAGGTTCGGTTCGGCCTAATGAAAACTGAATTAATGTTTTCGGAATAACAAACTTTATGTAGAAATAAATAAAAATGCGAGCCGGAATTTACGCAATACAAGAACACGAACACAATTTTCTCAAACAGACAACACAGGCTTCGATTATCGGCTGTATTACGATTACGCGTACATTTCGAACTCAAAATGAACCTGAACCCTAAACCCGAATTTTAATAGTCGGTTCGGTTCCGACTCAGGTTCAATTGAAAAATATATTTGAGGTTCGGTTCAGGGTTTGGGTTCGCTAAAATGTTACGGTTTTGTTCCGGTTTTGGTTCTGGTTCGATGCCCTGATTTACACATATTTGAATAAAAAATATTTGTCATATTTCTCAATGTCTTATTTTTCTCGATCGTTGAAGAGAAGAAAAAGACGTCTGGAAAGCGCCCGCACGGTACAAATATTTCATTATTACCGATATCGGAGTACAAAGCAGATTGGCACACCCAGCAATGGATAATATGCCGTGAATATATATTTAATTTATTTTATTTATCTTATCTTTAATTATTATGTACTTGATGTACTTTTCAAATTTGTGAAAAAATATAGTATGTTCCATTTGAAATTTCAAAGTTGATATTAATTACTAATAAACCAGAAGTGGTATCATGAATGTACATTTGTCATCAAATAGCTTACATGTTGCTGTATAAATCATGTTATATGAAAGAAATTACTAACTTAATAAATAAGCGAGATATTTGCTGGGTCCACTAAAATATAACACGCTGTATATTTGTCTGTAGTTTAATGTTCGACATTAGCTCTCATTCTTAATTTTAGTCAGGTGCCAAATTTACAAATAATTTATTAAAAAATATGAATATTTGTAACATTTAACAAAAACGCATTTGTGTCATTTTATAATAAAACTCTGCGTCTAAATAAGTGTATATAATCAGAAATTATTATTCATTTGTTTTGTTGTTATTTGAAGCAAACGAATTCTTCTTTTTCTTATTTTAATTTCGGTAATGAAAACCAAACTTCGGTTGATTTGAATATAGCTGTTCTAATATTCATTTTTTTGCGACCGTTATTATTAAAAACTTAGACAAAACAAACTTTGCTTTTATTGCAACAGCAGAAGCTTTAAATTTTTAATTCTCATTTTACTAACAAAACTTTCCGAAACTAAAACAAGAAGTGCTTGTCTTTGTCCGTGGAGACTTTTTATCAAGGTACACATCACCGCAGGTGTAGGAAAAGAAAGAAAATTGTATCCCAAAAGTTTTATCAAGTAGGTCTTCTTAAAAAAAAGTTTTATCGCACGTTGTAATTTTCTTTTTTAATACTTATTGAGTATTTCTTGTCCTCCAAATACCTACTCCACAATATTAATATCAGTGTATGTATATAAATAAAAATGATATTTTACAACATATTTAATGGATATCCGAACTGGTATTACAATGTTACTTGAATATCCTACAGTGAAAAATATATTTATTAAATTTAATACCACCATCTCCTGCACCTGAGAAATATTATTTTCATTCTCGTCCATCATAAATTCTCTTATGACTATGAGACTTGCGTTAAACGACCAAACATTCAAACAATTTGTTTTATTACGAGCTAATAAGGTACTAAAATATGTAAAATAAAATTTGAACTTTGAACTTTACACTGAGATGTAGCACCTATAAGATATTTGTTTGTATGAAATAATGCCTTTTTATTAAAATAAAAATTTATTATCGGGCCTATTCTGTAACTCAGTGGTTACCTTTTAACCATAGATTAAGGAAAATATATAGTAGAAGATTGGGTATCTCCCTTATAAACCGTGATAACAAGTTTTAGTGCCGACTATGAAAAGGTCAGAGAACTAAATTTGACAGCCGAGAAAGTGGCGGGAAATATGAATTCATTTTGAATTATTCGAATCTTTAAATTTTATTTCTTGATAATGTAATTAATAAAAAATCTATCGAAAATAGATAATTTATTAAAGACATTATCAAGAAATGTGAAATATATCTTGAACTATAAAAAAAAAATTACAGTACTTAATATGTTAATGTCTTTATTTTTAAATATATACATTACATTATTTAAATCAAATAATAAATAAATAACTAAAATCTCAAACTACACGGCGACAACTATTAAAATTTAAGAACATACTACTCAAAGAATCAAAAATTTGAATTATTATTATTACAAGAGGTAATATTATTTCAAAAAAAGGATGTTACTTTAAATGTCTGCCAGAAATGCACTACTTCATTGACCTCGTTATCGATGTTCGTCCACTTTTTAATAAATCTACCCTCTTCTATACTCATTTTTTCTTAAAACTGACACCATACTATTTCAACATTCTTTGATGAATCTTATGAAGCTTTACGTCCTTTCGCCTAATAATGTAATATTTTGCTGCTCTTCTACGGTGTAAATATCTAAGAGCACCACCATGATGTAAATTCTCCTGGTCCACTTACATAAACCATTTCTTCTATTAGGCACTGTCAACTTCTGCAAGAATGTGTCTTCACTATGCAGGAGTTACAAATATTTCATGTGATTTTTTTCTGAAATATTAATTTGTTGTTGTATTTTATATCACCCCCGTATAATAATGCTAGTATGAAAACTAATATACTTACCGAGAATATATTGAATGATATATTGCAATAAAGATACAAATTCACAAATAACAGTTTTAAATGTCAAAGAATTTCGACCGATGGAATAGAGAAGTGGGAAATTTACAGCAGTTCTCAAACATATGTTACCTTTTTATAGTATTTTGACATGAAAGTTTGAGAATCCCTGTAAAATCTGTACTACTAAAGCCATCTATGAAAGGGTCAGGAAGTATTTCCAAACGCTACTAGATTGAAAACTTGTTATCACGTTTCTGTATGCAGTTTCACCCCCCTGCTTTTAACGACTGGTTCAAAATTTTGTCCAATAGATATTGATATGACAAAATAAAAATCTGATGTGACCAACAGTACCTCCCGCCATTTAATGTTTATTGTTATTTATATATACCTATGAGGTCTCGTGTCCGCGTTCCTGAGTGCCTGGTCGCGAATCAGGGAATTCGGTTTCGATCCCGATCAACGCAAAATATTTCGAATTTTAAATGGCACAAAATTGACCGTGGTTGACGCTTGGTAAACGCTATGTCATCATCATTACTGAAATTTGTCTACATAGCAGATTAGCACACCCAGCAATGGGTAATATTCCGTGATGATATATTTAATTTATTTTATTCATACATACAAATTATGTTATATTATTATAAGTCATACTTTGCTATTGCGCATGATCACCCCCTCTTAGGACTTAAGAATATTAGTAATATGTAAGTCTATAAATAATAAGAAAAAGACACGGACGAGCAATCGCTAGTCAGTCGTAGTGTTATAAATTAATTGTAAAAGTTCATATATTGTAATATTTTACCAAAAATAAAATTTATATTTTTAAAGACAAAAAGGCTTTAAAACTTAATTTACATACATACATAAAATCACGCGTGTCCCACTTAGTGGGTTCGCACAAACCCGATAACAATAAGAACGACATCATACAACAAATCCTTACTCTTAAACATATTAAAGTGACCGATTTTCGGTAGCGAAATACCGAATCCGGATCACAATAATAGTTAGGAAACAATCATTCTTCGCCACACATTTCTATCTAAGCAGACTTCTTTCGCCTCGGCCACACTCATAATCGCATTCATACATGATCTTCTTTTCTTCATACTTGGAAACTCTTTCTCTCTTTAAGCACCCTACCAACCACATCCATCCATCCGAAAACCCTCAACTTCACCAAGATACCTTATATACGTTTAACAAGCCGTTCGCTCACCATTTTCTCCACATGACCAAACCATCTCAACTGACTCACACCAACTCTCTTAATCACATTGTTCCTAACCATACATTCTTCATACACTAAATTATTCCTCACGCGATCTCGTCTGACATACCCACATACACCACGTAAATACTCATTTCCACGGCATTTTATTTATGTTATCTTTAATTATTATGTAGTTGAATTTGTCATATTTGTCGTCAGGGACGTTTTTGATGTTTGTTTATTATTCAGATTCTAATGTTTTAAAAATATAACAAGTTGTTAATTTTGGATATTCTCTCCATTTCAACAAATTTAATGCCGATCATTCAATCATCGTATGTTATGGTGAAGTGTTCCTTTATTCTATTATCCTATTTTGATTTACCGTATGGAAATGAGTCCTATCCTGTCCTATGTTATTTGCTAGAATCTTCATCTAAATTTCTTATTTCGGCCTATCCTTAATAATTCATTGCACATTGCACGTCCGTCTCCTGCCGTGGTTGCAACACTGTACTCGTACTTGTATACAAATTATTAATTGTAATTCAATTTCGAATAGAATAAAGTTAAAATCCATATCCTATTATTCATAAAAAACATATTTTTATGCAAAATTATTCTGTAAGTAGGTTTTTAGAAAAATATAGAACGCAAAGTAGGAGATTATAGAACGATTAATTGTTATAAATCCAAACTTTGGAATGCAAGATATATATAAATAGACTCCATTTACTTGTATTAAGGTTAATAAGATAAAAGCTACTGCACATTTTCACACATAAATCCTGGTGATTTCTCCACATACCGACAAACCACAAACAACGCTAAACTTGCGCATGCGATATAAATATTCAAACCATCCGGACGCCAAATCAGATTACAAAAGTTGCTCTGCGTGCGAACAAATCCTCCTCTCGTGCTTCTAACCTTACTCTGCTGTGCTTGACAGCTTCGCCAGCGCCATCTGAGTCGTGGAACGATCGCAGCGCCGGTACGCCGCGGTGTTGTGCTTAGGAATTAGCCGCACCTGCCGGTTCCCAGCGCGTCGCAGTGCTGTTTGTTTTACGAACTAAATGCGATACGCTCACTTGATCTTTTGTCACAACAATGTCACTTGCTTGCATATATGGGAGAATTACTCATCAAGATGGCTGTTTGTTGGGGTGAAAGTGTTTTTTCTACGGTTTTTTGTTAATTGAATTTGGAGTGATTGTAAGGAGAATGTAGGGGATTAAAGGTAAAATAAATAGGGAATCATAGGATCTTGCTAACATAAGTAGATCAAAAAGTATGTGGTATTTATTTGATGATGAGTTCCGTTAACTCTTCTGTGCGGGGAAACAAACTTAATTGTATTTTTTCATTTCCAGTTTAAAGAGAAACGTAAGCATGTGATTTGACTACAAACAAATTTAAATAAAAAAATCGGATGTGGCCAGCACAGTACCTTCCGTAAATCCTGTGTATTATGTACAAATTCCATATATAAATTTTCTTGCAAAATATTCTAAATTTCCAGTAAAATTATTTCATAAACAAACTATGCAAATTGCATTTGTCACTGACATCTTTTCCTTTAGCTTTTCCCATTCGTTAGGGGTCGCTATGTTTTATTTTCTTCTTCCACTCATTTCTGTTTTGCGAGAAATCCTCAATTAGTTCCTTTTCTCTCAAGTACTACTAAGCACTCTTCTTCTTCAAACCAATGTAATCGTTTGTCTTGTATTTTTCTAGAAACTTCTAACACTCGAGTTATTTCCTTTATTCTTTCATTCCTTACAGTATCTTTCCTTGTCTTCCCTAACATCTATTTCAACATCCTCATCTCTGCCACATTCATTTAATTTTCAATGATATTGACATCTGTCAATTTGAATTATCTATATATATATATATATATATATATATATATATATATATATATATATTAGCAGTTTTCATGGTTAACATAGCTGGCTATTGAATATGAAGTATAAAATGAAATCACATTGTATAGAGAATAATATATTCTTTTAATTTATAATCATTAAATGTCAATAAATGATATTAACTGCGTTTTTTCAAGAAAAACTGTTAAAAGTTGCAATTAAGGGTACTCCCGGTGGACCATTTATAACCAAAATCTAATCATATTTGCATATAGAACTAAACTCGAGGAATACGAAAAAATAAAAATTTTGGAATCGTGGTATTGGAGTTATGCGATCCGAAACGATCGTCACATACACACACACACACACACATACACACACACACACACACGCATACACACAGACGCACACACATACAAAAATCATCATAAAAATAGTAAATTCGTATTCTAAGTATCAAAACTTGCTTATTCATTAGAAATTCACTATCGAAATTTTTGACCAAACACAATACCCTCCTTACCTAAAGGTGACGGAAGGTAAAAATAGTATTGCAAAGCCTTATTTAATAAAAATGTAATATTTCGCCATTGGATTTTGTAATAATATAACATATGATTGTTTTATAATATTAGATAGAAAATTTCATGTACTTTTCAAATTAGAATAAATATATAGGTAATATTTAAATTACACTTGGCAAAGTTCACAAAATTTCAGTCTCAACCTCTCGGTCATTTATCAGAGACTGGCTCACTCAACCAGAACCACAGACGCGTTTCGCTCTTATGGAGCTCATCAGTGTGGTGTACTGACGCCTCTTTCGAGGCACTGAGACTAGTTGAGTGGACGGATGATAAATCATCCCAAAGAGATTTCAAGCCAGCAGAGGTAACTAACCACATGCAGAGCCATCTATCAGGAAAACCGCAAAGCTTAGCTAGCAGAATAAATAGAAAACTGTACAATGTACAATGTACAAATGCGACACTAAGTGAACTGCTCTAAATAATATTTAAATTACACTTGGCAAAGTTCACAAAATTTCAGTCTCTGAATCAACCTCTCGGTCATTTATCAGAGAATGGCCCACTCAACCAGAACCACAGACGCGTTTCGCTCTTATGGAGCTCAACAGTGTGGTGTACTGAGGTTGATTCAGAGACTGAAATTTTGTGAACTTTGCCAAGTGTAATTTAAATATTATTTAGAGCAGTTCACCTAGTGTCACATTTGTACATTGTACATTGTACAAATATATAGGTGTTCCATTTGAAAATACATAGTTACATACTTTTGCGTAAAAATGGAATACCCTATAGAAAAACCTATACTGCATATTTTTAGACATTTTTATATAAAATTAACTTTGGAAAAAAATTCCATAATATTTAAAATAATCGAGTTATTAAAAAAGTACAGATCGATGGAATATCTTCTATATTCAATTGATTTCTTAAAAAATCTTGATTAATTACAATTTACGTCATTTCATTGGAAATGACGTAAAATGTCTTGAAGAATGTCAATATTTTGTTTCGATTTTAAAACAATATTGTATTCACCTCGTATGAAAAGACATATTAGTGTATAGTACTCAATCTGCAATAATTATTCACGCTTGTACTGAAAACATGCACTTTCTATACTTGATACATAAATAACTATTGATTTAAATTGTTGGCAATAACTAGAAAATAATTATTTAGTTATTAAATTTAATATTGTATAACAATATATTATATTTTTCTTTTCTGTATATTATTTAAATTAATTAAAATCAACTGCTCTTGTTACTTCCATTACACATCCAATCATCTATATCTTCATCAAGTTGATATTCACACAGTAGGTACCATATGTTCCCAGCTTGAGGAATAGAGCCATCACCGTGGTAAATGCGCCATGAGAGGTGTAAAAAATGTGAAATAAAGGCCAATCACGGCTATTCTCCGCGTAGTCTTGGTTGATTTGTCTGTCAGCAGCTTCTGTTCCACAGTCGCACCATCATCAACACCACGGACCTGGCCTGCTTCAAGTGATATTAAATTAAGATCTCGCTTACACTTGACTGGCAGCCACGGTCATCCGATTGAGCAGGGATTCAGAAAGATTTTAACATGAGAAATTGATTTTAAATATGGATATTAAACTTACAGTTTTCTAAACATAGCTTTAAATTATTAATAATTCAGGGGTAGTTTAACAAACATTAACAATTTGTTGGGTGGTTATATCAAGTAGAAAACGTTATAAGCCTGATGTCGCATGTCGTATCCTATAAGAATACCAACCTCAGTAGTCTAAAGGAAGACAGTAAAATGTATATATTTCGGTCTCTAATGTGAAAACTGTTATACATAGAATAATGAAACTTGATTTATTTTCTACCTAATTTAAGAACATTAGGGGAGAAGAGGGTATATGTGGACAAAAATTACATATTATATATTTTTTACCTCTCGCTAAGAGAGGTATTGGATTCATAGTAAAAATCGCATATCCAGATTTTAATAATTAAACACGTTTTAAGATCCCTACAATCCGATTTTAATATTTTTTCTGTGTGTGTAACTACGTATTTCTCAGTCGGACCTTACTGGGAATAGCTGAAAAGGTTTTGGTAATAATTGGGCAACCGGAAGTAGCAGATTCTTAAAAAAAAATCTTCTTAATATTATTTTTTGAAAAATTTTCTTCTTGCTTGTATTAAAGAAGAGTAAATTTTTTATCTGATATAAAAATTGAAATGTTTGTAACTGACAGTTAAATGTCAGTGTCAAAAATCCAGAGACATTACTGAAGATTTTTTCTGGGAAGTACATACATTATATTATTTCTTATTGTATTAATAGTTAAATATTTAAAATTTTAGGTATTTACATATACCCTTCAGAAATACTGTCAATTCTGACAATGAATTGGAAATATTTTGCAAAATTAGAAGAGTATGACAAAATTTCTTCATAGAATGAATTTAAAATTAAAAAGTCTGATGAGGCCAGCACAATACCTTCCGTCAATTCTACGTATTTTGTACAAATTTCACAAATATTGTTTTTGCAAACTATTCTATGGGCGTTTTCTTTTTAGGGGAGAAATGAACTGATCTTACCTCGTACTGAACTGAACTGGACTGAACTACTCCTAAAAAGAACAGTATGTTTCTTAAAATAAGAAGTAGAAAATAAAAACATATACAGCATTTAATTTATAACATAACATAATAATCTGCAGAATTGGCTTATGGCTATAATCTGTTGTATTATCTTATGTGATTTGTGTTTACCGCCTTAAATTATTTTACATTTTTATATTTCCAGTAAAATCTTTTCATAAAGATATTATGTAAATTATTTGACACTGACATCTGTCAGTTAGTAATATTTGAATATTCTAACTGTTTCCATGTTGCAGCTTTTAGCAGCATTAGGTTGCAAGTTATTTCATTATAATTCTTTATCTCTAAATTCATTGAATATGAAGAAAATAATATATTTAAATCAAATAATGATAGCTAGTAAATTTGTACATATAGATGTCAAATATGATAATTTTTCATTCTAAATTTAATGATTTTCCAATTCTATATGGTTTATTTTCCTCGACAAGTAAATTCCACACTCCTGGTGACAAATTTACTACGTGAATAAATCTTGAAATTTTTAATACACACACACACACACACACACACACACACACACACACATACAGATATCATCGTAAAATTAATAAATTCGTATTGTATCACTCACTATCGAATTTGTGACCAAAGACAATACCTTCCTTACCTAAAGGTGACGGAAGGCAAAAAGAATTAAATAAGAAATAATATTCCGAATTTGGAAAAATTCTTTTTTGATTAAGAATCAGCACAGAAATGTATATATCCTCAATTTTTTTATCTTTTTTAATACCCTGTATACATTAATATGATTTTTAAAAATATTAAATATTCTCCAAGCTAGGTAGAAGTTCATGAGAGGTGACGTCTATTAAAAAATAAATAAAATTAAGGATAAAAATATAACCACACCTTAAATTTAGTAGAAAACATGTCGAAATATTATAATTATTTAGTTTCTTAAAACAAATTAATGTAAATTTTCGTATCCTTTTGCTGAATCCTTCCTCGTGAACCCATCAAAGTCCTTCCAATCCACATGAACATAGACATAAGACGTGGTGAGGTAACGGACTGTGGATGACTCTGCAAGGTATTGACACTGGGTGCTTGTTAACACGGAGCACAAGGTAAACGTAACGTACAATGAGAAAGAGAGCCTTCACTACATAATAACGCGATAATTATATGAGGCGCTGGGGCTGGCCACTTGGATGATTGAACAGACAGACTCAGGGAGCAACTAAAATTGATAAATTGTTTCACTCAGACAATGTTTGCTCAAGAACAACTAGGTACTCTATATTTTCTTTTTTTGTTTAGTGATAATCTAATAGTCAGTCTGATTTATATATAGTATGAAAATAGAAGAGGATTGAAATTATTATGACTTAAAGAAATATTACAAATATATTGCATTTGTACGTATAATTAAATCTAGTACATTCATATTTCAGTTTTTTACCTCCCATTACCCTTGGTAAGGGAGGTATAAGGATCGTGCTAAAAATCGCATATCGAGATTTTGGTAAATGACCACGTGTTAAGGTCCCTAGAATCCAGTTATAACGTGAGTGTGTGTGGATCCTCTTTACGCTCTAACTCAAATACTATCGATCAGAAAATTTGAAACCTTGTATTTCTACCTTACTCTTATATGGAAAGAAGCCATTATATTTTGGTGTAAATCAAATAACCGGAAATGGCACTTTACTGGAAGTTCAAAATAGCTTTTCTTCAAAAAATACCTTTAAATGTTATATTTTCGAGATTTATGTTATATAAAAATTAAAGATTATTAAATTTTCTGCACGTTTGCTTTAATACTTTTGCTATATATTTTATGGATAAATTTATAAAAGTATCAATAATTTTAATCCCGGAGCCCACGCTTTAACGGCAACTCCATGGTTACACAGTTTAGATCTCAAATACATGTAACTGACAGATATATGTCCTGTTAACAAATTAAGCATTTCAAATAATAATAGTAATGTTTTAAAAAGAAAATAGTAAATAGAACAATAATCATATGGAATGGAACTTAATACAGTTACCAGCATAAGTAAATATGTAGGAATATAGGTAAGTATATAAATAAATATATCGTTACGGCATATCACCCATTGCTGGGTGTGCCAATCTGCTTTGGACACAGATTTCGTTAACGATGATGACATATTTGTACCGTGCGAGCGTTTACTAGGCTTCACCTCACGGGAACTCATTGCTGGCGTGGAGAGTGTAACACAGGGGTCATTTTTGTACCATTTAAAATTCGAAATATTTAGCGTCGGTCGGGATTGAACCTGGTATTTAAATTTAATTTAATTTTAAGTATTTACATGAATAAAAATTGAATGAAACGGGTGTGTTGGTCACATCCGATTTTTTATTAGGTAATTGTTTTTGTTGACAATATTTGGATATTTATCGGTTTTAACTTCTCTAAACATTACTAAACTTAACCTAAATATAGATCTCCTCGATTCCAGTTCTGCGGCCATGAGCTTTGTACGTTAGGTGAGTGTAGAGAGTACTAAAAAGATTTCTTTGTTTGTAGTTCATACTTAGAATCTTTTTAACTAGTACTTTTGTTTCTTCTTTTAAAAATAAATAACACCTAATAATTTCCACATGTTATATTTTATTTTATAAGGCTTTTTCAGGTCGATGACGTAAGTCCTCTGCTTTATCATTTTCACTATACATCCAATCCAAGGATAATGATATTTTTATTAATTTTACTAATATTTTGGTTAGGTAGTTAGTTTTCTTCTACATTATGTATCTAAATTAATGAATACTCCATTTTCATCGTCCTGTCAAGGCAGCTAATTTAATCGCCCTTTTGCATTATGTAAATACATATTTGTCTAATTAATTTTATCATTTTATTGCGTGCAAGAAACGAAATAAAGTGTCGAGTATAATGAAAAAATTCATTTGTCTTTTTGTTATCGGTGGCTAGAACTCGGTTTTTTTCTATAATTGTTTTGTTCTAATGTACTACGTTAATGCTTTGTTTCAGAGATGGTGATTCTGATATTCTTGATCTAGTTTGATATGAGACCTGATAAAAATGACAATTGAAATTTTATTCTAATGTTGATGAATGTCTTTTGTTATTAGATTTTTTAATGGATGAAACATATTTTCCTAATGAAATGCACTTTTATGTTATTTTTAAAATTGAATATGAATTTTAAGGGTTAATATTAATTTGATTATATTGTCCCCAACTGTCAAATTATATACCCATAATTCAACTGTTTTTATCAGTTAATGACCTTCGTTATTGCCGTTAATTGAATAATATTAACAGTTCGATGGAATAATATTATTCAATCGTTATGTCAAATTCAATTCTTACCTTTCAAAGAGTACAAACAAATTTCTTTTAATAAGTAATTTCTTCCATATTAAATGCCAAACTTATACTAGTTTTCTCATTTTTCATAGTTTTCTTTTCTTCTTAAGCTTAAAATGTAGCTGAATAGTCGGTTTAATTTTTTTTTTTTGCTAAATGTCAAAATGCTTTATAATTTTCCGCAATTGTTGCAAAAATAAGTATATTAATCAAATATTCTCTCAGGAACATAATCACCAATTTTTAATTCTCCTTCCAATTTCAATTATTTTGTCATTTCTTGTTCCCAACAATTAATAAGTAGCCCGTCAGAGCGTTAAGCTTCGCCGGGCTAGATCAAACACCGAGGCTCTCGCTCGCCTCCCTCAATTCATCAAGCTGTTTCCTTCCCTCCTTTCTGCCGCCGGTGCCCACTGCTACTAGTTCAGGAAACGGACAAGAATTAAGGCCCGCTTGGCGGAAGCGAGACAATCGCACGGAACAAATTATATTTATTTTTCGACTCTTTAACGGATTATCATACGTGTGCGGCCACGAATGCTACGCTACGCTCCGTGAGGTAGGACAGTTAGCACAGGTGGTAACGACTTCAAGACTTGATGGGATTCTGTCATTTTTCAGTTTTTATATGTTTCCTACACGTCGAGAATTAAAAAAATATTAATTTAATTTCGAGAAGATGTTTTTTGTTTCACATTATAAAATACTATTATAGTTTTGATATTTTTTCTACTACACAAATGTCCCTAGAATACGATTTGGAATTTACGTGTCCAGGAAAATAAACCACATGGAATTGGAAAATCACTAAATTTACAATGAAAAATTATGATATTTGACATCTATATACATAATTACTAGCTATCATTCTGACACGGACCCCCATATCTGTTTCTTATTGTATACCTATACTCCACACCATAAATTCTACTTATATCTATTCTTTATATGTAGACGTTTTAATTTTAAATTTGTTCTATAAAGAAATTTTGTCCTCTTCTAATTTTTCGAAATGTTTCCAATTTATTGTCGGGATTGACAGCATTTTTGAAGGGTATATGTACCTA
Source organism: Harpalus rufipes (assembly GCA_951394225.1). Classification (NCBI taxonomy): domain Eukaryota; kingdom Metazoa; phylum Arthropoda; class Insecta; order Coleoptera; family Carabidae; genus Harpalus; species Harpalus rufipes. The sequence continues at coordinate 19,153,584 of OX596283.1, read as the reverse complement.
CAATTTTAAATAAATATTTAACTATTAATACAATAAGAAATAATATAATGTATGTACTTCCCAGAAAAAATCTTCAGTAATGATCGAAATGGTTGAAACTAGTCACAAAAATTGTGTAAAATAAAAAGTGATATTAACAAAGTTACTGTGTTTTATTTAAACTTAAAATTTAACCTTCAATAATGTCTGGATTTTTGACACTCACATTTATCTGTCAGTTAGAAACATTTTAATATTTCAATTGGTTTCCATGACATCATTTGGGCTGTGAGATTTATTACAACAGATTATTATATACCTTATATTTCTTTATCTCTAAATCTATAAAAGATATAATAAAATATGTATATGTATCAGATAGAGAATTTACTCTTCTTTAATACAAAATTTTCAAAAAATAATATCTAGAAGATTTTTTTAAGAATCTGCTCCTTCCGGTTGTCCAATTATTACCAAATCCTTTTCAACGCTTCCCAGTAATGCCCATTTGAGAAATACGTAGTTACACAGATATTAAGTATTATAGTTTTTGAGAAATCGTCCTTCCAACTTCCCCACACAAATAAACACACACATATATCCACACACATATATCCATACACATCCACATACAGACATTATCGTAAAAATATTAAAATCGGATTGTAGGGACCTTAAAACGTGCATGTTATGTTGAAATGCAAATTATAACCGTAAAATTCTTGATTACAACAAACGTTTTTGATATAACCTAACATTACTGATTACAAGAATGAGTCTAACAAAGGAAATTTCATCAATATTTAAATATGCATTTTTCGAAGAATCAAAAATATATTTTGGTGAATTTGGGGCCTTAGTAATCCTCATGAATATTTGTATAACACTTTATTTGTTACATATATAAGAACGTGACGTTTCGGATAATATATGTATCCATCAGACTATAAAACAATTTAAAAAATAATGAACCAATCAATAGATATTTTGATAATCAACTTACCAATTAAGCAATACAGGCAATATTTTAAAATATACATGTGAAAATTGATATTTGTTTTTTAAGAACTATGAACTATATTTGCCAACATGGCCACCCACATCGACAACAAATTTGCCAGCGGCATTTATTTTTAAAATTGTTTTATAGTCTGATGATGGATACATATAGTATCCGAAACGTCACGTTCTTGTATATGTAACAAATAAAGTGTTATACAAATATTCATAAGGATTACTAAGGCCCCAAATTCACCAAAATAAACCATAGTAGGATCCTTCAACATTCAAGAATCAAAAATATAGTTTAAACTTTAATACGTGTGTAAATTTGCAAATTATACAATATGAGGGGGGGGGGGCACTGTTAATTCATCATTTTCATTATTGTACTGAAATGTTCTTCATTGTAATTAAGCAATATTTTCATTTTAATCAAGAATCTTTTCTGTAATAAAATAAACGAATATAATCCGAAACATATTCACTAAATTATTTACAGTCTTGATGTGCATATGCATATTGTAAATTTATTTATTCCATCCATCCATTGACGAAGACATCATGTCAACGTCACCTTATCATCGTTTTGGTCCGGTCATTGTGATTCCATTCGCACATGATTTGATTCGGGAGTGAGTGTGTGTATGTGTAGTGTAGTGAGGAGCATGCAGAGTGCCCCTTGGTCGTGTGCTGGGGCAGGCAATCACTCGGAAGCGTCTCTTCTGTCCCACGTCACCCCTCCGCTAATCTGTTCACACCGCCGCCACTGCATGTAGACCCGTGTCAAGTAGCGAGGGAGGGTTCCAACTCACAGGCGGGGTGAAATACAATTTTGTTGGGAGCCTCTAATACAGACATATTTAGATAATTATCAACATCAACTTTCGGAACTAAGGAAATATGTACCGCAGGTCCTTAATTAGAGCGATATCAATACAAACTATTTATTATTATGTTTACGTTTTGTTTTGAAGATTAATTACTTGTGAATTGTGGTACAGGACAAGCTAAAAAATCTGTTGTGGCCAGCACAATACCTCTCGCCACTTCCTTTTTTTTTGTTACATAAGTATAGTGCGCGAACAGTAATGTTACATTTTTGGGCTTGACAAGCAGATGTGTGGGCCCGTTTCAGAATGATAATTAGTAATTATGTACATAGACGTCAAATGTCAGAATTTTTCATTAAAAATTTCAAGATTTTCTAAATTTACGTAGTTAATTTATCACCAGGAGTTTAAAATTTACTTGTCGTATGCCTTAGATATTTAACATTTAATTCTGCTCCACATGGAATTGGAAAATCACTAAATTTATAATGAGAAAATATGATATTTGACATCTATATACATAATTACTAGCTATCATTCTGACATGGGCCCCCATATCTGCTTGACAAGGCCAACAAAATCACATGACTGCTCGCGCCCTATTGTATTTAACATTTCTTGTATACCTACACTCTACACCAAAAATTCTACTTACGCATATATCTATTCCTTATATTTAGATTGTTTAATTTTAAATTCATTTTATGAAGAAATTTTGTCCTCTTCTAATTTTTCGAAATGTTTCCAATTCATTGTCAGGATTGACAGTATTTTTGAAGGATATATGTAATATACCTATAATATTAAATATTTAGCTATTAATACTTTAAGAAATAATATAATGTATATACTTCCCAGAAAAAGTCTTCAGTAATGTCTCCGGATTTCTGACACTGACATTTATCTGTCAGTTACAAACAATTTAAATTTTTAACTTTTTTCCATGGCCATTCTTTCGGCTGTAAAATTTATTATAACAGATTATTTTACATATTATATTTCTTTTATCTCTAAATCTATAGAATATATAATAAAATATTTAAATGTATCAGATAGAGTTTTTAATTTTCTTTAATATTACCATGAAAAAAATTCAAAAAATATTATTTAGAAGTTTTTTTTTCAAGAATCTTCTACTTCCGGTTGTCCAATTGTTACCAAAACCTTTTCAGATCTTCCCATGAATGTCCGATTGGGAAATACGTAGTTAAACAAATTTAAAGTCTTATAGTTTTTGAGTAACCGTCCTTCCAACATCCCACACACACACACACACACACACACACACACACACACACACACACACACACACACACACACATACACACACACATCCACACACACACACAGACATCATCGTAAAAATGTTAAAATCGGATTGTAGGGACCTTAAAACGTGCTTATTCAATAAAATCTGGATATGCGATTTTTAGCATGAATCCAATACCTCTCTTAGCGAGAGGTAAAAAGAGTTAATTATAGAAATAGATAGTAATTTATGTACATTTCAGAAAAAAAGAAAAAGATTGACAGAAGTCAGACAATATCAATAATAATTGTTGAAGCTGAGTGAAGGCATTTTTTATTTTTTCTTCAAACGTCATTAAAATATAAAAATTTTAAAGTCCATAGCATCAGTTAAAATTTGACTTTTCTGTCGCTGAAGAACCAGTAAAATTAAATCAGAACATTAATAAATGTTCCTTAAATTTCAAATAATTTCTGATAATAATTGGATAAAAAAAATATTTCTGGCACTTAAATGCAAAATTAATAGTTACCTAAAATAGGTAAAATAGGCAAGATCTGTTATTACTTTCATAAAATGATGAGAGGTATTGGATTCATGTTAAAAATCACATATCCAGATTTTAATGATTAAGCACATTTTATGATCCTTACAATCCGATTTGAACATTTTTACGATGATGTCTGTGTGTGTGTGTGCTTGTGTATGTTGGAAGGACGATTTCTCAAAAACTATAATACTTAATATCTATTTAACTACGTATTTCTAAATCGGACATTACTGAGAAGAGTTGAAAAGGTTTTGGTAACAATTGGACAACTGGAAGAAGCAGATTCTTAAAAAAAATCTTCTAAATATTATTTTTTGAAAATTTTGTTCTTGTAAAGAACATTAAATTCTCTATTTGATACATATAAATATTCTATTATATCTTTTATAGATTTAGAGATAAAGAAATATAATATATAAAATAATATGTTGTAATAAATCTCACAACGCAAATAATGTCATGGAAACCAATTGAAAAATTAAATTTTTTGTAACTGACAGATAAATCCAGAGACATTACTGAAGACTTTTTCTGGGAAGTACGTACATTATATTATTTATTGTGTTAATAGTTAAATATTTAAAATTATAGGTATATTACCCTCAATATCGACAATGAATTGGAAAAATCTCGACAAAATTTCTTCATCCACACTCCTGGGGACAAATTAACCGCTTTAACTCAGAAAATATTAAAATTTTGAATGAAAAATTATAACATTTGATATCTATATACATAATTACTAGCTGTCATTCTGACACGGGCCCCCATATCTGCTTGTCAAGGCGAACAAAGTCACATGACTGCTCGCATTCTATAGAATGAATTTAAAATTAAAAATCTAAATATAAAGAATAGGTATAAGTACAATTTTTGGTGTAGTGTGTAGACATAAAAAAAATGTTAAATATAACCTATGTTACCAAAAATTAAAGTGGCGGGAGGTATTGTGCTGGCACAACAAATTTTTTTATATGTATAGGTATCAAAAGTTTTATAATACTTATTACTAACGTATTAAATTTTTACGAGGTACTTTAAAAACCGTAGTATATTTAAGTAGAGGTTAAGTTTTAGCAAGTCGTTAAAAAAAAATCTACATTCAATTTGATAACGTATTAATAAATTGGATGCTAAGTATCATATCCGTATCTACTGGTTAATAATTTTAACCAGTTGCTAAATTGAATCATTTTATTTGTTACAGACCTAAATATCGTCTACTAACTTATCTATTGTTTTTTTCCATAAAGTATACTTATATGTTGTTATATTTAATGTCACATTGTTTTTATTCTATAAATTTTTTATTGTGGGTAAAAGTTTTAAAGATTGGCATTGACGAGTCGCCTATGGAAACCGGACAATACGTTTTCTACACTGCCCCGTGTCAAATTCAATCACGCTCAATATAATCTCAGATTGACACTACTCTTGGAAAACATCTTACGTTGCCTGTCGAGGAAATCACTTCTGATCAACCTCCCTATAGCTTGAAGACTTGATCTCTACCACTTACGATTAATTTGTGGCCAAAGGAGAATACAAACAATGGAACTTTTTTTACCAAAATATTAAACAGAACTAAACAAATTTCTTTGTGTATAATTCTGTAATTATTAATTTCGAGTGTAGTTAACTGTTTCAGAAAGCTAATAATACAGTTAGTATTAACCTTATCTAGTAATTTCTCAAATTCAACCGTATGCCCATATTCATAAACAAAAAGCGTAATGTATTATACGTCAAATTATTAGTATTTATTTTGACAATCATTATGCTGGCACTGACGTAATAAAACGTTACGATTTGTTCGTCTCTTGTTTCTAATTCCATGGCTAATACTATTATAAAGTAGCCAATATGATTTTTTTTCATTTATTCGGATGTAATTTTTTTTTGCTTTACATCATATATTTGAAACTTTTTGTCTAAAATAATTAGGGGAGCAATGCGCACGGAAAAACTGATTACCCGTGTTAAACGCCTATGCTTCACTTTCCATGATACACCGTGACATCTGACAAAGTGTTAATAATGCTTGATTTTATTAAATTATTTTTCCCTTTCGGTGATTTTATGACTCAAAAAATAATTTCGATTTGCATTTTTTTGTTTAAAACTGGTCTAAAACAAGTCTTGGTGAAATTGGCCCTAAGAAGATCTATATACGCAGTTTTTGGCGCTTTTCGTTTTCTAAAGGTGGTATGACTGCTCTTAAAACTGATATAAATGACATATAACACCAAATTGCTGTCAGCCAACAATGAATTTTCATCTGTGAAAATTGTTGACGGGAAGCGCTAATAAAAACATCAAGTCATATTTTTGATGTCACATTTTTTACAATTTAATAGAATTATAAAATTACCCCAATAGTAATAATAGTATAAAAAACATATTTCATACGGTCTGTATTCACACTCGTCCTTTGTAAAACTCACCACGAAGCGGCACGTTTTCCAGTATTGGACTCGTGCGTTAACGATTGCCCAAAGAAATTTGTTTTTTAATGTACTATTATCAGTCATTTACCATCTTTTTATAATTAATTAATTAAAAATTAATTTATTGACATGAATAATATTGTTAAAATTTTCTGATAGATGTCACCTGTCAAACTCAAAGAATACAACTGCTTAACATTTTTGTTCTATTTCTCATGGTAGCCTGTAAATAGCTAAAAATTACAACTTTTATTTTGCCTCGCAAATGAAACGGGTAGGTATTTATACTTTTATTTTAAAATTATTACGGCAGAAATTAGAGGAAAATTTAACATTGTATTTTCTGTGGTTCATCAAGAAAGTAGGCACCAGGTAAATTATATTTGAATTATTTAAAATCATCGACTACTGTCATAGCTCAACAGGTTTTTACCAATCACTTTATTATTTTGTATAATTCAAGCAAATGTGACTGTTTACGTCGTGTAATATAGATTGCTAAATTTATAAAACGTGTTATTAAAATCATTGCATGTAAACTTATTCGAAACAAAGCGGCTTTTCAAAAATCACCAAAGGACAAAATCATCTTAGAATGGTCCAGGGAATAACCCTTTCAATTTTTGCCGTTTGTTTAATAAACACCCTGTATATTTAGCACCCTACATGTAATTTATTGAAATATAAATGTGAAACTAAATTGCAATTCCACCTTAATACCTTTAACAATACCTTCCTCAGTCCATTGATTAGCATGGTTGTACAAGCTTATGGAAGGGAAGTATAAAACTTGATTTAGCACTCGGCTCGTCAAACAATAAATAACAGTTTCTTATGTAGCGGGCCACCGCATACTCAATAATAATATTTAAATACAGCTAAACCCGCAATTACAATCATAGCGAGATGATTTACTGCGCCTTCAACGCCCGCTCGCACCTTCTTGTTGCTCTGTTACATATTCGGAATTCGTTGCAGAGAACCTCAACAATACCACAGTTATTTCTAACAGATGTGAGCTATTAAACACTAATAATATCTTATCAACTGCATACCTTCAACAAAATCGTAATTTGTTGATATTCAAATCATTACCTACTTTGGTTTTTGTTATTTCATAAATTATTTTAAGATAAATGTAATATGCTAGAATTATTGAAAATAAGACAATAATACACTTCGCCATTCTTTCCTTCCATTACTTCAAACTTCCCAACCAATCTGCCTTACTACTAAACCTTTATCCCAAAAATTCCAAAAAACCCTAACATCGCATATCAGGGCATCGAACCGGAACCTGAACCGAACCAAAACCGAAATCAAACCGTAACATTCTAGCGAACCCAAACCCACAACCGAACCTTAGATATATTTTTCAATTGAACCCGACTCGGAACCGAACCGGATATTAAAATTCAGGTTCAGGGTTCAGCTCCGGTTTAGGTTCATTTTGAGTTCGAAAGGTAAGCATAATCGTAATATAGCCAATAATCGACGTCTTCGGCGTATGTGTTACTACCTGTGTTGTCTGTTAGTGAAAATTGTGTTCGTGTTTTTGTCTTGCGTAAATTCGGGCTCGCATTATAAATTATATCTATATAACGATGGTTATTAAGAAAATATTAATTCAAATTTCATTAGGTCGAACCGAATCTGAACCCAATATCTAAACCCGGAACAAAACCGCAAATTTTATTAATGTTTGAACCAGAATCGCTCCTGAACCCATCTCTCAAAAAACAAATTAACCTGAACCTGAACCTGAACCTGAACAAAACCCAGTTTTTGGCGGGTTCGATGCCCTGTCGCATATTGTTAAATCATATTATTACTGTGGGTATTCTATTACTTTTCAAAGACAAAATATATTTTCATTTGTTTTCGAATTTCGATAAAAAAAACATAAATTTGATTAAGGACGGTAGTTTTTAGTGAATAAGCAAGTTTTAGGGTCCATATAATACGATTTTATCATTTTTCTGTCTGTATGTATGTGTGTGTGTGTGTGTTTGTGTGTAAGTGTGACGAAAGTTTCGGTTCGCGAAACTTCAATACCACGATTCCAAAAATTATATATTTTTTGTATTCCTCAAGTTTACATCCAAAGGAAGAGGTGATTAGATTTTGGTTATAACTGGTCAACCGGAAGTACTATCATTTGAAGATTTTAACAGTTTTTCATGAAAAAACTCAGTTAATTATTATTATAACTTAAAGAATATGTTATTCTCTATACGATTTGATTACATTTTATACTTCATATCCAACAGATATAGAGTTAAAGAATTATAAAGACATTAAATCAGCCAGCTATGCTAACCATGGAAACTGCTAATATATTCAGATAATTCAAATTGATAGATGTCAGTATCAATGAAAAGTAAATGAATGTGGCAGAGATGAGGATGTTGAGATAGATTATTGGAGAAGACACGGAAAGATACGGCAAGGAATGAAAGAGTTATTAGGGAAATAACTTTAGTGTTAGAAGTTTTTAGAAAGATAGAAAAGAGACGATTACATTGGTTTGAACATGTCATGAGGAGAGATGAAGAATATAATGGAAGAAGAATGAATAGCTTAGAGACAGAAGGTTGAAGAACAGAGGAAGACCAAATATAAGATGGAAGGACTGTATTGTGGAAGGCTTGAGAGAAAAGGCGGATCTGAGTGAGCACGACATGCAAAATAATAATGAGTGGAAGAAGAAGAAGATGCCAGTGTCAAGGGCAACTTGCATAGTTTGTTTATTAAATAATTTTACTGGAAATTTAGAATATTTTGCAAGAAAATTTATGTATGGAATTTATACATAATACACAGGATTGACGGAAGGTATTGTGCTGGCCACATTTTAAAATTTACTGCTTTACCAGTAAAGCTCAAAAAATTGAAAATCTATAACAATATATATATATATATATATATATATATATATATATATATATATATATTTATTTAATATTAACAGGAAAAAATTAGAACGTTTCTTGAAAATTTTGAAAGAAGAGTTCTCTCCCTAGAAAACAACCCCTTCACATTGTACTTATTTTCGTCACGTTTGCATCAATCAAATATTCCTGTCAACAAATATTGGCGGCAAATATGGTCGGTTAATTTCATATCTCGTCGCCTACAGCTTCACATACACAGCGTGATATACAGCATCAGCAGCGTGTCGCTGAAGGGTTAGATTAGGTTATGTTGTGTCGTGTAGTTCACCACTACACCACCCGAGGCGCCAACGTCGTGATATTGGCACCAATGAGACACAGATCTAATATTTACCCCTCGATCTCGCCACAAAGAAATAAAGTACGAGCGATTCAATAAGAGCAAAATACAAGGCATCTTCTGAGTTTCACTGCAAAAGATATGAGAGCATTTTTTACCTTCCGTCTCCTTTAGGTAAGGAAGGTATTGTCTATGGTCAAAACATTCGATGGTGAGTTTTTAGTGAATAAGCACGTTTTAGAGTTCCTAGAATACGATTTTACCATTTTTACGATGTTTGTGTTTGACGATTTTTTTCATAGACGATAACTCCCAACACTACAATTCTAAATAATTATAATTTTTTCGTATTCTCTACTTTACTTCCATATGAAACGCTTATTAAATTTTAGTTATATTTGGTCAACCGGAAGTACCTCCATTTTAAATACTTAATAGTTTTTCTTGAAAAAACGCAGTTAGATATCATTTTTTGAAGTTTTATGTTATTATAAATTTTAAAGAATATTCTACTATCTATACGATTTGATTGCATTTTATACTTCATATTCAATATATAGTTATAAAATTATAAAGAAATTAAAGTGTCAATGAAAAGAAAGTAAATGTGGCAGAGATGAGGATGTTGAGATATGTTGGGGAAGACAAGGAAAGATAGGATAATGAATACGAGTATAAGGGAAATACCTCGAGTAATAGAAGTTTGTAGAAATATACAACGATTACATTGGTTTGAACATGTCATGAGGAGAGATGAAGTATATATTGGAAGAAGAATGAATAACTTAGTAATAGAAGGTAGAAGAAACAGAGGAAAACCAATGAAAAAATAGAAGGACTGTATTGCGGAACACTTGAGAGAAAAGGATCTGAATGAGGACGACACGCAAAAAAGAAATGAGTGGAAGAAGAAAATCAAGAATAGTGACTCTTAACAAACGGGAAAAGCTAAAGAAGAAGATGTCAGTGTCAAGCGCAATTTACATAATTTGTTTATGAAATTATTTTACTGAAAATATAGAATCTGTAGCAAGAAAATGTATATATGGAATTTATACATAATACACAACAATGATGAAAAGTAATGTGCTGACCATATCAGATTTTTTATTGTTTTAAGTTGAAAAATTGTAGGTAAGTTAATTTTACCAAATACAGGGCCGGATTAACCATTTTCGAGGCCTACACTGTATTGTAATAGTCTAGTAAATTAGAAATTGTTTGCTAATTTATCCGACATCGTAGCTCTAATAGTTCTCAAAATAGCAATAGTAGACAAAATAAAATGAACACCCTGTAAAAGTTTTTGTATGCATTGTATTTATGTGTGCTTGTGTTTTTACTAGTATAAACTACCTCCGTCACCAAAAGAACATCTTTACGCTACTTGTAATATAACTATATGTGTTTTGTTACAGCAAAATGAAATACACAAATGAATACTGAAATGTGCACACTTTGTATTTAATTGGTACTTAATAAACATATTATAGTATATATTTTTCAAAAACTTATCTTTTTAGAAACTTGTTTAACCAATACGTAGGAATTCAATAAATCGGAAATATGCCATCTTTTACTGCCAAAATAAATTATTACTTATAAAGTATACAATTGCTACAAGTTGAAAAATATATACGTATAATACATTCTTGGCATAACTTTTACCATATTTTACAGTAAAAGAAAGTAGTTAATTGAATAATTGAATATCATTATTTATATATGTATGTACGTATTTCATATTTTATTGTTTGTAGTAAACAATAAAAAAGTAAAAATTCTCATATACATAAACGTGAGCCATTCTCATAAAGTATTAACAGGTATTGCCGCCTGCAATAATAGTGTACTAACTTTCTTTATAAAAACTTATGCTTATATTTTATGTTTTACAGTAAAAGAGATGGATACTTAACAGCTTATTGTTACTAATTTTTAACTAGATGTAAAAATTTGGTATTAAATTCTTTTGTGTTTTATAGCAAAAGGAAGTAGATAATTTTACATAATTACATAAGTGTATATTTTGTATCATCGTATTACTTAGTAAACTTATTAAGAAAATTATTCTCCAACGACTAAGTCCAGTTAATGTTCAATAATACAACAATATTATGGACATTTACCATATACAGGGTGTCCCTTAACTTCGAGCAAAAACTTTAAGGGCATATAGTACTGACCAAAATGAATAAAAAAGCTTCATCAACATAGGAATGATCTTCAACTGTTTCCGAGAAAAGCGAAAAATCTAAGAAAAACTGACAAAGATAGCGATCGAATAAAATTTTGTCTATGTCAGTAAAAAGACTATAAAAAACAATAAAATTTTATATGAAACATTTTTCTCAATTTCTTATAGTTACGTAGTTATATGAAAATTAAATATTGACCAAGGTCGCCACAACATTTCACTTTTGATTTTTATAAAATAACAAAAGGCCATCTAAGATTACCTCTCAAAGGTAAACAAAAAGTCTCAATTAATCAAAATCGTAATTCTTATAGTTTTCGAGATAGCAAAGGTAAATCTCGTAAAAACTCATTTTTCACTGCGTTATATCTGGGGAACTATTAAAGATCGGACACATTTTGACTGAGCTTTTTTTACTCATTTTGATCAGTATTATATGCCCTTAAAGTTTGTGCACCAAGTTAAGGGACACCCTGTATAGATGCCTCGCTCAATCAATGCAGTTGCGTCATGTCAAACGCCATGAATTTTTATTTATTTATTGAACAATCCAACAGAACTATATTCCAATTACAGGATAGTTACCTATGCAATAGTTTAAATACATAAAAGCCCTGCAAAAAGTACACAATACAAAATAATATAATTATGAAGAAAAAATTGTAATTTTAACAGCTATAATGAAATATAATTATTAAAAGTTAAATGTCTATAGATCTAACTCTCGTCTGAATACATTGAATGAATCAGCAAATACATTTATATCTTACAAGGGATTTCATTAAAAATATTACACATTTGCTTTTCATTTCATAATTTGTCTTAACTTTATTACAATGGAAAGTTGACTTGTTTCTTGATGATATACGAGGAATGGTTAGTGCAAGATGGCTTAGGATACAACTGTCATTAATAACATTGTTAATGATTTTATATATTTAGATTTTACTGATAATAAATATCATTTTATTAAGTTTTTGGAAATCTATACGTTTATACATATAAATAAAATTTAAAATTTATCAGTGAACACATATTACTATATATACCTGCTAAATCAATAATTAGTAACAAACGAATTGCCTTACAATATCTGCATCTTCATCAATTTCAGGTTTTATGGCTCTATGTTTAATGGTTACTATCACTAACAATGAACGTTACAATATTATTTACACTTAACAAACACTAAAAACACTATTAATAACAATAGAAACAGTTAATAACATTTATACATATTGCAAATGTTCTTTACACGGACAGATATACCGATAAACTAAAATTAAACCCGATTCAATGCTGGAATAAACGAAGATACATACCTGTTAGAACAACAAATGCCGCCTAGATCAAGCTTATTCAATGAATTTCACTTGAAACAAATCGGTTCGTGTTTCTTGTTATTACAGTGTTAATATCAAATTTTGTGTGTGATTTTTTAAATTACGAGCCTACATATGTACATTTAATATATATTATTGTATTATTAATTAAATATGTATTTAAATTATAGGTACCTATGTTAATATTACATATATCCTTAAGAAATACCGCTAATACTGTCAATGAATTTGAAGAATTTTGAACATATTAGAAGAGTAGGACAAAATTTCTCATAGAACGAAAGAAGAGATACAATTTCAATTACTTGTGTGTACAAGAAATGTTAAATTCGTTACTTATAGGGCGCGAGCAGTCATGTGACTTTGTTGGCTTTGGCAAGCAGATGAGGACCCGTGCCAGAATGAGGGCTAGTAGTTATTTATATAGATGTCACAATTGTCATATGTCATAATTTTTCTTTCAAAATTTCAAAATATTCTGATGTTTATCTGTCATCAATAGTATGGAATATACATGATGTTTTGAATGAAAATTTATGATACTTGACACCTATGTACATTATTACTAGCTGTCATTTTGACATATCTGCTTGCCAAGGCCAGCAAAGTTACATACATGCTTGCGCCCTATGCAACATAAAATGAAATGGCGAGAGGTATTGTGCTGCCCACAACAGATTTTTACCTTCCGTCACCTTTAGGTAAAGAAGGTATTGTCGTTGGTCAAAAAATTCAATGATGAGTTTTTAGTGAATAAGCATGTTTTAAGATCCCTATAATACGATTTTACCATTTTTACGATGATGTGTGTCTGTGTGTGTGTGTGTGTGTGTGTGTGTGTGTGTGTGTATGTGGTGTGTGTGTGTGTGAGTGTGTGTGTGTATGTGACGAAAGTTTCGGATAGCAATTAAATTTTATAAATCAGCCAGCTATGCTAAACATGGAAACTACTAATATATTCATATAATTCAAATTGACAGATGTCAGTATAAATAAAAAGTAAATTAATGTGGCAGAGATGAGGATGTTGAAGTAGATGTTGGGGAAGACACGGAAAGATAGGTAAGGAAATAACTCTAGTGTTACAAGTTTCTAGAAAGATACAAGCGAGATGATTACATTGGTTTGAAAATGTCATGAGGAGAAATGAAGAATGTAGTGGATGAAGAATGAATAGCATAGTAATAGAAGGTTGAAGAAACAGAGGAAGACCAAAGATAAGATGGAAGGACTGTATTGCGGAAGACTTGAGAGAAAAGGAACTGAATGAGAACGACACGTAAAACAGAAATGAGTGGAAGAAGAAAATAAAAAATAGCGACCCCTAACGAATGGGGAAAGCTAAAGAAGAAGATGTTAGTGTCAAGTTACATAGTTCTTTTTGAAATAATTTTACTGGAAATTTAGAATCTTTTGCAAGAAAAATTATATATGGAATTTATACATAATACACAGGATTGACGGAAGGTATTGTGCTGGCCACAACAGATTTTTTTCTTTATTGCAGTTAGGATTTTAGTCAGAAAAAGTACAATACGAATATCAAACAGGTTTCATTCATTATTAAAAGAATGCCTTGTACTACTGAACAAAACCTATATTACATATGGTGCTAGTACATTTTTCTTTATTTTACTACTACATCGCATTAAGTCTTAACCGCATTTGGCATATAACATCAGTAACATATCTCAACCCTTTCACTGTCTGACTTCAACCATATGCCGCTCAGGCTCAAGTCTTCGCTATCCGAGCCAGCCATTATCACCTGGTTGCTGTTCTGCGTTCCTCTACATAACGACGGTTTTATGACGTCATTAACTACTAAACATCCGACAGTTTCATTAAAGCAGCAGCACTGGAAGAAAAAGACCATCCACAGTGACAAATGTACTCAGAATTAACACCTCTACTTACATGATTTACGGGGGAGTCATATGTATAAGATGAGAAGCCGAAAAGAAGTTACACTTTGTAAGGAAGTTACATAAAAGTTTACCGAAAGTTAGTAACACTAATGAATATACAGTAAAAAATTTGAAAGATGTCCGATCAAGGTCATCTCTACGAATTGTATGAGTTCAGATTTTTGCTCCGCCCATTCTGACAAATTCAGTAGTGTCGTTTGCTTAGTTTTTGTGAGGGTACATAAGATACTACTGTTATTTTATTATTATAAAAATATATGTTACAATAACAGCATTCAAAATTCAAAAATAAATCAACTGGTAAGTTTATTAGCAAATGTAAAACCAAATATATGAAAAATAAGATGACACAATATCAGTGTCAGTGACAGAAACTAACGTTATTCGTACGGCTATGAATCAAGATAATGTATCTGAATTAATATATAAACTTACGTTACAGCGAAAGTATTATCAACAACGAGCTTTGTTTTAAAATGGAATGTCCTAACTTAGTCGAAGCAATATGAATTTTTGAAAGACAAGCGTGTTATATTCATCCTTATCGCACACGCTTAATGTAAAGGAGGGGGATAAATGTATGCCAATTTGTTAATTCGTTCATGATACAGATGACATTGATCGGACATCTTTCAAATTTTTTACTGTATTTGGGACATGTATGTACCTACATAATTCTGTTCAATAACAAATACTATTCACATTGTGGGTAATTTCTCGACTATGATGTGGATTAGGTCAAACAGCATTTATTCTTACTATACCAACATTTCGGTGCCCCCTTGCACCTTTTCAGGGTCTATAAAAGATCTTACAAATTGTTACAATCCATGTACACAAAATACATTTCGTACAAAATATTCAGTTAATTTATTAAACATCGTACAAAAATTCAAAGAACATACACACATCTATTTGCTCTAAAAAACGACAACCGAATAATACGGAAAATAGCCGGATATATCTTGTGTAAGGATTCTGGTGACATCAGTGATATGGACTCCTATTGGTCGTCTGTACACCAATAATAATGTAGCAAGTTGTAGGTATTTAAATAAAATATAAGGAAATTAACTCAGTTTGGCCTGAAATTTGCCTTTTCCTTTTTGAACTTTTCCAATACACCAAATATACGCTGTTAAGTTCTTGAATATTAGTTCTTGCATTGATGTTATTACAATCTTTCCTGATATGTACCATTTCAAGAATTACTCCGAACTAGGGAATGCAATACCGGTCGACAAATTGAGTACCGGTTTTTCGGTTTTTTCATATAAAAAAACCGGAAAACCGGTATTAATACCGGTATTGTTAAAATTATTGAAAATGGAACGAAATTGAATTTGTTTACAATAGGGTATGGTATATAATTAAGTAAACGTCAAACGTAATCAAAAATAGTCATTTTATTTTTGTAATGGTATAATATAAGGGTAACAATTTTTTTTTCTAAATAACAAAAATAAAAACATTTCTAGAATAATTCATATAATATTTTACTTTTTCGTAATTTTGAAATATGCTTTTAACAAACAAATATGATCGAGTATTTCGTCATTTAATCTTGATTTAATTTTTGTGCATATTTGAAGTGCAGCTGAAAATGTACGTTCGGACTCTACACTTGTTGGACGTATTGTTCGTAAATAATCATATGCAAGTTGTAAATTTACACCCTTAACGCCTTCCTCCTCAAAAAATGTAATTTCCTTCCTGATTTTTTATTTTAGACTTTGCTTCTTTTTTTAATATTACAATTAGCTGATAACTTTTTATTTATTGCTTGTTGCAATTTATCTTTTAAAGAATCAGATGAAACACAGGAAGATGATCAATAAAATAATTTTATAGATTTAAGTACCTAATAACTAATAGTACGTAGGTAAAATCGATTAATTTGTACCGTTTTTCATTTTAAAAAACAACCGAAAAACCAGTATTTTTATATTTAATACCGGTATTGATAAAGAGTGAATTTTTGTACGGTATCCCGGTATTTGGAATCCCGCTATTCCGGTATTGCATTCCCTACTCCGAACGTATGTTTCTTGATATGTTAAATCTGAATCTGACCCAATCCATCATAAACAATTTGTTGTGGCCAGTACAATACCTTCCGTCAATCCTGCGTATTATGTATAAATTCCATACATAAATTTTCTTGCAAAAGATTCTAAATTTCCAGTAAAATTATTTCATAAACAAACTATGCAAATTGCACTTGACACTAACATCTTCTTCTTCTTTAGCTTTCCCCAATCGTTAGGGGTCGCTATTTTTTTATTTTCTTCTTCCACTCATTTCTGTTTTACGTGTCGTTCTCATTCAGTTCCCTTTCTCTCAAATATTCCGCAATACAGTCTTTCCATCTTATCTTTCGTCTTCCTCTGTTTCTTCAACCTTCTATTACTAAGCTATTCATTCCTCATCCAATATATATTCTTCATTTCTTCTCATGACATTTTCACACCAATGTAATCATCTCGCTTGTATCTTTCTAGAAACTTGTAACAATGTCTTCCCCAACATCTACTTCAACATCTTCATCTCTGCCACATTAATTTACTTTTTATTTATACTGACATCTGTCAATTTGAATTATATGAATATGTTAGTAGTTTCCATGTTTAGCATAGCTAGCTGATTTATAAAATTCAATTCCTTTAAAATTCTTTAACTCTATAGCGATTAAATATGAATTATAAAATGCAATCAAATCGTATAGAGAATAATATATTCTTTAAGTTATAATAACGTTAAATGTCAATAACTCAAATTTAACTGTTAAATCTTCAAATGAGGCTACTTCCGGTTCACCAATTATAACCAAAATTTAATCACTTGTTCTTCTGGATGTAAACTTGAGGAATACGAAAAAAATATAATTTTTGGAATCGTGTTATTGAAGTTATGCATTCCGAAACTTTTGTCACATACACACAGACACACACACACATACATACATACAGACATTGTAAAAATAGTAAAATTGTATTATACGGACCCTAAAACATGCTTATTCGCTAAAAACTCATCATTGAATTTTTTGACCAAAGACAATACCTTCCTTACCTAAAGGTGATGGAAGGTAAAAATGTTTGAATTAACAGACTGCATATTTTTTATACATTAAATATTTTTTATAAGCATCAAACATCTTTAATGTTATTTCTTTTCTATTTCTGTTCACAAGGATATCTAGTGTTGTAGTAGTGTGGGTTGATCAGTTGGCCAGCGGTCGTACAAGCGTCAGGGTGGTAATTAGTGGCAATCCGCGTTTGTTGCTTGTCACTTCCGGCTGAGCTCTGACTTGTCACCCCTTCCAACACCTGTTCCTGACACACTGTCACACTTATCATCCGAATAAACGGCCACAAGAACACAATAAAGGAATCTCTCCAAGCACAAATTGAACAACTGAGAAAACTTTCGTGCTAAAGAAAGAAATATTTCGTTTGAATCAAGAGATTAATTTTCAAAATTAAAAATAAATTGTTTAGAGATAGAGAGACTATCATAAAATATTTGGACAAGATAGAGAATGTGAAAATTATGCAAAAAATGCGGTACTATACCATTTGTTTAAATATTAATTAGGTCGCAAGCTACAAGTAATTGTAGTCAATTAATAATTAGGATGACGTATCAGGCCTTTGCAATTTGATTGGTTACCTAATTTTAAATTTATCAATGAATAAACACTAATGCCATCCGCCGCCATAATTTGCATCACAATTTTCAATTTTCAAACAATGGTCAAAATATTTCAATTTTCTGTAATTTATTAGAAAAAATCTGATGTAGCCAATACAATACCTCTCGCCACTTCCGTTTTTGGTTACGTAAGTACAGGGCGCGAGCAGTCATGTGACATTGTTGGCCTTAACAAGCAGATATGGGGGCCCATGTCAGAAGGACAATTAGTATTTATGTACATAGATATCAAATGTCAGAATTTTTCATTAAATATTTCAAGATTTTCTACATTCACGTAGTTAATTTGTCACCAGGAGTGTGGAATTTACTTTTCGAGGAAAATAAACCACAAAGAATTGGTAAGCCAGTAATTTTAGAATGAAAAATTATGATATTTGATATCTATATACATAATACGGGCTCCTATATCTGTTTGTCAAGGCCAACAAAGTCACATGACTGCTCGCGCCCTGTTTTTTTTTAACATTTTTTGTGTACCTAATACCTACACTCTACACCAAAAATTCTAGTTATATCTATTCTTTATATTAAATTCATTCTATGAAGAAATTTTGTCCTACTCTTCTAATTTTTCGAAATATTTCTAATCCATTGTCGGAATTGACAGTATTTTTGAATGGTATATGTATAATATACCTATAATTTTAAATATTTAACTATTAATACGAGTAGAATAAGAAATAATATAAGTATGTATCTTCAGCAATATCTTTTGACAGTGACATTTATCTGTCAGGTACAAATATTATAATTTTTCAATTGCTTTCCGCGGCATTATTTGGGCTGTGGGATTTATTACAACAGATTATTATATTCCTTATATTTCTTTATCTCTAAATCTATAAAAGACTTAATAAAAAAATTTGTATGTATCAGATAGAGTATTTACTCTTCTTTAATACTAGCAAGAACAAAATTTTTCAAAAAATAATATTTAGAAGATTTTTTTTTAAGAATCTGCTACTTCTGTTGTCCAATTATTACCAAAACCTTTTCAGCTTAAAACGTGCTTAATTATAAAACCTGGATATGCGATTTTTAGCATGAATCGAATACCTCTCTTCGCGAGAAGTAAAAAATACTTATTATTGATAGTATTTATGCATAATAATCATGTCTTCCTGAATATAACGTATAAGTTTATATCAGGTGGCGCTCGAAATCCCTTACATAGGCATTTAACAAGGGAAATTAGAATATTTTGAATATTCGCTTGCTAGTTTTTATTCACTAATGAACCACTGAACGGAAATACTGACATATTTGAGTACCAATCGTGTTCTTTAAACTCTAAACTACATCATGCAAAATGTCTTAATTCTTCACGAAGCCTCTGTATATTCCACCACTCATCACTATCAGGTATAATAGACTCATATTCCTCCCTAATCTTAAATTCAAATTAGCATTTCCCGTTTTGTGTTACAATCTCACTTATCATTTTCACATATCTTCATTTATTTCCTCAATGTATCATCACTGCGTGTGCTATGGCTATCTTTTCTCCGATTTGAAGCGTTCTTTCCTCAGAGGCTTCTCAGGGCCCAGCTATCGCATCTGATACGGTGTAGGGAGGGCCCCACGCCCTGAAATAATACCTCGTAAATAAGCGCCAACGCTGGGTTACAACAGCCTGGAGACATGGACTGATGGACGGTCTATAACACCCCACACAACGTTTATTTGGAGGAATGAATTTGTATATATGAAAATGAGGTGTTAGGAAAGGATAGGTTGCCTTTGGGATAGCAAAGGTGTAAAAAGATTGTTATTAGTGATACGTTATGTATTATGCATAGGCATAATACAAAATATCTGATGTGGCCAGCACATTACCTTCCGTCAATCCTGTGTATTATGAACAAATTCCATAGATAAATTTTCTTGCAAAAGATCCTATATTTCCAGTAAAATTATTTCATAAACAAACTATGCAAATTGTACTTGACACTGACATCTTCTTCTTTAGCTTTTCCCATTCGTTACGGGTCGCTATTTATTTTCTTCTTCCACTCATTTCTGTATTGCGTGTCGTCCTCATTTAGTTACTTTTCTCTTCTTTCGCAATACAGTCCTTCCATCTTATCTTTGATCTTCCTCTGTTTCGTCTACCTAAGCTATTCATTCTTCCAATATATTCTTCATCTCTCCTCATGACATGTTCAAACCAATGTAATCATCTCTCTTGTATCTTCCCCAATATCTATCTCAACATCCTCATCTCTGCCACAATCATTTTCTTTTCATTGACACCGGCATCACTCAGATAGAATTTTTTTAATATAGTAGCTGTTTCCATGGTTATAGCATAGCTGGCTGATTTATAAAATTTAATTTCTTTATAATTCTTTAACTCTATATTATCATTGAATATAAAATATAAAATGCAATCAATTCGTATAGATAAGAATATATTTAATATTTATAATAACATTAAATGTGAAAAAAATATATCTAACAGCGTTTTTTCAAGAAAAACTGTTAAAATATACAATTTATTTTATTTATTTATTTATCATTAATCACTCAACAGGAACAAAAGTTCCCAATTACAGAGGATTATTAACAAAAACAAGAATAATACAATGTAGTTACAAGACAAAATGAAAAGTGACAATATTAGGAATAACTTAATGCAAGTGCGAAAGATCGGACAAGAAATAGTTCATAATTTTCTTTCCAAACCCGGACTGAGCATCATTGAAAATGTCAAGATTGTTATTGTACATGGACAGAGTATTGAATGTAGCACACAACTATCTCATTGGAGATCGAAGTTCGTAGTTAGTTCTAGGGGTACTGTATGTGAAGTTTAACTTACGCCGAGAGTAGGCTAAAATTTAAGCAAGCTAGCGAATAAGCATCATCAATTAGATTATTTACAAGTTTATGTAGATATAAACATGATTGAATTTTTCTACGCCAAATGAGGTTACTTCCGGTTGACCAATTATAACCAAAATCTAATCAGGTCTGCATATGGATGTAAAGAAGAGTAATATGTAAAATAATTTTTGGAATTCTAGTATTGGATATATCGCGGCCGAAATTATAGTCACACACACACGCACACACACACACATACAGACATCATCGTAAAAATAGTAAAATCGTATTGTATGGACCCCAAAACCGAACGAGTTTTCTGTATGTTTTAAATACATAAAATTCATATAATGTGGGAACGAAAATAATATGTTTCTTGTTAGCTTTTAACTTTTTTCAGTTTGTCGTTTAAATTATCCATTATATATTTTTGCATTGCCTTCTATGTTAAGTTTGCGTCATTTTTGTGATTGTGCTGCCTCTGAAGAAATATGCAAGGAACTATTTTCTCCTTCTTCCATTAACCTCTCACTACTGATCTGGTCCATCAATAATTTAGAATCAATACAAAAATATTTCCCGAGAATTATATAAAACCGAATCACACAAATATACTTCCAACAGAATCCTCCTTCCATATGCAAAACAGGATTGCCTGAGGAGCCAGCTATCTGTAATTTAGACATACACAGTAGGCACTGGTATACCACTATCTATTTACAGTGATATCTCAATGCGAGCGCTGTGTTCCGGTTTGCATAGCATGCAGAAACCTTGCAGTGAAACGTGCAGCTCCAATGTCGACCTGGGCTTTATCGTTCTTTAATTTACAGCCACTAATTACCGGGATAGTGCATGCGACGCTTTGAGGTTATCGATGCCGAGATGATCCGTGATACGATGCCAAGGAATTCTTTTACAGATCTGGATTGCGCTACGAACTGTTATATTAAATACGATGAATTACGGGAGATCATCAATGAATGAAGTCTAGTAAAAGTATACATTACTTTTATAAATAATAAAGATCTAGAAAATAAAACTTAGAGCTTTATAATATACAATAGCTATGTTCCAGCCTATATCATTGCTGATAGTTTGTGACCGCCTCATATGCCACCATTTTCCACCTTGGTTCACTTCTCAAATAAAATATAATATTAAAAGTAAGGAGTATTACAGGAAAAAATGGCTAAAATTTAGAAATCCATATTATCTTGAAGAATTCAAAAGATTAAGATCTCTCATCAAAATTCAGATTCAGGAAGCATACAGTTCATTTGTGCAATGCGCAGAAACAAATATTAAAAATCAACCGTCAGATGTTTGGAAATATGTTAGATTAAAACAAGGAACTACTCGTATCCCTGGTAAACTTCGTAACGAGCAATGTGAGTACAGCAACCCCCAAGATATAGTCGATGCCTTCGCTAAACATTTCACTCATTCATTTTCTATTAGCACACCTTATATCCCATCCTCTGATTTCACCTCTCATTTATCATTCTCTTTACCCCGTGTTACTGAAGAAGATCTTTTGCCAATTATGTCCTCATTCTCTAATAAATTTACAGCCGGTGAAGATCAAATTCCGAGTTTTATTATAAGAGATACTAGGTTTGTTTTAGCGCTACCCCTCATCTTAATAATTAATTTAGCTATAGCTAGCTCTACTTTTCCAGAACGCTGGAAACAAACAAGGATAACTCCTGTTTTCAAAAAGAATGATAAGGCTATTATTAGTAATTACCGTCCTATTTCAATCTTAAATAACTTCAGTAAGATTTTTGAAATTGTAATATACCGCATCATATACAATAATGTTTCTTCTTTCATTTCACCTGAACAGCACGGTTTTATGCGTGGACGCTCAACGGTTACAAATCTGGCATCCTTTTCACAGTTTGTCTCTGAAACTATCGACGAATGTAGCCAAGTTGACGTAATTTACACTGATTTTTCTAGTGCCTTTGATACCATAGATCATGGATTACTTCTGAATAAAATAAGTGCTTTAGGTGCAGCCCCGTCCTTAGTCAATTTACTGCACTCATACTTGAATAATCGTCAATGTTACGTTACCTATAATGGTTTCTCTTCTTGCCCTTTTCAATCAACCTCTGGCGTACCGCAAGGATCTAACCTAGGCACACTCTTATTAATTAATTAAATTAATTCTCTCAACGATTGCTCACTAATATTAATAACATGGTTGAGTGTTGTAATAAAAATAAGCTAAAATTAAATATCAGTAAATGTTGTTCTGTAACCTATACGCGCCGTATCAATAAAATAAATTATTCGTACACAATGCAGGCAGTTAATCTTGTTCGGAACTCCTCTATAAAAGATCTTGGTGTCACTTTTTGCTTCAATTTTGTTTTTCTCGAACATACAAATAATGTGTGTCGTACTGCTAGCAGGACACTAAACTTTATTATTAGAATATCTAAAATATTTAAAGATATAACTGTAATAAAATCTTTATTTTCTGCCTTAGTTTTGAGCAAATTAGAATATGCTGGCTTAATTTGGTTTCCTTCCACTTTAAATCAATCCATGGCCTTGGACAGGATTTATCGTAAATTTTTAAAATTCTTGTCTTTCAAAATTGATAATGTCTATCCAGATAGAGGAATTGATCAACAGGTTCCCTACAGCGTCACTCCATGCCCACCCTCAGTTCCAGGCGTGAAAATTCAAGTAGCAGATTCCTGTGGTCGCTGGTCCACAACAAGGTAGATGCTCCATCTCTTTTGTCCCGGATTTCGTTCCATATCCCAAGGATTGCCTCCAGATACGCTAACACTCTTTACCTTGTCGCTTGCCGTACTGATGTCCTTCATCGTTCACCCATTTACATTATGTGCCACTATGCCAACAAGACGTATGAAGATATATTTATGTAAAACACCTTGCTTATATTTTATTTTATATATATATATATATATATATATATATATATATATATATATATATATATTATTCTTATTTTATGTTGTTCAATATACCCTGTAATTGGTTTACTGTTGGGTAATAAAGTATTATTATTATTATTATTATTATTATTATTATTATTATTATTATTATTATTATTATTATTATTATTATTATTATTATTATTATTATTATTATTATTATTATTATTATTATTATTATTATTATTATTATTATTATTATTATTATTATTATTATTATTATTATTATTATTATTATTATTATTATTATTATTATTATTATTATTATTATTATTATTATTATTATTATTATTATTATATGCAGTAACAAAATGCCGTTAAATACCGTTCCAACCATACCACTGACAAGTTTGCTACTACTGGTTACGTGTTCCAGCGCGTACTGTTCGACAATGGCCGTATATTTATTATTTATTTATTAGCAGCCACTCAACAAGATACAGAAATGTATCCCAATTACTGAGGGCTGGAAAACAGTATACAAAATACATAACATACAATTTCAACGCATCACAAGAGAAAAAAATAGAAAACATATCATGAATTTAAAGAACAACAGAAACATTCGTGTAAACAGTTTTTAAGCTGTGTCAGACTACAACGAAATATATCAATATCTGTGTTAGAAATATAATTATTAAAAATATGACAATCTCCTAACAGGAACTTTAAGTTCGTAATTAGTAGTCGTTAATGGTAGTTTAAATATGTATTTAAAACTATCCGATCTAATTTGAATACGTGGTACAGCAAAATAAATATTACTCAAACTTAACAATATCGTTAATGTGGCCAAGGATGAGTTTATAAAGATATACATACGATAGAATATTGCATTGACTCTCAAGAGTAAGCATACTGAAATCCTGTAAAAATGTGATATAACAGTAAGTGAGGCAATTGAAAGAATAGCAAAATTTACGTGCACAGAATCTAACAAACTTTCTCTGTATTCGTTTAATTTCATCATTTTGATTACTATATATTGGATTCCAGACCACAAAATAATACTCAAGCTTGGAACGCACAAATGAGTAGTATAAGGATCTGACAGTCGTTAAATTAGTGAAATATAATGAATTTCTGATAATGAAACCTAAAATCTTATAAGAAGACTTGACTAAACATTCAATATGAATATTTATATATATATATATATATATATATATATATATATATATATATATATATATATATATATTGAGACCTTCTCTAACCAACCTGTGTTATTTCCCAATAAATAATACAGTTCTGAAATTTGGTGGTAAATTCAAATTCACATCATTTATACCCACCATTGTTCGTAAAATTAGTTTTTTCTTCAAACGTCATAAAAGTAGCATCTTTTGTGAGTTGATTCACAAGGTAGAAGTTTAATTTTTACACCGCCGGAATAGAAGTAGCTAATTTATACGCCGCCGGAAAAGAAATAAAATAAATATCCATAGAAACTATACAGAATCAACGAATAAGAAGTAACTTGTATAAAAGAAACCTGTAATATCGCCCTAAATGTCACTATAACATACTAGGTAACATTAAGAATAAAGTTACTAAATACCATCAATAGCAGTAACCTATGAATTGAAATATAAACAGAGTTTACTTTTGAGGAAATAACATATTAAAGAATATCAGACTTGCAGATTACAATTATAGGGCCGGTAACGAACATAAGAATACTTAGAATTAAAGTGATAAGAAAAGTTTATAATGTTTTGCAGTGATTCCTGGACATATCTTTCAGCCACACTGTTAGATTTTCATCCAATTGAACAACTTCAGGGGGCGTACATTATAATACTTAAAATTACGACATAATTGCACACAAGGAGGATATAAAATTGCACAGTTTTTTAAACGTCAAGACGCAGTGTAAAGATGTTTATTTTGATTAAAAACGACGTTTCGATCATAACCCTGAAGATGATCACTGTATGATCGAAACGTCGATTTTAAATCAAAATAAACATCTTTAGACTGCGTTCCGACTATTTTATTATTCCCTCAATGTTTGAAAAGGATTACAATTAAACTAATCAGGATTCTCAAAATCACAACCACAGCCCGAAGAAACACAGTTATGTTTATAGCCAGTTAGTGTTACCCAACTGTTATGTTGTAAAATTATTCTTACCACCGTTGGTTAGAACTAATTGGGAGTTCAAACTGTTATTCGTATCGCTTCTAACCTTCAGTTTAATTACTAACTAGAGGTAGTAGGATCGGGTCTTAGTTGAATAAAAAATATTTAATATATCTATTCAAAAGAAACAGATTTAAAAAAACTTACAATTTTGTACTGTCTTTCAGTCTGTTCCAAAAACAATACTCGTTAATCTGAAATGAAATAAAAAAATCTGTTGTGGCCAGCACAATACCTTCCGTCAATCCTGTGTATTATATACAAATTCCATACATAAATTTTCTTCTAAAAGATTCTAATTTTTTGGTATTTTATGATTCCCTTTCTCGGCAACTGAATTCCATTCTTCTGATAACAAACAAACCACATGAAATAAGAAAATCATGAAATTTTGAATGAAAAATTATGACACTTGTCAGTTATGGACATAATTAATTGCTGTCATTTTGATACGGGTTCCCATATCTGCTTGCCAAAGGCACGCGCCCTATACATATTTTTTTTTGCAAAAGATGCTATATTTCCAGTAAAGTTATTTCATAAACAAACTATGCAAATTGCACTTGACACTGACATCTACTTCTTCTTCTTTAGTTTTTCCCATTCGTTAGGGGGTCGCTATTTTTTATTTTCTTCTTCCACTCATTTTTGTTTTGCGTGTCTTCCTCATTCAGTTCCTTTTCTCTCAAGTCTTCTGCAATACAATCTTTTCATCTTATATTTGGTCTTTCTATGTTTCTTCCACCTTCTATTAATATATTCATCGCTTCTCATGACATGTTCAAACCAATGTAATCGTCTTTCTTATATCCAGAAACTTCTAACACTAGAGTTACTTCCCTTATTCTGTCATTGATTTACATTTTATTGATACTGACATCTGTCAATTTGAATTACCTGAACATATTAGCAGTTTCCATGGTTAAGTTAGCATAGCTGGCTGAATTATGAAATTTATATGAATTTTTTTATCTTTATTATTCTTTAATCCTATATCTGTTAAATATGAAATATAAAATGCAATCAAATCGTATAGACAATAATATATTCTTTAAGTTATAATAACATTTAACTGAGTTTTTCAAGAAAAACTGTTAAATTCTTCAAATGAGGGTACTTCCGGTTGACCAATTATAACCAAAAACTAATCAAGTCTGCATATGGTTGTAAGGAAGAGGAATACGCAAGAATTGTAATTTTTGGAATTCTAGTATTGGAGATATCGTGCAGGAAAAAACGGTCACATACACACACACACACACATACACACATACACACACACACACACACACACACACACACACGCACATACGAACACACACACACACATACAGACATCATCGTAAAAATAGTAAAATCGTATTGTAAAGACCCTAAAACGTGCTTATTCAATGGAAACTCACCACCGAATTTTTTGACCAAAGACAATACCTTCCTTACCTATAGGTGACGGAAGGTAAAAATGAACACCCAAAAAACAATGTTATATCTGTGCAGATTATCTACATATTCATGTGCGGTGATAAATTTTATATGTTCCAAAAGGAAAGTAAGTAAGGTTTAAAAGTGGATTATAATTGCAAAAGAGTTGTTCATTTAAAGTAGTGCAATTAGTTGATAATAAAACCGTGTGTTGTGTGCTGGGGGCATCGTTGGCGGGACAGTAGTCATTAGGCGGGCCGGGAATAAAAAGCTGAGTATCGCGTGCTTTAATTACACCGGTAAGCAACACATGCACTGAGCAATAGCACTACTGCACATCTAGATTATAGAACTGCATTTCTCTGATTACATCTGCTGCTGGTTCCACGGCTCCCGCAAATGCTATCATACTATAAATGACTTCATACGTAAATGATAGAATGATGAAATTCCGTAACTTAAATACTTTTTACGTTTTACGTACAGGTAATGAAGATATTGCTTTTGGTCAAGAAATTCGGTGGTGTTTTCAAGGAATATGCACGTTTTAGGGTCCCTATAATATGAGTTTACTATTTTTACGTTGATGTCCGTATATGTCCGTATATGTGTGTATGTGTGTGTGTATGTCCATGTGAGACTATAATTTCGGCCGCGATAACTCCAATACTAGAATTCCAAAAATTACGTATTCCTCTTCCTTACCTCCTTGATTAGATTTTGGTTATAATTGGTGAACCGGAAGTATCCTCATTTGAAGATTTTAACAGTTTTTCTTGAAAAAACACTGTTAATTGTTTTTGACATTTAATGTTATAATAAAGAATATTTTATTCTCTATACCAATTGTTTACATTTTATCCTTCATCTTCAATGGATATAGAGTTAAAAAATCTGATGTGGCCAGCACATTATCTTCCGTCAATTCTGTGTATTATGTATAAATTCCATACAATTTTTTACCTCTCGCTAAGAGAGGTATTGGATTCATGCTAAAAATCGCATATCCAGATTTTATTGAATAAGCACGATTTAAGGTCCATAGAATCCGATTTTAACATTTTTACAATGATGTCTGTGTGTGTGTGTGTGTGTGTGTGTGTGTGTGTGTGTGTGGATGTGTGCGTGTGTGTGTGTGAGGTTGGAGACACGATTTCTCAAATTCTATAAGACTAAAGACCTGTTTGACTACGGATTCCTCAATCTAACAGTAATGGGAAGAGTTGAATAAGTTCTGGTAACAATTGGACAACCGGAAGTGGTAGTTTCTAAAAAAAATATTTCTAAATATTATTTTTTTAAAATTTGTTACTACAAATATTAAAGATAATTAAATTCTCAATCTGACACATTTAATTTTTTTATTATATCTCGTATAGGTTTGGAGATATAGTATATAATAATATAGAATAATCTGTTGTAATAAATCTCGTTGCCAGAAAAACAGAATTATAAAATTTTGTAATTGACAAATAAATGCAAAATGTCAGTGTCCGTTCTGGGAGGTATGAGTACATTTAATATATATTATTGTATTATTAACTAAATATTTATTTAAATTGCAGGTGTCAAAATTACATATATCCTTAAGAAATAGCGCTAATACCGTCAATGAATTTGAAGTATTTCTCATAGAACGAAAGAAGAGATACAATTTCAATTACTTGTGTGTACAAGAAATGTTAAATTCGTTACTTATAGGGCGCGAGCAGTCATGTGACTTTGTTGGCTTTGGCAAGCAGATGAGGACCCGTGCCAGAATGAGGGCTAGTAGTTATTTATATAGATGTCACAATTGTCATATGTCATAATTTTTCTTTCAAAATTTCAAAATATTCTGATGTTTATCTGTCATCAATAGTATGGAATATACTTGTTGAGGAAAATAATCCACATGGATTTGGAAAATCATAATGTTTCGAATGAAAACTTATGATACTTGACACCTATGTATACTACCAGCTGTCATTGTGACACGGGCCCCCATATCTGCTTGCTAAGGCCAACAAAGTCACATAACTCCTCGCGCCCTATGCAAGATAAAATGAAAATGGCGAGAGGTATTGTGCTGGCCACAACAGATTTTTACCTCTCGCTAAGAGAGGTATTGGATTCATGCTAAAAATCGCATATCCAGATTTTATTGAATAAGCACGTTTTAAGGTCCCTACAATCCGATTTTAACATTTTTACGATGATGTCTGTGTGTGTGTGTGTGTGTGTGTGTGTGTGTGTGTGGATGTGTGTGTGTGTGTGGAATGTTGGAAGGACGGTTACTCAAAAACTATAAGACTTAAAATTTGTTTAACAACGTATTTCCCAATCGGACATTCATGGGAAGATCTGAAAAGGTTTTGGTAATAATTGGACAACCGGAAGTAGAAGATTCTTGAAAAAAAATCTTCTAAATATTATTTTTTGAAAATTTTTCGTGGTAATATTAAAGAAAATTAAATTCTCTATCTGATACATTTAAATATTTTATTATATATTCCATAGATTTAGAGATAAAAGAAGTATAATATATAAAATAATCTGTTGTAATAAATTTGACAGCCGAAAGAATGCCATGAAAAATAGTTGATAATTTAAATTATTTGTAACTGACAGATAAATGTTAGTGTCAGAAATAATGAGTAATGAATTAAAAATGTACTTGGAGAATCCCTTAATTCTTGATCTGTGACTATTATGGAGATGACAAGTCTAGGTTGAAGGACTTAAATTTGTTTCAAACATTATGGGACAATGTACACCAGTACTGTAGACTAGAGTAACTTTGAATTGCGAAAAAGCTATCAAATTCTTCTCAAGTAAGTTGTAAATATTGACAAAATTACACATCGATATAAGAATAATCGGAGTGCAATCTATCCGTCACTTTATTAAAGGGAATTAGTGTTATTTAGATATAACAAGTATGAAAAAATAAAATGTAAAAGATATGTAAGAATAGATGCACAATCCAGATATATACATTTTAGACCGCCCAAAATTAATGTTTTTACTAGAAGAATATGAAGAGAAAGTAAACAAGGTTGTTCGAATTGAAAATTGCTGTTACCAGCCTAATATTTATATATGGTAAACTCTACTTTGTAATTTATTGTAACATAATTTATGGTAAAATATCTTTATGTTGAGACATGCTATTATTGAATAATAAAGAAGTTTATACGTCATAGATTTATATGAATATATTATTTGTATTTATAAAAATATTCTTTGCTTTATGCATATAGCCAGGTAAAATATACGGCGAGAGGTTATGTGCTGGCCACATCAGATTTTTTTTTCAAAAAATTCTGTATTTCCAGTATAATTATTTCATAAACAAACTATGCAAATTGCACTTGATACTGGCATCTTCTTCTTTAGCTTTTCCCATTCGTTAGGGATCGCTATGTTTTATTTTCTTCTTCCAATTATTTTTGTTTTGCGTGTCATCCTCATTTACTTCCTTTTGTCTAAATACAGTCCTTCCGCCTTTTCTTTAGTCTTCCTCTGTTTTGTCTACATTCTATTACTAAGCTATCGTCTCTCTTGTATCTATCTAGAAACTTCTACCACTTGAGCCATTTCTCTTATTCTTTCATTCCTTAGCTGATCTTTCCGTGTCTTCTCCAATATCTATCTCAACATCCTTATCTCTGCCACATTCATTTTCGTTTCATTAACACTGACATCTATCAATTAGAAATGTCTTAATATAGTAGTTGTTTCCATGGTTATAGCATTGCTGGATGATTTATAATTTTTTTTTTTTTATAACTCTTTAACTCTATATCCACTGAATATGAAATATAAAATGCAATCAATTCGTATAGATAAGAATATTCTTTAATATTTATAATAACATTTAAAAAATATATATTTAACAGTGATATCAAGAAAAACTGTTAAAATCTTCAAATGAGAGTACTTCCGGTTGACCAATTATAAACAATATCTAATCAAGTCTGCATATGGATGTAAGGAAGAGGAATACGTAAAATTTGCAATTTTTGGAATTCTAGTATTAAAGATATCGCGGCCGAATTTATAGTCTCATACACACACACACACAAACACAAACACATACAGACATCATCTTAAAAATAGTAAAATCGTATTGTAGGGACCCCAAAACGTATTGTAATATATTTCTTCAAAAATATCACTTCAAGCATATCGTTGAATTCGTAATTCCAAATATATAAAAATATATAGGTGTCCCATATGAAATATGAAAGTTAATGTCATTTCCGGTTAAACAGGAAACAATACTATCATGCCAAATACCATTATTTGTTTTTATAGTTTAAAAATATATAAATAAAATTAAAAAATAATTATAAATAAATGTTATTTCGAGTGGCCCGTTTTTCAGCGTCACTCTGTATTTGTAATTCATATTAACTCATATCTCATAATCCAGATACATTACTAAATTTTATCTAAATATGAGTAAATTTTACTGTAAATATATTATAAAAATCAAAATAAATAAAATAAACAATATTCAATATTATTTATTTTATTTACGTACACACCAATTTCACCTCAACAATTCCAAACTTTCAGCTGTCATCGCTGTATTTATCACTGACACCGAATTAATCCGTTGAAAAATGAAGCTGTTTACAACAATAAATGGGGCACGTGCCCTATGTGCAACATGTGCTTCTACGTCCATGAATCAGGCTGTAATGCAATGTAACATAACATTGCAATCGCAACGCACCTGCACTTTGTGCAACTTGTTTCTTGTTCTTCAAGAATAATAAACGATTATTTTGATTTATTGAGATGTAGTTAAGGTAATATAACTTCATTTATTCGGATTTAATTACTTATAAATGTCTGATAGTAAATAAACAGTTAATTGCATTAGTTTTTTTGCAATTATCATATTTATCTTATAAAGGTTATCGAATGTTGTATTGAGTTCATTTATGAGGCATTCACATCCAAATGACATATGAAATGAATTAATTAAGTTATTATAGTAATTTTTGACAAAATATGATGTATGCAGATTAATATATATATATATATATATATATATATATATATATATATATATATATATATATATATATAAATAATACATTTATCAGAAGTGGACCGCATATTCTGACAAATTGTTACCTTATAGATAAATCTATCTGTCTTTCTAATAAAATTTTGTATATTTAAAAATCTGATGTGGCCAGCACAATACCTTCCGTCAATCCTGTGTATTATATATAAATTCCATACATAAATTTTCTTGCAAAAGATTCTAAATTTCCAGTAAAATTATTTCATAAACAAACTATGTAAATTGCACTCGACACTGACTTCTTCTTCTTCTCTAGCTTTTCCCATTCGTTAGGAGTCGATAGTTCTTATTTTCTTCTTCCAATCATTTCTGTTTTGCGTGTCGTTCTCATTCAATTCCTTTTCTCTCAAGTATTCCGCAATACAGTCCTTCCATCTTATCTTTGGTCTTCCTCTGATTATTCAACCTTCTATTACTAAGCTATTTATTCTTCTTCCAATATTATATAATCGTCTCTCGTATCTTTCTAGGAACTTGTAACACTAGAGTTATTTCCTTACCTATCTTTCCGTATATTCATACACTTTTCATTGATACTGAATCTGTTAATTTGAATTATCTGAATATATATAAGCAGTTTCCATAATTAGCATAGCTGGCTGATTTATGAAGTTTAATATCTTTATAATTCGTTAACTCTATATCTATTAAATATGAAGTATAAAAAAATCTTCAAATAAAGGTACTTCCGGTTCACCATTTATAACCAAAATCTAATCATTTGTTTTTCTGAATGTAAACTTAAAGAATATGAAAAAAAAATTGGAATTGTAATATTGCAGTTATGCGATCCGAAACTTACATACATCATACATCATCGTAAAAATGGTAAAATCGTATTATAGGGAAGCTAAAACATGCTTATTCACTTAAAACTCATCATTGAATTTTTTGACCAAATACAATACCTTCCTTAGCTAAAGGTGACGGAGAGACGCAGGGTAAAAATTTCTCAAGGGTAATAAAAATTTATTTCTGCAGTATACTGCTATACACAACAATGAGTAAAATTATGCGATAAAACACTATTTTTGTGAACTAGTACTTTAGTATAATTTTTGGCAGCGGTGGGATTCCAACCCACGCCGCCGAAGAGACTGGTGCCTAAACCAAGCGCCTTAGACCGCTCGGCCACGCTACCTTATAGTAATTATCTATGGACTTAGGGACAACCGGTATAATTATCTGTTAAAACTATACAATAAAACTTATGGCAGCGGTGGGATTCGAACCCACGCCTCCGAAGAGACTGGTGCCTTAAACCAGCGCCTTAGACCGCTCGGCCACGCTACCTTATAGTAATTATCTATGGACTAGTGGGACAACCGGTATAATTATCTGTTAAAAATATACAATAAAACTTATGGCAGCGGTGGGATTCGAACCCACGCCTCCGAAGAGACTGGTGCCTTAAACCAGCGCCTTAGACCGCTCGGCCACGCTATCTTATAGTAATTATCTATGGACTAGTGGGACAACCGGTATAATTATCTGTTAAAATTATACAATAAAACTTATGGCAGCGGTGGGATTCGAACCCACGCCTCCGAAGAGACTGGTGCCTTAAACCAGCGCCTTAGACCGCTCGGCCACGCTACCTTATAGTAATTATCTATGGACTAGTGGGACAACCGGTATAATTATCTGTTAAAACTATACAATAAAACTTATGGCAGCGGTGGGATTCGAACCCACGCCTCCGAAGAGACTGGTGCCTTAAACCAGCGCCTTAGACCGCTCGGCCACGCTACCTTTTAACATGTATTTATAATAATCATACCAGTTGACTTAATTTTGAATTTTGAATACTTTTACTGTAACATATATTTTTATAATAATAAAGTAACAGTAGTATCTTACATACCCTCATAAAAACTAAGTAAACGACACTACTGAATTTGATAGAATGGGCAGAGCTAAAATCTTAATTCATACTATTCGTAGATGACCTAGATCGAACATCTTCAAAAATTTTACTGTACATGATTATTCTTTTGGCGTCTTCGAGATCTAGATCAAATCCATCTAAATCATAACATTTTTCATTTGTCGTTAGCTATCGCTTTTCATCACATACGATACAATCTTTCGATGTTACCATGGATTGGTCAGCGTAACGTAGTATGTATTATTCACAAAGAAGTTTGTCATTTCTTAGTCTTCATCAACTGTTTTAACCTCTTTCATTATTTTATTCATTATTATTTTTGCTTAATTAAATTTAAATAATAAAACATTATGGCAGCGGTGGGATTCGAACCCACGCCTCCGAAGAGACTGGTGCCTTAAACCAGCGCCTTAGACCGCTCGGCCACGCTACCTCTTGTATTTAAATATAAACCTATATTTACATTACTTAAATACCAGTATAAATACATTCTATTTTAAATCTAACCTTGCTCTGCATTTCTGCATTACATAACCATACACTTGAATATCTTCCAACGATTTCTACAAGTATAATATATTCAATGTTGTATAACCATATAAAATAAACTATTCCATACATTCCTAGTTATTTACACTAGCAATTCCTCAAACTCTGAAACTATAAATTATCAACTAGCACCTGCCACGTCCAGGTCACGTGTGTCGAAGTTTATGAACAGTTTCAGTTCCACTCCACCTTTCCAGGTTTCGAATTTTCAGCTTCGCTGCAAAGTTCAGGAGCTCAGTTTTCACAGACGAGGAACGTGTAATTAAAGTTAGGAGTGATACTAACTAACTGGCTGCTAGCTGGCGGAAATTAAAGGGTATGTCTGACCGGCTCGAATACCGAATACTACGTGAGCTTCCTGACAGAGGCGGACTTGGAGAAAACTTGGTGTTCGGTGACTTTGACAAGGATGTGAGGAACATACGCAAGAAGTGAATAAGATGAAATTTATGAATTCGTAAATGGTCCATCACCTTTAGGTAAGGAAGGTATTGTTTTTGGTCAAAAAATTCGGTAGTGAGTTTCTAATGAGTAAGTACGTTCTGGGGTTTCTAGAATACGAATTTACTATTTTTACGATGATGCCTGTATGTATATATATATATATATATATATATATATATATATATATATATATATATATATATATATATATATATGTATGTATGTGTGTGTGTGTGTGTGTGTGTGTGTGTGACGAAATAACCTCAATTGTAACATTTAACAGTTTTTCTTGAAAAAACGCAATTAAATATCATTTATTGACATTTAATGGTTATATATTTATATTTTAAAGAATATATTATTCTCTATACGATTTGATTGCATTTTATACTTCATATTCAATTGATATAGAGTTAATTAATCATAAATTATCCAGCTTTGCTAACCATGGAAACTGCTAATATATTCAGATAATTCAAATTGGCAGATGTCAGTATCAATGAAAAGTAAATGAATGTGACAGAGATGGCGATGTTGAGATATCAGGGAAGACACGGAAAGATACGGGAAGGAATGAAAAAATAAGGGAAATAATTCTAGTGTTTCTAAAAAGTTACAAGTGAGACGATTACATTGGTTTGAACATGTCATGAGAAGAGAATAAGAATATATTGGAAGGAGAATGAATAGCTAATTAATAGAACGTTGAAGAAACAGAGGAAGAACAAATATAAGATGGAAGTACTGTATTGCGGAAGACTTGAGAGAAAAGAAATTGAATGAGGACGACACGCAAAACAGAAATGAGCGGAAGAAGAAAATAAAAATTAGCGACCCCTGAGGAATGGGAAAAGCTAAAGAAGAGGTTTATGAAATAATTTTACTGGAAATATATTATCTTTTGCAAGAAAATTTATGTATAGAGCGCGTGACTTTGCTGACTTTGACAAGCAGATATGAGGGCCCGTGTCAAAATAACAGCTATTAATTACATCCATACTTGACAAATGTCATAATTTTTCATTCAAAATTTCATGATTTCTTATTTCATGTGGTTTATTTGTTATTAGGAGTATAGAATTCAGTTGCCGAGAAAAGGAATAATAAAATTCCAAAAAATGAAATTTTGAATCTCCATATGATTGCCAAGGTCAGCAAAGTCACGTGACTCCTCTCGCCCTATGGAATTTGTACATAATACACAGGATTGACGGAAGGAATTGTGCTGGCCACATAAGATATTTTATCATCTATTTGAACTTGAATATTTAATATCACATACGTAATTGTAGATAAATAGTTATTTCTCTTACATAAAATATAGGTATCATTATGATTAATTAACATTTGAACTAATACATCGTAGAATTTTTAAATTAGTAATAGTTCCCACATCCATTATACCAAACGTATGATTACATATTTATAACCCCACTTGGGGAATAGTGCATATTTCCCTCCATTTGCATTTCCCGTTTTTGCGATGGTTGTAGCCGCTTCTGAGTCGAGCTGCTGATGCTGATCTGATCATCCCTCCCCCTCAGCTCTGTGAACGTCACGAACCTATTAATTATCCGGCTATCAAACGTTCTCTCACGCCTTTCATTACACCAGATCTGTAATCAAACCAACATCAGTGATGTGCAAAGCTGCTAAACTTGATACCCAATATGGTAGTGCCAGTTAGATAGTTTTTGCTAACCAATTTGCAACATAGCAACATCGATTTTCTGGTTTGTCAGTGTAATAGGGTAGAGTTTAAAATACTGCACTTTACAATTTGAATCAAAAAGTATTGCTGTGTTTAAGTGGTTTGAAACTAACTATAATTTAATTTGAAGAATATCAAGTGAATACTGTAAGTTAACAAATAAACATCAATTATAAATATCTAACAAAAAAAAAAAATTGATGGATATCTAATATCATTTTTTACCTTCCGTCACCTATGTAAGGAAGGCATTTTAAACTTCATAATCAATAGATATAGAGTTAAAGAATTATAAAGATATTAAATTTCATACATCAGCCAGCTATGCTAATTATGGAAACTGCTAATATATTCAGATAATTCAAATTGACAGATGTCAGTTTCAATGAAAAGTAAATGAATATGGCAGAGATGAGGATGTTGAGATAGATGTTGAGGAAGACACGAAAAGATACGGTAAGAAATGAAAGAATAAGAGAAGTAACTCGAGTGTTGGAAATTACTAGAAATATACAAGAGAGACGATTATATTGAAAGAAGAATGATTTGCTTAGTAATAAAAGGTGGAAAGAACAGAGGAAGGCCAAAGATGGAAGGACTGTATTGGAGGACTTGAGAAGAAAGGAACTGAATAAGGACGACACGTAAAACAGAAATGAGTGGAAGAATAAATAAAAAATAGCGACCCCTACTGAATGGGGAAAGCTAAAGAAGATGTCAGTGTCAAGTGCAATTTACATAATTTGTTTATGAAATAATTTTTTTGGAAATTTGGAATCTTTTGCAAGAAAATTTTTGTATGGAATTTGTACGTAATACACTGGATTGACGGAAGGTAATATGCTGGCCACATCAATTTTTTTTCTTTCTTTCTATTGGTACAAGGG
This sequence comes from Harpalus rufipes, assembly GCA_951394225.1. Lineage (NCBI taxonomy): Eukaryota > Metazoa > Arthropoda > Insecta > Coleoptera > Carabidae > Harpalus > Harpalus rufipes. The sequence goes on along the minus strand of OX596283.1, from coordinate 19,115,174 downwards.
ATATTATGTTTTAAATTTGTTTATATATTTCATTATAGTCAAAGAAATTTCTTTTTACTGTTCGTAAATAATTTCTGTAGGTAGATAGTAGATATCTTATTTTACTTTGGTAAATACGTAAAATATTAAAAAAAAACTGTTGTGGCCAGCACAATACCTCTCGCCACTTGCTTTTCTGGTTACATAAGCATAGGGCGCGAACAGTCATGTTACATTGTTGGCCTTGAGAAGCAGATGTGGGGGCCCGTGTCAGAATGACAATTAGTAATTATGTACATAGATGTCAAATGTCAGAATTTTTCATTAAAAATTTCAAGATTTTCGAAATTCACGTAGTTAATTTGTGACCAGAAGTGTAGAATTTACTTGTCGAGGAAAATAAACCACATGGAATTGGAAAATCACTAAATTTAGAATGACAAATTATGATATTTGACATCTATATACATAATTACTAGCTATCATTCTGACATGGGCCTCCAAATTTGCTTGTCAAGGCCAAGAAAGTCACATGACTGCTCGCGCCCTAATATATTTAACGCATTTCTTGTATACCTACACTCTACACCAAAAATTCTACTGATATCTATTTCTTATATTGATTTTCACCTTCCGTCACCCATAGGTAAGGAAGGTATTGTCTTTGGTCAAAAAATTCGGTGGTGAGTTTTCATTGAATAAGCACGTTTTAGGGTCTTTACAATACGATTTTACTTTTTTTACGATGAAGTCTCTATGTGTGTGTGTGTGTGTGTGTGTGTGTGTGTGTGTGTGTGTGTGTGTGTTCGTATGTGCGTGTGTGTGTTTGTATGTGTGTGTGTGTGTGTATGTGACCGCTTTTTCGTGCACGATATCTCCAATACTAGAATTCCAAAAATTACAATTCTTGCGTATTCCTCTTCCTTACAACCATATGCAGACATGTTTAGATTTTGGTTATAAATAGTCAACCGGAAGTACCCTCATTTGAAGATTTTAACAGTTTTTCTTGAAAAACAGTTAAATGTTATTATAACTTAAAGAATATATTATTCTCTATACGATTTGATTGCATTTTATATTTCATATTCAACAGATATAGAGTTAAAGAATAATAAAGATAAAAAAATTCGTATAAATTTCATAATTCAGCCAGCTATGCTAACATAACCATGGAAACTGCTAATATATGCAGGTAATTCAAATTGACAGATGTCAGTATCAATAAAAAGCAAGTAATTGAATGAAAAAATAAGGGAAGTGATTCTAGTGTTAGAAGTTTTTAGATATAATAGAGACGATTACATTGGTTTGAACATGTCATGAGGAGAGATGAATAAATTAATAGAAGGTGGAAGAAACATAGGAAGACCAAATATAAGATGAAAAGACTGTATTGCAGAAGACTTGAGAGAAAAGGAACTGAATGAGGACGACACGCAAAACAAAAATTAGTGGAAGAAGAAAATAAAAAATAGCGACCCCCTAACGAATGGGAAAACTAAAGAAGAAGAATATGTCAGTGTCAAGTGCAATTTGCATAGTTTGTTTATGATATAACTTTACTGGAAATATAGGATCTTTTGCAAAAAAATTATGTATAGGGCGCGTGAAGTGACATGACTTTGCTGCCTTTGGCAAGCAGATATGGGGACCCGTATCAAAATGACAGCAATTAATTATGTCCATAACTGACAAATGTCATAATTTTTCATTCAAAATTTCATGATTTTCTTATTTCATGTGATTTGTTCGTTATCAGGAGTATGGAATTCCGTTGCCGAGAAAGGGAATCATAAAATACCAAAAATTTAGAATCTTTTGCAAGAAAATTTATGTATGGAATTTGTACATAATACACAGGATTGACGGAACGTATTGTGCTGGCCACATCAGATTTTTTATATTTAAATTCTTTCTATGATGAAATCATTTTAATAAAAATTAAGTGTGGATGTTGGAGAATTCAAGATTTTATAAAAAAATGTGTGTAATAGATTTGTTATCTTTTTTCTCCACATGAAAAAGCATTACATGATTCACTCTGTCAACATTTCTGTCTTGTCATTTCCTTGAAGTTTTTTAAATTACATTAAAAATGATATATGGTCCCAAAAGCACAATAAACGATATCACAATTGTAGAAAATAAAGCAGCAAAACATTTCTTTTCACTGAGAGCATACTACACACAGATATTCATTATTTATCCCACCATTCATGTCATTCAACATAACCTCGCTATTCGAAAAGAACTCCAACTCATTCCCATTTATCAGAAATTACATTACACGTTTTGTTTCTTACAAAAGAAGAAAGCAAATTTCTGTTTTTTGTTTCTTATTCAAATATGATGAATCCTTGATATTTAATCCGTTGATAAATAATGTAAGAGAACGCGTGGATAAATCTGTGATGCATTCATTATTTCAGCTGCTCTCCGCTAGAAGCAAAAGGGCCAAATGCACTTTGGAAGTTCGTTTAAGAAGATTACGGTATAAGCTGAATATTTTACACAAATATGATGGCAGCGGAATCGGAAATTTCTCTATCGATCTCAGATTCAGTCAGATTTCATTCTTTGTGTGCGAAACTGCTAGATTTATACTCTGAAAATTTCATCCTCCTTCAAAAAATTCAGTCACGCTCAAATATTCACTAGGGAGGTATATTTTTTATTTTTATAAAGTAGAATAACAATGGGACTCTGAAGTCGCAGGATATTGTACAGTCTTTTATCTATTTCTTGAAAGTTTAAATGTTAATCTAGTGTTTCGTTTACTTAATTTATTTTAGCATACTATATAAAAATTAAAACACAAGACAAAAAATATGTTGTGGCCAGCATAATACATCTCGCCACTTCCGTTTTTGGTTACATAAATATAAGGCGCGAGCAGTCATGTGACATTGTTGGCCTTGACTAGCAGATATGGGGGGCCCGTGTCAGAATGACAATTAGTAATTGTGTAAATAGATTTCAAATGTCAGATTTTCTAAATTCACGTAGTTAATTTGTCACCAGGAATTTACTTGTCGAGGAAAATAAATCACATGGATTTGGAAAGTCACTAAATTTAGAATGAAAAATTATAATATTTGACATCTATGTATATAATTACTAGCTATTATTCTGATACGGGCCCCATATCTGCTTGCCAAGTTCAACAAAGTCACATGACTGCTCGCGCCCTATTATATTTAACATTTCTTGTACACCTACACTCTACACCAAAAATTCTACTTATATATATTCATTATATTTAGATTTTTACCTTCCGTCACCTTTAGGTAAGGAAGGTATTGTCTTTGGTCAAAAAATTCAAAGATGAGTTTTTAGTGAATAAGTACGTTTCAAGATCCATATAATACGATTTTATCATTTTTACGATGATGTCTATATGTATGTGTGTGTGTGTGTGTGTGTCTGTGTGTGTGTGTGCGTTTGTGTGTGTGTGTGTGTGACGAAAGTTTCGGGTCGCATAACTTCAATACCACGATTCCGAAAACTATATTTTTTTCATATTCCTCAAGTTTATATCCAGAAGAAGAAATGATTAGATTTTGGTTATAAATCGTCAGCCGGAAGTACCCTCATTTGAAGATTTGAACAGTTTTTCTTGAAAAAACGCAGTTAAATATCACTTATTTACATTTAACGTTATTATAACTTAAAGAATATATTATTCTCTATACGTTTTGATCGCATTTTATACTTCATATTCAATAGATATAGAGTTAAGGTATTATAAAGATATTAGTAATTTTCATAAATCAGCCAGCAATTCTAACCATGCAAACTGCTAATATATTCAGATAATTCAAATTGACAGATGTCAGTATCAATACGTGAGTTCAATGAAGTAAGCAGTACAAGGAAAGGCAACTTCTTTGAATATTGCTACAAGAACTTCGGTTTGGCAGAACTACGAGTTTGCCAGCGATCCATCAGAACTCATAAGCCCGATTTTCTGTCTGCGTTCCTGAGTCTTTGTCAAAACCAGTCTTCCTGAACCGTATGTCAGGACTTGCTCCTGATCTCCTGTATCAAGGGTAGTAGCTGTGCATATTTTGTTTATTTCTCACATATTTTACCATAATTCCATGGTGAAACTTTCTCGAATATAGCCATCTACGTAACTATGTTTGTAACACTGTACTTGTTTCTGTCTTGTTTCGAATGTTTTCATTTATAATCACAAAATGTTTGTACTAGTTTTAAAATTGGAATATCTCTCATTTTTACCTCTCGCTAAGAGAGGTATTGCATTCATGCTAAAAATCACATATCCAGATTTTATTGAATAAGCACGTTTTAAGGTCCATACAATCCGATTTTAACATTTTTACGATGATGTCTGTGTGTGTGTGTGTGTGTGTGTGTGTGTGTGTGTGTGTGTGTGTGTGTGGATGTGTGTGTGTATGTGTGTGTGTGTCTGTGTGTGTGTGTGTGTGTGTGGGATGTTGGAAGGACGATTACTCAAAAACCATAAGACTTTATATTTGTTTAACTACGTATTTCCCAATCGGACATTCATGGGAAGATCTGAAAAGGTTTTGGTAACAATTGGACAACCGGAAGTAGAAGATTCTTGAAAAAAAATCTTCTAAATATTATTTTTTGACATTTTTTCTTGGTTATACTAAAGAAAATTAAATTCTCTGTCTGATACATTTATTATTATTATTCTATAGATTTAGAGATAAAAGAAATATAATATATAAAATAATCTGTTGTAATAAATTTTATAACCGAAAGAATGCCATGGAAAATAGTTGAGAATTTAAATTGTAACTGACAGATAAATGTCAGTGTCAGAAATCCGAAGACATTACTGAAGACTTTTTCTGGGAAGTACATACATTATATTATTTCTTATTGTATTAATAGTTAAATATTTAAAATTATAGGTATATTACACATACCCTTCAGAAATACTGTTACTTCCGACAATGAATTGGAAACATCTCGAAATATTGGAAGAGTAGGACAAAATTTCTTCATAGAATGAATTTAAATTTAAAATAATCTAAATATATGGAATAGTTGTAAGTAGAATTTTTGGTGTAGAGTGTAGATATACAAGAAATGTTAAATACATTAGCGCGCGAGCAGTCATGTGACTTGACAAGCAGATATGGGGCCGATGTCAGATTTTCAAATTCCATGTGGTTTATTTTCCTCGACAAGTAAATTCCACACTCCTGGTGACAAATTAACTACGTGAATTTAGAAAATCTTGAAATTTTTAATGAAAAATTCTGACATTTGACATCTATGTACATAATTACTAATTATCATTCTGAAATGGCCCCCCACATCTGCTTGTTAAGGCCAACAATGTAACATGACTGTTCGTGCCCTATACTTATGTAACCAAAAAAAAGGAAGTGGCGAGAGGTATTGTGCTGGCCACAACAGATTTTTATATCTTGTGATCTAATTCCGGGAATATTCTCGCGTTCTTCTTCCGCTACTACGCGTATCTCTCTCGCTCTGCTTATCTGTGCCTGTGTGTGATCAGAGAACTGCATTAACATTATTATCACGGACTCCGAGACGAAAGAATCAAATTATGAGGAATGTTTGAAGACGAAGCTGCAGATCTGCTTTATTCCACGCGAGAACGAACACTTTTATACTTAGGGAACTTATTTTATAGGAGGGGTATTTTCAAGAAGTATTTATTTGTAATGGAAAAAGAAATATACAGTAAAATTTTTGAAAGATGTCCGATCAAGGGCACCTGTATCACGAACGAATTAACAAATAGGCATACATTTATCTCTTTCTTTTGCAAAGGCTGTAAGAGTGTGTGATAAGGATGGATATAATACGCTTGTCTTTCAAAAATTCATATTGTTTCGACGAAGTTAGGACATTCCATTTATAAACGATGCTCGTTGTTGATAATACTTTCGCTGTAACGTAACTTTATTTATTAATACAGATACATTACCTGGATTCATAGCCGTACGTATAACGTTATATTCTGTCAGAGTCACTGACACTGACATTGTGTCAGTATCTTATTTTTAACATATTTGGTTTTACATTTGCTTATAAACTTACTAGTTGACTTATTTTTGAATTTTGAATGTTTTTCCTGTAATATATATTTATATAATAATAAAATAACAGTAGTATCTTACGTACCCTCATAAAAACTAAGCAAACGACACTACTGAATTTGTCATGATGGGCGGAGCAAAAATCTGAATTCATACAATTCGTAGACAACCTTGATCGGACATCTTTCAAAATTTTTACTGTAGATGATTTTATTTAGATATCAGCAAGATGTTTATTATATATTTTACTAAATATCCTAATTTTATCTGAAGATTAATTTTGTGCTTAAATACGTTTTAAATTTCACGCTAAGAATACTGCCACGTAATGTGAACATAAATCTATGGATCTCAAATTCATTTTCTCTTAAGTTCAGTTATTGAAAAACATTACTGCTAAATTAAATGTAGGAATAAACTAAGTTTTGTAATAGTGCGCCCAAATAGAAATAATAATAGTAAAAAAATGGTTTAGTAGTGTCTGAAAATGAAAAAAATTTGATGTGGCCAGCACAATACCTTCCGTCAATCCTGTGTTATGTACAAATTCCATACATGAATTTTCTTGCAAAAGATTTTATATTTCCAGTAAAATTATTTCATAAACAAACTATGCAAATTGCACTTGACACTGACATCTTCTTCTTCTTAGGTTTTCCCATTCGTCAGGGGTCGCTATTTTTTTTCTTCTTCCATTCATTTTTAATTTGCGGGTCGTTCTCATTCAGTTTTTTTTCTCTCAACTCTTCCGCAATATAGTCCTTCCATCTTATATTTGGTCTTCCTCTGTTTCTTTCACCTTCTATTACTAAAGCTATTAATTCTTCTTCCAATATATTCTTTCTCTCCTCATGCATGTTTAAACCAATTTAATCGTCTCTCTTGCATCTTTGTAGACGCTCCTTACCGGATTTTTTCGTGTCTTCCGCAACATCTAACGCAACATCCTCATCTCTGTCACATTCATTTACTTTTCATTGACACTGACATCTGTCAGTTACAATTTTCTTAATATAGTAGAAGTTTCCATGGCAATAGTATAGCTGGCTGATTTATAAAATTTAATTTCTTTATAATTCTTTAACTCTATATCCATTGAATATGAAATATAAAATGCAATAAATTCGTATAGATAATGTAACGCGACATACCTGGCCTCGTCCATCTCAAGGTTGTACTTACCCTACGTTGTGTTTATTTTTAATAAGTAACCCTTACTTCGTTCGTAATACAGAGTAGCTGTCAAAAGTGGGGGAATCGGGATAGGTAATTGATATAATTAAAGAATAATGTTCTCTCCAAAAAGCAGACAGAATATGTCTATCTTTGTGCATTTATTGAGAAATGAATAGTGAAAGCAAATAATAAATAATATGAGAAATACGATTGGGTGTAATGATTTGAACATGGCACCCTGCTGTGGAATGGTCCGCTCTCTGGCACACGCCTTACGTACGAGGGAAACCACAGCTAAAACCTCGCACAGAGAGTCATCTAGACACAATTTAAACAAATGATTTTATAACAAATTACTCCAAAAACACAAAACAGGTTGTCCCAACAATTTGATATAACAACATTGAAAATGATATATTCATTAGACCTTGTATATTGATAGACAATTATAAACGCATTTGTGTGCGTGCATGTTTGTGCATGTGTAAGTTTGGTAAGTTCGGTTTCCCGAACTGCCATGGCGCTCGGCTGAGCCGATGGGCCGTTCTTTGTATGGTCAGGTTCGCAGCTGAGCTGCCTCACCTTTAATTAAACAGGACGCTCGGCGACGCCGACGGGCCATTCTTTGTTTGGATAGCGTGGGGTTAGCAACACTATCTAGGTTCGCAGCTGAGCTGCCTCACCTTTTGACCAGGACGCTCGGCGCCACCGAGACGGCTGTAGAGTGTGCGACTGAGTCGCCACACTGTCTGATCCGACGAGTACCTGTGTCGTACTCGTCGGGGGTGTTTTGTTAAGTGATACCCAAGTGAACGTGGACAGGCCAGCGCTCGGTGCTGATACGGCACACATCTTGAGCTTGAGTGGTTGCAAAGCAACGACCCGCAAAATTACGTTTGATTGTCAACCAATATCAGATCATATAGATAAAAATTCATTATATCATTGTGACAACAATAAATCATAATATATTCATGTGAAAGAGTTTATTACTTGTCTAAGATAAGTTCTTCGTAGCAAGTGAATGGGGGGGATATATGGGGAGTCCCAAACGTGCCTGACATAGCCATAGCAGCTGAGTGGGGGAAAGTAGGATTCCAAACGTGCCTGACATAGCCATAGCAGCTGAGTGGAGGAAAAATGGGGAGTCCCAAACGTGCCTGACATAGCCATAGCAGCTGGATGGGGGAAAGTAGGATTCCAAACGTGCCTGACATAGCCATAGCAGCTGAGTGGAGGAAAAATGGGGAGTCCCAAACGTGCCTGACATAGCCATAGCAGCTGGATGGGGGAAAGTAGGATTCCAAACGTGCCTGACATAGCCATAGCAGCTGAGTGGAGGAAAAATGGGGAGTCCCAAACGTGCCTGACATAGCCATAGCAGCTGGATGGGGGAAAGTAGGATTCCAAACGTGCCTGACATAGCCATAGCAGCTGAGTGGAGGAAAGTAGGATAAGGTATTGGATACGTGGTCGAGTTTAAACTTGAAGAACTTACCTCGGACAAGCCAAGTGTAAAATTTTGTTAAGTCCGAACTTTAAATTACTCAACGTGTGAACCACGCCAGAGGTAAAAAGTCGGTGATGTCAGAATCCCAGGTTACTCAACGTGTCAACCACGCCAGAGGTCCGGTATCTGTGAGTCCTGCCGAGCAAGACTCCAGAATACGATTTCTGGCCCAGTATTTAAACCAAAATATCCCTCTTGCCTCCTTCCGATCTAGGGCGTTTCGGGGGTAAGATTTGCCCTCTCGGTCACCGGTGTGGGTGGGTGGTTGGGTGGACGATGGAAATTTCTAGAACATCTTAAGTTTGTCATCACCGCTTATCACATATGGGATGCCAGATGCCCTCTAGCGAAACCTATGTCCCAGCCTCAAGTGGCTGCAGACTCGCCCGTCTGCATGGCGCCTTCCCTTTACCTGCTTAGGGATGTAAACAAATACACATACACAAATAGTCGAAATAAAAAATATAATTGTAAATACATGCCCACAAATAAGTATTCATAAACAACTACATTTAATAATAAATAAGGCGTGCTTGCAGTACTGCCTCAAACTCCCCCAGATATTTAATCGTCTTAGTCAGCAATCTTGTGAGCTATTACATTAAATATCTCATGCGTAATTAGTTCGTTTGTTAGTTTTTATCATTCCGATTAGATACATCGAGCAGGTTTTTCGGCGCTTTATTATTTATTTCGTATGATAACTCAACTTTGAACCTACATAGCTACGTATTAATAGTGCACTACCATAGTACTTACGCTATTATAAAGCGCGATTTTATATTATATCTTAATCAAGGGTGGTCCGAAAGCGAGCTCGTAATCGTGGCCATAAATTATATTGGGACGCTTGCAAATGAAATCATTTCACAATTTGTACTCCGTATATTTTATTTATACAAAAATAATAACAATACTTCTAACGATAGTTGTAAGAAAGAAAGGGTAGTTTTTGTTACCTGTTGTTTTCGTTTCAAAAATGAACTGGAGCAATACATCAGTCCGTTAAAAGCTATTCCAGTGGTGCGCTAGTAATTGTTTACTAAGGAATAGTCGACAGGACTGAATTCGATAGAGATGACTGGTTCAGTTTTCAGTTACTTTGTCAAAATCAGGTGACGTCATCTTCCCCAGTAAGTAGGAATTAATATCCTCTATGTTTTCATACATAAATAATACCTACAGAATATCTAAGCCGATCCCTCTGAAAACTCCTGTGTACGCCTATGTACCTCTTCAAAAAGGGATGAACGAACCTTATCTTGAGGTCTAAGTTTTGTTCCAGGTATAAAGGAGGCGGCTTTTTCTGAGTACCCCTGTATAGTCATCCCTAATTTTTCTTGTTGGTTTATGTGCCGCATCCCTGGCAAAACTTCAATACTATTCTTGCAAATATTTCATTCATTATACCAGTTCCTTTCGAAATATTTAATTATTTTTTGTCTCAAGAATTGTGGAATCGAATGTTAACATAATTTATATGTTGGTGTGACATACCTTTGATACCCCAATATATGTGTGTACGGCAATTGTCTTTCTCCAAACAACTCGAGATTAGTAACGGGGTAAACGATTGTAACTTGTATCTCCTAGCGAATGCTTTGATTGTTTTTTTTTCTAAGTTAGGTGACATGGTATTTGTTGTTAAGTTGACACTTGTGTTGTGCTGGAGCACAACATTCGAGGATTTGCAATAATTATAACATTATTGGCTTGACATTGTAATCCGATCTTATTTTATGGTGTAAATAATTTCGTGATCTGCTTTACGGGCTCCCCCCATTATCTTGCGTATTTTTCCCCTAGATTATCAAGTGGGCTTTTATTAATACGTCTTATTTTCCTTAATAGGTCGGGATGAAATTTTTGAGAATTTTCATTCTTCATTGTAGAAACCCGCACTTATACTTCCCTAAATTTTATAACCTGCACTGAAATTGATTAATACTGCATTACACGGCACTGACACTGTAGTATATGACACAATCTCGCACTAAAACTGTATTTCATGGCATTACACAGCACTGAACAGTAACACCGCACTGAGATTACATTGATTTGAAATTATAGGATACTGCATGGAATTTATATCGCCCTGCACTGAATTTATCAGATTGCATTGAATTTCCTCGTGTATGACTGCTCTTTTGTCCATGTGAATTTGGTGTAATTTGGACTCTACTGGTTTTTCCAGGTTTTTTCGAATATCTTCTGATTTATCCATCACAATAAGAAATATATTATTAAAATAGTTTCTTACCGAATTTGAACAGGTGTGACTCTCCATTCATGGAAGTGGATTCTCCCCCGAACGATGGTTTATGAGTGGGTATTTACGGTAATTTGTTGTTCCTTGAATGCCCCAAAATTCCCTGACATTCTGTCGGCTAGTCCTGCTTGTAGTATTTTTCTTTTTTTCCATTCTTTCGGTGTCCACTTCACCAATATTTTGCGGCTTGCGAACTCGAAGCTTTCACTACAGAACTTGAATATTTTTATTCTGTAATATCTCAACAGATGTATAAACATTATTCTCAATAATACCAAATTTCCGTCCTCTCCCCCATTTAACAGCTTTTAAGACTCTGTAATCCTGGTCACGGCACCAATTTTATGTAACGCGACATACCTGGCCTCGTCCATCTCAAGGTTGTACTTACCCTACGTTGTGTTTATTTTTAATAAGTAACCCTTACTTCGTTCGTAATACAGAGTAGCTGTCAAAAGTGGGGGAATCGGGATAGGTAATTGATATAATTAAAGAATAATGTTCTCTCCAAAAAGCAGACAGAATATGTCTATCTTTGTGCATTTATTGAGAAATGAATAGTGAAAGCAAATAATAAATAATATGAGAAATACGATTGGGTGTAATGATTTGAACATGGCACCCTGCTGTGGAATGGTCCGCTCTCTGGCACACGCCTTACGTACGAGGGAAACCACAGCTAAAACCTCGCACAGAGAGTCATCTAGACACAATTTAAACAAATGATTTTATAACAAATTACTCCAAAAACACAAAACAGGTTGTCCCAACAATTTGATATAACAACATTGAAAATGATATATTCATTAGACCTTGTATATTGATAGACAATTATAAACGCATTTGTGTGCGTGCATGTTTGTGCATGTGTAAGTTTGGTAAGTTCGGTTTCCCGAACTGCCATGGCGCTCGGCTGAGCCGATGGGCCGTTCTTTGTATGGTCAGGTTCGCAGCTGAGCTGCCTCACCTTTAATTAAACAGGACGCTCGGCGACGCCGACGGGCCATTCTTTGTTTGGATAGCGTGGGGTTAGCAACACTATCTAGGTTCGCAGCTGAGCTGCCTCACCTTTTGACCAGGACGCTCGGCGCCACCGAGACGGCTGTAGAGTGTGCGACTGAGTCGCCACACTGTCTGATCCGACGAGTACCTGTGTCGTACTCGTCGGGGGTGTTTTGTTAAGTGATACCCAAGTGAACGTGGACAGGCCAGCGCTCGGTGCTGATACGGCACACATCTTGAGCTTGAGTGGTTGCAAAGCAACGACCCGCAAAATTACGTTTGATTGTCAACCAATATCAGATCATATAGATAAAAATTCATTATATCATTGTGACAACAATAAATCATAATATATTCATGTGAAAGAGTTTATTACTTATCTAAGATAAGTTCTTCGTAGCAAGTGAATGGGGGGGATAAATGGGGAGTCCCAAACGTGCCTGACATAGCCATAGCAGCTGAGTGGGGGAAAGTAGGATTCCAAACGTGCCTGACATAGCCATAGCAGCTGAGTGGAGGAAAAATGGGGAGTCCCAAACGTGCCTGACATAGCCATAGCAGCTGGATGGGGGAAAGTAGGATTCCAAACGTGCCTGACATAGCCATAGCAGCTGAGTGGAGGAAAAATGGGGAGTCCCAAACGTGCCTGACATAGCCATAGCAGCTGGATGGGGGAAAGTAGGATTCCAAACGTGCCTGACATAGCCATAGCAGCTGAGTGGAGGAAAAATGGGGAGTCCCAAACGTGCCTGACATAGCCATAGCAGCTGGATGGGGGAAAGTAGGATTCCAAACGTGCCTGACATAGCCATAGCAGCTGAGTGGAGGAAAAATGGGGAGTCCCAAACGTGCCTGACATAGCCATAGCAGCTGGATGGGGGAAAGTAGGATTCCAAACGTGCCTGACATAGCCATAGCAGCTGAGTGGAGGAAAGTAGGATAAGGTATTGGATACGTGGTCGAGTTTAAACTTGAAGAACTTACCTCGGACAAGCCAAGTGTAAAATTTTGTTAAGTCCGAACTTTAAATTACTCAACGTGTGAACCACGCCAGAGGTAAAAAGTCGGTGATGTCAGAATCCCAGGTTACTCAACGTGTCAACCACGCCAGAGGTCCGGTATCTGTGAGTCCTGCCGAGCAAGACTCCAGAATACGATTTCTGGCCCAGTATTTAAACCAAAATATCCCTCTTGCCTCCTTCCGATCTAGGGCGTTTCGGGGGTAAGATTTGCCCTCTCGGTCACCGGTGTGGGTGGGTGGTTGGGTGGACGATGGAAATTTCTAGAACATCTTAAGTTTGTCATCACCGCTTATCACATATGGGATGCCAGATGCCCTCTAGCGAAACCTATGTCCCAGCCTCAAGTGGCTGCAGACTCGCCCGTCTGCATGGCGCCTTCCCTTTACCTGCTTAGGGATGTAAACAAATACACATACACAAATAGTCGAAATAAAAAATATAATTGTAAATACATGCCCACAAATAAGTATTCATAAACAACTACATTTAATAATAAATAAGGCGTGCTTGCAGTACTGCCTCAATAATAAAATATTCTTTAACACTTACTATAATATTAAATATGTAAAAAATATTTAACAGTTTTTTCAAGAAAAACTGTTAAAATCTTCAAATAAAGGTACTTTTGGTTGACCAATTATAATCAAAATCTAATCAGGTCTGCATATGGATGTAAGGAAGAGAAATACGTAAGAATTGTATTTTTTGGAATTCTAGTATTGGAGATATCATGGCCGAAACCGCGGTCACACACACCCGTACTCACACATACAAACTTCATTGTAAAAATAGTAAAATCGTATTGTAGAGACCCTAAAACATGCTTATTCAATGAAAACTCACCACAGAATTTTTTGACCAAAGACAATACCTTTCCTTACCTAGAGGTGATGGAAGGTAAAAACATGAAATGCTTGTCTGAAACAAACATAAAACCATTTACAAAATCAAAGTTTCATTCCGTGGAGATCATTTTGCTGTAATAAATATTTTTATTTAGTACGTATGCGCAGGATTTTATTTCAGTTTAAGAAAAAGAAAACCCTCCCTTATCAAATCTCCCGTCTCGCTAAAACCTATCGGCCGTGTTTTTCATATTCAAATTGAAACGAACAAGAATTTACATTGTTAGCGAGTTCATCTGTCTCTCGTTTAAATAAAAGAAAATCGCGAGAGTGTTTTGTTTCCTGTTCCGGAGGAGCGTGAAGACGTTGAAGGAATCAGAAGGGGACCAGACACATCTCACTAAGCACGAACAGCAGGATTCTCTTCTACCCTGATACAGATTGTTCGACTAATTTTTTAAACTGAATTATGTTGATATTTAATTAACGCTCTTTAAATAAAACGACGATTAGAATTTTTCTCCCTCTTCATTACCAAGTATGAAATAAAGTATACTCAGTAACTTTGCAGTAATCAAATGATTAGATTTGATTGTCTTCAAAAATTCTGATTTTAATGAAGGACAATATTTTTATATTTACTCATTTATGATTCGTTTCAATATTTTAAAATTGCTGATTTGATTTCTTCCCATCGATTATATAATAGTTATTTTTCTTCTTCCCCGTGTCTATATATACAAGTGTTATCTATAATAAAAAAAAATCGATAATGAATGGGGATCGAATCCGGTTCCCCAGATTTGCGACCAGACACTCAGGCTCGTGGCCACGAGGCCCCGTAGGTATGGATTTAAATTAATAAGAATTAAATGACGGGAGGTATTGTAACCTTTAGGTAAGGAAGGTACGTATTGTCTTTGGTCAAAAAAAGCTATGCTAAACATGGAAACTACTAATATATTCATATTATTCAAATTGACAGATGTCAGTATAAATAAAAAGTATATTAATATGGCAGAGATGAGGATGTTGAAGAAGACACGAAAAGATAGGTAAGGAAATAACTATAGTGTTACAAGTTTCTAGAAAGATACAAGCGAGATGATTACATTGAAGAATGAATAGCTTAGTAATAGAAGGTTGAAGAAACAGAGGAAGACGAAAGATAAGATGTAAGGACTGTATTGCGGAAGACTTCAGAGAAAAGGAACTGAATGAGAACGACACGTAAAACAGAAATGAGTGGAAGAAGAAAATAAAAAATAACGACCCCTAACGAATGGGGAAAGCTGAAGAAGAAGAAGATGTTGGTGTCAAGTGCAATTTGTATAGTTTGTTTTTGAAATAATTTTATTGGAAATTTAGAATCTTTTGCAAGAAAATATATGGATGGAATTTATATATAATACACAGGATTGACTGAAGGTATTTTTTTCTGATAATATATAAAAATCTAGGAATATTGGTAAAAACACCATGTTAAAATTAGAATTATTAAGGGCTATATAAATTATTGAATGTATAAAATTATTTATGACGTTATAATTCCAAGTTGGTTATGCTACCCAAACAGTTAATTCTAGGGATGTCTGCATTGTCTACATTAAGCTTATATTTTAATTTATTTTTATTAGTCTTCTTTCCCTTAATTAATTAGTAATATGAATACAGAAATAAATTTAGAAATTATACTGATTTCTATTTATATGAAATGAATCACAAAAAAAAAACCTATTCGTATTAATGTGTATACGGTAGGTACCTATGGGAAAATTAATTTTAAGAAATTTCTCACCGCATGGTATAATTAAATAAAGAAAAAGTTTAAACACACAAAGTGAAATGAAGGAAGGATAATAGATCACATGAATCTGATGGATCGCATTAATGATCATGAAAAACTTGAGCATGAGCAGAAACCAATCGCATGTTCATCAGATAGCTGTAGCGTGCGAGACATTTCGCACTTTTGTTTAACATATATCCAGGGCAGGACTCACATGAGATATTAAATAGATCTAAAAAGTCCAAATTTCTTCATGCGATAAGTCAATAAGTAGTTGGTCATTAAATATGAAGATAAATTATATAAACTTATAAACACAAGTCTTCTGATACACTACGTTAGACTTATTTTTCCGTATCATCATTCATCAAATAAATGATTTGTATTAATAAATTATAGTAGCAAAATAAAAGAATGTATATCAAGGTCATTTGACCACTGGCAACAAATTTGAAGCCCCATCATACTGATAAATTTGAAAATATGTCTAACTCCACAAATACTATACATGTGGCACAATACAAAAATTTAAAACCGAAAACACCAAATTGAAATTCTATAAATGGTCATAGATATAAAGAATATCTGATGTGGCCAGCACATCACCTTCCATCAGTTCTATATATTTTGTACAAATTCCATACTGAATGTTTCTAGCAAACAATTCTACAGTATAATTATAACACAAACATAGTAGGTCAATTGCACTTGACACTGATATCTTTCAGTTAGAATTTTCTTAATATTGTAGCTGTTTCCATGGTTATAGCATAGCTGGCTGCTTTATAAAATGTAATTCCTTTGTGATTTTTACCTCTCGCTAACAGAGTTACTGGATTCATGCTCAAAATCTCATATCCAGATTTTGAATGTACACATTTTAAGGTACAATCCGATATTAATATTTTACGATGATGCATGTATGTGGGGTGGTTGGAAGAACGATTTCTCAAAAACTATAATACATAGTATCTGTTTAACTACATATTTCTCAATCGGACATTACTGGACATTACTGAAAAGGTTTTGGTAATAATTGCACAACCGTAAGTAGTAGATTCTTAAAAAAAATCTCCTAAACATTATTTTTTGAAAATGTTTGTTCTTGCTTGTATTAAAGAAAAGTAAATTCTCTATCTGATACACAAAAATATTTTATTATATCTTTTATAGATTTAGAGATAAAGAAATATAAGGTATATAGTAATCTGTTGTAATAAATCTCACAGCCCAAATAATGTCATGGAAACCAATTGAAATATTAAAATGCTTGTAACTGACAAATAAATGTTAGTATCAAAAATCCAGAGACATTACTGAAGATTGTCTCTGGGAATTACATACATTATATTATTTCTTATTGTATTAATAGTTAAATATTTAAAATTATAGATATATTACATACACCTTTCAAAAATACTGTCAATCCCGACAATGAATTGAACACATCTCAAAAAATTAGAAGAGTAGGACAAAATTTCTTCATGGAATGAATTTAAATTTAAAAAATCTACATATAAAGAATAGGTATAAGTAGAATTTTTGGTGTAGAGTGTAGGTATACAAGAAATTTTAAATACAATAGAGCGCAGATATGGGGGCCCGTGTCAGAATGATAGCTAGTAATTATGTACATAGATATCAAATATAATTTTTCACTCTAAATTTAATGATTTTCCAATTCCATGTGGTTTATTTTCCCCGAGAAGTAAATTTCACACTCCTGTTGTCAAATTAACTACGTGAATTTAGAAAATCTTGAAATTTGTAATGAAAAGTTCTGACATTTTACCTCTATGTACATAATTGTCATTGTGATTCGGGCCCTCATATCTGCTTGTGAAGGCCAACAATGCCACATGACTGCTTGTGCCCTATAGTTATGTAACCAAAAACGGAAGTGGCGGGCCTTTAGACTATTAAATCAAAATTCCAGATTTTTAGATTTTTATAAATTGCTAAATATCAACTTAATATACCATATTTTACTTTCATAAATATCTAGTTTGTTAAAAAGAAGGTATGCATGACAAAGAGAAACAAAATAAAATTAATTTGAATCTATCCCAAATCTAAATCTCCTCCCAAGTCCATCCCTGCATCTACTACCCATACCTCACGACCACCAAGTATCCTCCAGGTACACCCAGGTCCGTAGAGGTCAGAGTTGAGCGCATCAGTCACTGTCACAGTAGCCGGCCACGTACACACGTAGACACCCTCCAGACGTGCAGGCCTCACGATAATGGATCACTCGCTCATATACTCACACATAGAACAGATCATCGCGTGAGGTTCACTAGATACATGAGATATGATAGCTGATGGTGATGGGATCATGTATAGTGGTATACCTACAATGTGGAAAGTGTGATATGGATAGAGAAATTGGCAAGTAAAAAGCTTTGTAAAAAGAAATGTAATGAGTTTGACCACCATGAATACGTTTAACATCTTTTGTAAATAACAAATAAATAGGAGTGGTAATCTATTTCTTGCAGATTATATCTTAGGTTACGAACAACGCGCAGAACAAGGAAGAAGATATTTCCACCTTAAGAACGAATGAAATTTAACGATAATAATCGATTCTGGTTCCGTTAACAATAATTAAGCATTTTTATGTTAATACAACAAAGTAATATTTCATATTTTTTTTACCTTCCGTCATCTCTAGGTAAGGAAGTTATTGTTCTTGGTCAAAAAAATCGGTGGTGAGTTTTCAATGAATAAGCACGTTTTAGGGTCTATACAATACGATTTTACTATTTTTACGATGATGTCTGTATGTCTGTTTGTGTGTGTGTGTGTGTGTGTGTGTGTGTGTATGTGTGTGTGTGTGTGCGTATGTGCGTGTGTGTGTGACCGCGGTTTCGGCCATGATATCTCCAATACTAGAATTTCAAAAATTCTTACGTATTCCTCTTCCTTACATCCATATGCAGACTTCATTAGATTTTGGTTATAATTGGTCAACCAGAAGTAACCTCATTTGAAGATTTTAACGGTTTTTGTAGAAAATGTTATTATAAATATTAAAAAATATTCTATTATCTATACGGATTGATTGCATTTTATATTTCATATTCAATGAATATAGAGTTAAAGAATTATAAAGATATTAAATTTTATAAATCAGCCAGCTATGCTACAACCATGGAAACAACTACTATATTAAGAAAATTCTAACTGACAGATTGTGGCAGAGATGAGGATGTTGAGATAGATGTTCGGGTAGACATGGAAAGATACGGTAAGGAATGAAAGAATATATAACCATGGAAACAGCTACTAAATTAAGAAAATTCTAATTAACAGATGTCAGTGTCAATGAAAAGAAAATGAATGTGGCAGAGAGATGAGAATGTTGAGATGGATGTTGGGGAAGTAGGATACGGAATGAGACGATAAGGGAAATGGTTCGAGTTATAGTAGTTTCTAGAAAGATACAAGAGAGACGATTATATTGGTTTGAACATGTCATGAACAGAGATGAAGAATGTATTGGAAGCTTAATAGTAGAAGGGAGGAAGACCAAAGATAAGATGGAAATATGTATTGCGAAAGAATTCATTACTCATGTGACATGTTTTCCGCCAATCAACATTCAGAATCTCTCTAGTTACATGAGTATCACAGCGATGATAAAAAACAAAGAAATTATCACCTTATTTATAGTCGTTACTCAGAACATTGTTTTCTTTATTTACAACATTGACAGTTAATTTAGAGTATAAAATAAGTAGTAACAATAATTCAAATTCCAATATATTAAACAAAACTCGTAAGTACCATGTTTTAATACATTATGAATATGTATATCAAAAGTTAGGTTAACATAATATATTACAAAAATTCATTATATTCTCTCATTAAATATAAGCTCGTGGTATGATTAATAATCGAAGATATTGCTCGTGAAACCGAACCAGCACATTTGCTGCAAATCTGCAGCTCGGTTTCACTCGAGAATATCATCGATGATAATCATATCACTTGTTATATTACGTATGAAAATATGTATATATTCTTTTGCAATTTATATATGGAATTTGTACATAATACACTGAATTGGCGGAAGGTAACGTGCTGGCCACAACAGATTTTTTTTACATAGTTGGCGTAGTACGAAGATGTTGTTAGTACAAAAACGGCCTTCTCTGAAGCCATATCACTTAGTATACAAAAAAATAACGATATTTATCCCTATATATTCTCGTTTTTCAATTTAAGTTTTTTGACATGAAAATTAAATAATTAAAATGAATACAAGGGAGCAAAAAAGGTATGAGTATAAAAAATTTGATTCATTAATTTTCTCGTTGAGTCATTAAATTATGATCAAGATCCCTGACACATCTTTATACGAAGTGGGTTGTTTGCTTTGGGTTGCCCGTTGCACCTGCACATAGCACAACTGCATCTGTACGAAAAAACCTGCACAGTGATATCTCGTAATGAAATAATAATTAATATTAATGTATTTTTATAATGAACAATTTTCAACGTGAATTTAAAATGCATTTGTATTCAAATGAGCAAAATTAATAAAAATATATTATTAATTGTAAAACCACATTAATAGTAAATTGACATGCTCTTAAAACCAAATGAAATATTCATGTTTCAAAATATGTATCAAAAAGCGGACAAATGAAAAACTACGAGTACATTAATGTACAAAACATTAAATTAAATACCTTTTATCATGATTATTAAAATAAAATAATAAGCTATTAGGAAAAATTTCATTTGAAATAATTAAAATAGCGATGTTTATCCGTTCAATTGAATTTGTTTCAATAAAACTAAAATTAAAAGCGGCCATTTAATAACAGCAGGCTTATCAATAATGCATACAGACAGAAAAGTTTAAAAATTATTTATTAATCCATGAATTACATAAATGGAAAATGATAAAAACAATTTTATTCATCAATAATAAACTTTATCTCGATGCCTTCGGGACACAAAATATGTAATAACTTATTTTTATATTATTCGCAGTATCGGTATAAATAAAAATCTGTTGTGGCCATCACAATGCCTCTCGCCCATTCCATTATGGTATAGGTATATAAGTATTGTATTTAACATGTCTTGCATACACACAAAAAAATCTAATTTCACCTAATATTTATATTTACGTATTTTCCATTTTTTTTAATTGATTATATGAACAAGTTTTCTCCTTCTCTTCTAAATTTTCGATGTTCTTCCAATTCATTGGTGGGATTGACGGTATTTCTGAAGGGTTCGTGTAATATACCTATAATTTTAAATATATAATAAGTAATACAATAATAAATATTAAATATCGTTCCCAGAAAATGCCTTCAGTACTATCTCTGAATTTTAGACACTGATATTAGCGACATTTATCTGTCAATTTTAATTTCTCAACTGGTTACCATGGAGATGTTTGGGCTGCGAGATTTACAACAAATTATTTTATAGATAAATATATATTTCTATATCTTTAAATCTATAGAAGAAATAATTAAATATGTTGGATAGAGAATTTTATGTTTTTACCTTCCGTCACCTTTAGGTAAGGAAGGTATTGTCTTTGGTTAAAAAATTCAATGATGAGTTTTTAGTGAATAAGCATGTTTTAGGGTCCCTATAATACGATATTACCATTTTTACGATGATATCTGTATGTATGTATGTATGTATGTATGTATGTATGTATGTATATATATATGTATGTATGTATGTATGTATGTATGTATGTATGTATGTATGTATGTATGTATGTATGTATGTATGTATGTATGTATGTATGTATGTATGTATATATGTATGTATATATGTATGTATGTATATTTGTATGTATGTATGTATGTGTCTGTGTGTCTGTGTGTGTGTGTGTGTGTGACGAAAGTTTCGGATCGCATAACTTCAATACCACGATTTAAAAATTATATTTTTTTTCGTATTCCTCAAGTTTACATCAAGAAGAACAAGTGACTAGAAGATTTTGGTTATACTTGGAGAACCGGAAGTAAGCCCATTTGAAGATTTAACAGTTAAATATGATTTATTGACATTTAGCGTTATTATAACTAAAAGAATATATTATTCTCTATACGATTGCATTTTATACTTCATATTCAATAGATATAGAGTTCAGACTTAAAATGTAATGGAAATAACTCGTGATAGAAGTAAAATAAAAAATAGCAACCCCTAACGAATGGGAAAAGCTAAAGAAGAGGAAGAAGATATCAGTGTCAAGTACAATTTGAATAGTTTGTTTATGAAATAATTTTACTGGAAATTTTGAATCTTTTGCAAGAAAATTTATGTATGAAATTTGTACATAATACATTGACGGAAGGTAATGTGCTGGCCACATCTGATTTTTTAAACTTTAACGGACGATATACAGAAATAAAGGACAAAATTGAGTTTTTACGAAGTAAATAAATCTAGAGGACAGTGCTTCCAAATAAAGGACTGTCCTTTAAAATAAAGGTCGTATGGTCACCATAGCGATAATATATAATAATATATTAATATGTTTTTGAATGCTTGTCAACCCTGGTGTATATACTATCGACACCGACACGTCCGTTTTATAAAAATAAATGCTGTTTGACTTAGATTCGAGTAATTGTTAACACTTTTTAGTTTTAACAAAAACTATACTAATAGAACGAGTATCTGCATTATTTGTAGCTTGTTTAGTGAATTACTGCAGACATAGTAACCTATTCTCCCATTATCTAACTCTTCCAATCAAAACTTTTAGGCTTGTAGTTTGGTCCTCAGATTGGAGACGAGACAATACTCTTCTACGGCTGTCAAGTAGACTTGATCGAGTGATTCATCACGTTCACGTTCAGGCTCACGATGCGAGAGTTGAGAGCTGCTCTAGTTTCGCCGGTCCCCGATAGAGTGTAACAGTGTACAGGAAACGATCACGCTATCCGCACGCAGGAATAAGAATCAGGAATAGGAATCCTGTATTGATGGAAGGATAAGGAAGAGAAGAATATACTTCTATGTTGGGTGGATATTTATAGGAGATGTAAATTTATTGTTTATAAAATTACGAGTATTTAGGGGTTCATATTTATTTCATGATTATTTTTACTTTTTCTTAAAATTAGGTGAATGGTTTTTTTGAAATATGTATTTTATGTAATAAATGGGAAAGCTAAAGAAGAAGAAGATGTCGGTGTCAAGTGTAATTTGCATAGTTTGTTTATGAATACTTTTTACTGGAAATATAGGATCTTTTGCAAGAAAATTTATGCATGGAATTTGTAAATAATAATACACAGGATTGACGGAAGGTAATGTGCTGGCCACATCAGATTTTTTTAAAGTGTTTTCTAATTTTTACGCTAAATATCATTGTGCTAGCCTATATAATTCTGAAATTAAAATAAATAAATTACCAAATTTTTAAACTTGTGAAGTAACAACCCCTTGCGATAATTATTTTAATTTATGGTGCTGTCCTATAAGTTCGGGGTATAAGAGTTACGAATGGATAATGTATATTAACAGTGGAAAATTGAAAATATTAGGTTTTTTGTCAATTATGGAAGAGGTATAATATTCATTCATATAGAGAGTGTCTGAATTTCGAGGCCACCATTGATCTCGGAATCAATGAGAGATACGACTTCGGTCAAATGGGACATCTGGCGTGCCTTTGGGAGCCAGATAGTTTATTTTGCTAAAAAAAAAATCATTGCCTATAATAAACAAAATCTGATTTTGGTCGAAATTTTCTTTTTTAAATAAGTTTTCAACAATTCGTAATCTAGAAAAATATTTCAAATAAAATAATTAAATAATTTTTATTATTCATCCAGCGGCGTACGAAAGTAATTTTTCTATCGGTAAATTTTTGAGATAAAAGTTACACTTTTTACCTTCCGTCACCTGTAAGGAAGGTATTGTCTGGTCAAAAAATTCGATGGCGTGTTTCTAATAAATAAGCATGTTTTAGGATCCCTGTATTACGAATTTACTGTTTTTACAATAATGTCTGTATGTGGGTGTGTGTCAGTGTGTGTGTGTGTGTGTGTGTGTGTGTGTGTGCGTGTGTCAGTGTGTTTGTCAATGTGTGTGTATGTGTCAGTCTGTGGGCGTCAGTATGTGCGTGACAAAAATTTCTCCTGCGATAACTCCAGTACTACAATTCCAAAAATTATATTTTTTTTATTTCTCTTCTCTACGTCCATATGGAGAGTTGATGAGATTTTGGTTATAATTGGTTAACCGGAAGTACTCTTAATTAAAGATTTTAGCAATATTTCTTAAAAAACGCAGTTAAATATCATATTTTGACAATTTAACGTTATTACAAATAATATAAAAGAATATTTTGTTCTCAACACGATTTAATTGTTTTTTTCCTTTATTTTTAATGCATATAAAGTTAGAAACTTATATAGAAATTAAATTCATAAATAATCCAGCTATACTATAACCATAGAAACTACTAATATATTCAGATAAATCTAATTGACAGATTGCCTTACCTGAAGGTGACGGAAGATAAAAACATAATTAGACCCCATGTTTTTTATTTTTCATCTCCCAAACCAAACTTCATCCTCAAATCCCCAGCTTTCATTAAAATAAAATCTCTTCCTGCAAATCCTTGTAGAGGAACAATAATCCTTGCTACATTCCGTCATGTCTGTTCACAATGCGAACTCAACTCGAAGGTGCGAACAAGTAGAGTGGGAATAAATCGGAATGAGAATCCGTGGAAAGCAAAGCAGCTTACAATATACAGCAACAGAGGCAGCAGCAACAAGCAACTCGAGCAAAGGAACCATCAGCTAATTACCACCAAACACCAGGATATGAAACAAGCAACGATGGAAGAATAGGAGTGGTCTCAAGAGGATACATATTGCGGTCTGGTGTTAGCCAGTGGTGGCGGGAGAGGGTATTTATTAAGGGGCAAAAGTAAAAGAAAGGAAATATTGCAGGTTGTGAATATCGTTTGTATTGTACGAAGAACAACAGAAGGATAAAGTGATAGAATAGACTTACGATAATTTTTTTTTAGTTAAAAAATTATCCAATTAAATCCTTGGAATTCTAATGACGTGTGCGAAAGTAACCAATCAAAACAAACTTACACTGATAATTATTCTAAGACAATGGGGTCATTTCACATTTTCTAAATCATTTTTTCTTGAAAGAATAGGTCACATTAAATATGTAGGTGTATGTTTTACACTTTACAAGTCTTTAGAATCAGAGATATAATTTTTTTAAAGTTATCTTTAATTTAAAATATTTGGACGCTGACGCCACGGCTTGGAGGATGCGGCAGTATCACGGGTTATCACTTGTCAGTTTGATTTTGTGACAGCAACATATTGTTAATTAAAAACATATTTCATACAACTTTTGGTATTTATTTTAATAAATGTTTTATTTACAAACCTATACTCTTAACTCTGCTGTCACCTGTCACCTTTTGGTTATGAATTGTTGAAGAATATTAAATATTTGCAAATGATAATAACTGAAATTATATCGGAAAATTTGAAAATAATCGGACACGCAGTCTAGTGGAAATTATTTATTTCCTAACCTACGTTTCGACTGTAACTACAGTCTTCTTCAGGGCTAGAAATAGTCAATTATAAAAGGTAACATAGGGAACCCCCATACGACCCATTGTAGATAACAAGGTGTAATTTATGAAATATATACAACAACTTTTCTAATAATTATAAACTTCCAAAAATATGAAAAATGTGTAACACAACAAAGTAAGAAATATGTATAGTAAAAATTTTAAAAGATGTCCGATTAAGGTCATCTGTATCACGAACGAATTAACAAATTCGTATACATTTATCTCTCTCCTTTGCAAAGGCTATAAGAGTGTGCGATAAGGATGGATATAACACGTTTGTCTTTCAAAATTTCATATTGTTTCGACTAAGTTAGGACATTCCACTTTGAAACGTTGCTCGTTGTTGATAATACTTTCCCTGTAATGTAGGTTTATACATTAATTCAGATACCTTACCTTGATTCATAGCCGTACGAATAACATTATTTTCTGTCAATATCACTGACACTGACATTGTGTCAGTATCTTATTTTTCACATATTTGGTTTTACAGCTGGTTATAAACTTATCAGTTTATTTACTTTTGAATTTTGAATGCTTTTATTTTAACATATATTTTTATAATAATAAAATAACAATAGTATCTTATGTACCCTCATAAAAACTAAGCAAACGACACTACTGAATTTGTCAGCATGGACGGAGCTAAAATCTGAATTCATACAATTCGTAGATTACCTTCATCGGACATCTTTCAAAATTTTTACTCTAAACATGTTACATACATATACACAAGATATCATTAGTAAAATTTCTCAAATGATCATGGTATCTCTTTAGTTACCGGAACTATAGAAATAACCCAAATTCTACGACACTGGCGGAACACTCGTATATACCTTGCAGTGAGTGTAAGTAGGTCCATATTAAAATAGCATACAATCCATTAGCCAAGCTTAGAATAACAAGGGTAGCTATGAAAGCTTATTCATCCCCTCAACCCTAGTGATGCGATGCTGCGTTTTTCCAAAAGATTATTTGTCCTACGATTTTGTTCCACCCGTAACTTCCACAAATAATATACAGGTGTTTCATGAGTAAGCACGTTTTGGAGTCCCTAGAATACTAATTTACTATTTTTACGATGATATCTGTATGTATGTGTGTGTGCACGATTCCAAAAAAATTTTTTTTTTCGTATTTTTCAAGTTTAGACCCATATGCAGACGTGATTAGATTTTGGTTATAATTAGTCCACCGGAAGTATCCTCATTTGCAATTTTTAAGTTTTTCTTGAAAAAATGCAGTTAAATATCATTTATTGACATTTAATGAATATATTATTCTCTATACGATTTGATGGCATTTTATACGTCATATTCAATAGATAAAAGATAGATAGAGTTAAAGTATTATAAAAATATTAAATTTCATAAATTAGCCAGATATGCTAACCATGGAAACAGCTAATATATTGAAGAAGTACGTTATACTAATATTATTATTGTTAATGTAAAAAGAATACGTAGTAATTATTTAGTTGTGATGGCCATTGCATAGATATCTAGTCGCACATGTGTTTGTTGTTTTTTTGTGTGTCGCACTAGGCGGTCAAGGGACAGGCCCGGCAGTTAGCGAAGACAATGCAAGCACTTGAGCTGGCGTCACAGGGCTGGTTCGGAGATCTGGCCTGCACATGTGTTAAGTATCAATGGCAAATTTATGGTGTTCTAGAACTTTCGATGATCCACCCAAAGCACCCACCCACACCAGTGACAGAGAGGGCAAATCTTACCCCCGAAACACCCTAGATCTGGAAGGGACAAGAGGGATATTTTGGTTTAAATACTGGGACAGAAACTGTATTCTTCAGTCTTGCTTCGGCAGGACTCACAGATACCGGACCTCTGGCGTGGTTGACACGTTGAGTAACCTGGGATTCTGACATCACCGACTTTTTACCTCTGGCGTGGTTCACACGTTGAGTAATTTAAAGTTCGGACTCAACAAAAATTTACACTTGGCTTGTCCGAGGTAAGTTCTTCAGGTCTAACCTCGACCCTACTTTCCAATACCTCCTACTTTCCCCCCATCCAGCTGCTATGGCTATGCCAGGCACGTTTGGGATCCTATTTTCCCCCATCCAGCTGCTATGGCTATGCCAGGCATGTTTGGGGATCCTACATACTTTCCCCCCATCCAGCTGCTATGGCTATGCCAGGCACGTTTGGGATCCTACTTTCCCCCCATCCAGCTGCTATGGCTATGCCAGGCACGTTTGGGGATCCTACATACTTTCCCCCCATCCAGCTGCTATGGCTATGCCAGGCACGTTTGGGGATCCTACATACTTTCCCCCCATCCAGCTGCTATGGCTATGCCAGGCACGTTTGGGGATCCTACATACTTTCCCCCCATCCAGCTGCTATGGCTATGCCAGGCACGTTTGGGATCCTACTTTCCCCCCATCCAGCTGCTATGGCTATGCCAGGCACGTTTGGGGATCCTACATACTTTCCCCCCATCCAGCTGCTATGGCTATGCCAGGCACGTTTGGGGATCCTACATACTTTCCCCCCATCCAGCTGCTATGGCTATGCCAGGCACGTTTGGGGATCCTACATACTTTCCCCCCATCCAGCTG
Source organism: Harpalus rufipes (assembly GCA_951394225.1). NCBI lineage: Eukaryota > Metazoa > Arthropoda > Insecta > Coleoptera > Carabidae > Harpalus > Harpalus rufipes. The sequence goes on along the minus strand of OX596283.1, from coordinate 19,087,302 downwards.
CTATGGCTATGCCAGGCACGTTTGGGATCCTACTTTCCCCCCATCCAGCTGCTATGGCTATGCCAGGCACGTTTGGGGATCCTACATACTTTCCCCCCATCCAGCTGCTATGGCTATGCCAGGCACGTTTGGGGATCCTACATATTTTCCCCTCATTCAGCTGCTATGGCTATGCCAGGCACGTTTGGGGATCCTACTATCCCCACATCCAGCTGCTATGGCTATGCCAGGCACGTTTGGGGATCCTACTTACTTCCCCCCATTCACCTTCGACGGGGAACTTAACTTGGACAAGCAACATATTATGATTTATTGTTGTCACAATGATATAATGAATTTTTATCTATATGATCTGATATTGGTTGACAATCAAACGTAATTTTGCGGGTCGTTGCTTTGCAACCACTCAAGCTCAAGATGTGTGCCGTATCAGCACCGAGCGCTGGCCTGTCCACGTTCACTTGGGTATCACTTAACAAAACACCCCCGACGAGTACGACACAGGTACTCGTCGGATCAGACAGTGTGGCGACTCAGTCGCACACTCTACAGACGTCTCGGTGGCGCCGAGCGTCCTGGTCAAAAGGTGAGGCAGCTCAGCTGCGAACCTAGATAGTGTTGCTAACCCCACGCTATCCATACAAAGAATGGCCCGCCGGCGTCGCCGAGCGTCCTGTTTAATTAAAGGTGAGGCAGCTCAGCTGCGAACCTATAGATAGTGTTGCTAACCCCACGCTGTCCATATGACCATACAAAGAACGGCCCGTCGGCTCAGCCGAGCGCCATGGCAGTTCGGGAAACCGAACTTACCAAACTTACACATGCACAAACATGCACGCACACAAATGCGTTTGTAATTGTCTATCAATATACAAGGTCTAATTAATATATTATTTTCAAAGTTGCTAATATCAAATTGTTGGGACAACCGTTATGTGTTTTTGTATTAATTTGTTATAAAATCATTTGTTTAAATTGTGTCTAGATGACTCTCTGTGTGAGGTTTTAGCTGTGGTTTCCCTCGTACGTAAGGCGTGTGCCAGAGAGCGGACCATTCCACAGCAGGGTGCCATGTTCAAATCATTACACCCAATCATTTTTCTCATATTATTTATTATTTGCTTTCATTATTCATTTCTCAATAAATGCACAAAGATAGACATATTCTGTCTACTTTTTGGAGAGAACATTATTCTTTAATTATATCAAATACCTATCCCGATTCCCCCACTTTTGACAGCTACTCTGTATTACGAACGAAGTAAGGGTTACTTATTAAATATAAACACAACGTAGGGTAAGTACAACCTTGAGATGGACGAGGCCAGGTATGTCGCGTTACAATATTCAGATAATTCAAATTGACAGATGTCAGTATCAATGAAAAGAAAATTAATGTCGCAGAGACTAGGATATTGAGATAGATGTTGGGGAAGTTTGTTTATAAAATAATTAGACGGAAGGTAATGTACTGGCCACATCAGAATTTTTTAATTTTATTAACTATAATTAATATTTTAATATTTAACTTACATTAAAGTAATTAAAACCAAAACATACTGTAACGTTTATTTATATGGGTGAAGTGTAAAAATCAGAAAAATATTATTAATTAAAATAATACGTTTATTAAACGATAAATAATTAGGATAAATATTAAAAAGGTAATAGAAATAACTAACACTATGATTAAATAATTATAAACACTAAGAATATTATTAAATACTTAAACACTAAGATTATTTATTTAAACAATATTTATATCGCAATATTTATTTATATAACTACATTTATTTACGTTAACAACTCGTAGAGTATTTATTTATACCACCAACTTCATTGCTCGTAGCTTCTATTGACAACTGACAAGGTGCTGACAAGCTGCGACATGACATCTGGTGGGAAAAATATGAACTTTCCGATTTGGTACTATATTGTGACTGTATGCTTGAGTTACATGTGGTTTGATCATTTGATGTGAATAAAAATGGGAAAAAGTCGTACAAATTGTTGAATATTCTGACGTCACTCTCAAGATCTGGTCGAGACACAGGCATTGGGTTTTATAATTTTCCGAAACATGGCCAAAATAAAATTAAAATTACGACAAGAGCAAGTGTTGAAATGGATATGGATCGACGAAAAGCATGGGAATATGCAATTCGTAGTGCAAAACAAATAACAAAACATATGAAAGTTTGTTCTCGTCATTTTAAATCGGATAATTACATATTTCGTGGTCTTTATCTAGCTTTACACGTGCATTCTGCACTAATAATTTTTAAATTTTCTCTAAAATGTATTTTGATTTCATGTGGTTTTGCAGAAATTGCACTGGTTCGCAGACAAAGTGCAAATATTACCCACATTATACCGTCATTTTTTAATACTCCACATAATATTATGTGGTTAGCGTTTATAATTCGCTCACCTGTGATCATCAATTTCGATTGATTAAATACATATAAAATTATAAATACATTTTAACATATCTTCTATAATACATTTAGAAGTAGCTGTTGCTTCCAGAAATCTAAAATGTTCTGTAGTACCAAACCCCATTTTAAGTGAAAAAATTGCTTTTGTTGTTTGTTTTCATATGTCACAACACTGCGAATACCAATTCAGAAGCAGCTGATCGGCCCGATGGTGCTGCCGCCATCGGACATGTCAGTTCTCAATAGATCAGACTATTGCTAGCTTTGGCGACGGGTTTATATAGCGCGATGTCATTTCTCTAGAATGTTCCCCATCTTTCCATTGAATACAAAGCATCACCCCACCTGATGTAATTAACACGTCTCAACGCGTAGGGGTTATTCCCCCGCCGACGGGAATTACGTCATCACTCGGGAATATTCTACCAGTAGTGGCGCTCGTATACTCTTAAGTCAGGAGCGCACGTTACAATACGTTTAAAATTATAATGTATTTATTTCATAATAACTCGAAAAACTGAACAAACTTGATGTTGTGACATGACCCTGCATTAATTAATTCACTGTATCGAGAATCTACTATATTTATTTATTACAATAATTATCCTTAGATTGTATGAATGCAACCAGTCATGCATTCAAGCATGGAAAATTACACTATATGATATTTACATATCATTCCATTAGCTGTAAAAAATTGCACATGAATCAAAAATAAATTAATAAATTGCAGCTATAAAAATCCTTCAACAAAAACTCTATTCACTGCTACCGGTAGCGTAAATCATACAATATATTTATAAATTTTTAATAAGAATATTACTTCCTCTGTTGTACCTACGTATACAAATGTGTAAAAGTGGCGGCGATGTCTGTTTGGATGGTTTGTTTGCTAAAGACAACACATCGCAGTAGAGTACATTTGTGTATAAATGCACTCAACGCAAAAAATAACGAGCAGGGTAAACAGAATTCGCCTGTTTTACATGTTGTTAAATGATAATTCTATTAGTGTCGCTTTTACACAGTGGCTCTCAAACGTTTACATTGAAAATATTGATCGCATTCATAAATAGTGGCAAACATACAAGATGTATCACGGAAAGTTAAACATAGGCGTTTAACATGGGAAATCAATTTTTCCGTGCGCATTGCTCCCCTACTTATTTTAGACAAAAAGTTTCAAATGGATGTTGTAAAGCAAAAATTTCATAACTGCAGAAATAAAATTTGAAAATTCACGGAATTACAATTTAATAGTATTAGTCATGGAATTAGAAACAAGAGACGAACAAAAACAACGTTTTATACGTCAAATTATTGTTATATATTTTGACAATCATTATTCTGACACTGACTGGTTTGAACATGTCAAGAATATATTGGAAGAATGAATAGCTTAGTATGTATAAGGTGGACGAAACAAAGGAAGACCAAAGATAAGATGGAACAACTGTATTGCGGAAGACTTGAGAGAACTGAATGAGAACGACACGCAAAACAGAAATGAGTGGAAGAAGAAAATAAAAAATAGCGACCTCTGACGAATGGGAAAAGCTAAAGAAGAAGATGTCAGTGTCAAGAGCAATTATTTTATATAGTTTGTTTATGAAATTTATGTATGGAATTTGTACATAATACACAAGATTGACGGAAGGTAATAAGCCACATAAGATTTTTACCTCTCGCTAAGAGAGGTATTGGTTTCATGCTAAAAATCGCATATTTAGATTTTAATGATTAAGCACGTTTTAAGGCCCCTACAATCCGATTTTAATATTTTTACGATGATGTCTGTGTGTGTGTGCGGATGTGTGTGTTTGTGTGAGGTTGTTGGAGGTACGATTTCTCAAATTCTATAAGACTAAAGACCTGTGTAACTCAATCTAACAGGAATGGGGAGAGTTAAATAGATTCTGGTAACAATTGGACAACCGGAAGTAGTAGTATTTTAACAAAAATCTTCTAAATATTATTTTTGTTAAATTTATGTTATTACAAATATTAAAAACCTAAATTCTCTATCCGACACATTTAATTTTTTTATTATACCTTCTATAGATTTAAATATATAGATATATAATCTATTAAGTAATCTGTTGTAGTAAATCTCACAGCCTGCTCACAGCCCAAACATCTCCATGGTAACTACTTGAGAAATTAAAATGTCTGTAATTGATAGATAAATGTCACTAATGTCAGTGTCAAAAATTCCGAGATAGTACTGAAGGCTTTTTCTGGAAACGATATTTAATATTTCTTATTGTATTATTAATTATTTAAAATTATAGGTATATTACATGAACCCTTCAGAAATACCATCAATTCCGTTAATGAATTGGAAAAACCTCGAACATTTAGAAGAAATGGAGAAAACTTGCTCATAAAATGAATTTAAAATTATAGAAAATACGTAAATAAAAAGATTAGGTGTTATTAGAATATTTTGTGTGTACAAGAAATGTTAAATACAATACTTTTTTATATACCACAATGGAAAGGGTGCGAGAGGTATTGTGATGGCCACAACAGATTTTTTAAGTTGATTTAGAGAAAAAAATGGTAAGAAAAAGAAATTATGGAAAAGCAAACTTAATAAGTTACATCATCTGTGTAAAGTACATTGAAAATTAGGTAGATGCTTCTACCTTTGTAGCATGTTTAGGCCTTAGGGATAACTTGAGCTATATGACTGATAACGTAACAACCAAATGGGTTCTTCCTACAGTCAGAATGGTGTCCACCACATTTCAATTGTTATTCTGTTGTACACAGTGACATTGATCACACTTTAGAATCTGTAAAAAATTACTTGTTTATTAATTTTCGAAAAGAACGTAAAATGTTTTCAGAATTTAATATTCTAGATGTTATTTTAAAATCTCTCTTTATAAGCTTTCAAAGTTCAGAAACTGTAGAATGCACAACATTTCTACATAAAATGTAATGAAAAAGTGGTTAGAAAGTGATATTATATTATTGTTTATTTATTTATATTTATAAACGTTGTCATTCCCACTTGTTGGTGATCGCTGATCGTCACGCAGTACGCACCACAAACAATGCTTCGGTCAACTGCAGCGCGCAGATTACCGGTTTAACAATTAGTTAAATCTCATTTAATTCAGGATGCGCTGCTCAAATATTCCTACAGTGTTTATTAATTTTCATTTCGACAAATACACACAACCACTAGTGCAAACATAACTTAACGCATTATACAAGCATACAGCCACTATTTACTTACACATAATTATACCTACTTAAAACAATAGAAAGGCTACCGTATAATCATTTTTCTTACCAATATGAGGGTCAAAGTAAGATTAACGATTTAAATATTTTTTTCAGTGCAAAGAACAATCTAACATACATACAATGTGTCAACACGTATTTATACGTTTGTCACGATCTACAATTTTAGACAGAATTTTGGACAGAAATATGAACAAAATTTTTATAAACAAATTTGTGGACAAAATGAATACGTTTTAAGGTCCCTGGAATCCGATTATAACATTTTTACGATGATGAATCCGCTGGAAACCAATGACTCCGCTTCGCTCCGTGTAACTTTTCATCGACACTTAATATAACATCCGCAACTTTTCCAAGACTGCAACAATTTCGATGAAGATTTTTTCAATATTCTGCTTTTCCTCACTCTAGATAGAGCCAAATAATCTGATGTGGCCAGCACATTACCTTCCGTTAATCCCATGTATTATGTATAAATTTCATGTATAAATATTCTTACAAAAGATTCTATATTTCCAGTAAAATTATTTCATAAACAAACTTTGCAAATTGCGCGTGACACTTACTTCTTCTTATTCTTTAGCTTTTCCAATTCGTTAAGAGTCACTGTTTTTTTTTCTTCTATTCATTTCTGTTTTGCGTGTCGTCCTCATTTAGTCTTCCGCGATACAGTCCTTCTATCTTAGCTTTGGTCTTCCTCCGTTTCGTCTACCTTCTATTACTAAGCTATTTATTCTTACAATATATTCTTCACCTTTCCCCATGACATATTCAACCCTATGAATCGTCTCTCTTGAATCTTTCTAGGAACTTATATCACTCGATCCATTTCCCTTATACTTTTATTCCTTATTGTATCTCCGTATCTTCTCCAACATCTATCTCAACATCCTCATCTCTGCCACATTAATTTATTTTCATTGACACTGACATCTGTCAGTTACAATTTTCTTAATATAGTAGCTGTTTCCATGGTTATAGCATAGCTGGCTGATTTATGAGATTTAATTTCTTTATTATTCTTTAAATCTACGAGGGTCATTCAATAAGTAAAGAGGCAAATGGCTATAGCTCAAAAACGGTTTATTTAAATCTTTCAAAATTAAGGCTATTTTTCAACATAATCACCCCCCACAGTTATGCACTTGTCCCATCTTTCTTGCAGCTTCATAATTCCCTTGGCGAAGAATTCTTTCGATTTACCCCGAAGCCACTTTTGCACCGCTTCCTTAACTTCCTCATTGTTAGCAAATCTTTTTCCACGTAGGGCGTCTTTGAGTGGTCCAAACAGGTAAAAACCAGATGGGGCGAGGTCGGGACTGAAGACAGGATGAGGTAAGACCTCCCAACCCAATTCTTGAAGCTTATCACGGGTCAGCTGGGCTGTATGAGGGCGGGCGTTATCGTGCTGAAGAATGACTCCTTTTGACAAGAGTCCACGGCGTTTGCTCCTGATAGCTGGTCTAACTTTGTGTTCTAGCATCTCAGAGTAGTATTGGCTATTGATATTTCGCTGATCTTCAAGGAAATCGCAATAGACTGGACCCTGTGAGTCCCAAAAGATGGACGTCCACATCGGGGTTCATCACCTACACTTGTTCGGCCACTTTTAAACCGATCAACCCACTTGTAAAAATTCGCACGGTTCATACAACTTTTTCCGTACTGTATTAACATTCTAGAATAAATTTCACTTGGTTTTACACCTTCTGCGACTAAAAATCTAATAACTGAACGCTGCTCGTCTAAGGTGCAATCTTGCCATGGTGAACTGAAAATTTTGAGGTTATGTTGACATAAAATGATGAAACAGCTGATTAGAGCATATCCCAAGGTTGCCAACTAACACCCCTGAAAAGATTGTACACATTCATTGAATAGTTTTAAAATTATAGAATTTGTCTCTTTACTTATTGAATGACCCTCGTATATCCATTGAATATGAAATATAAAATGCAATCAATTCGTATAGATAAGAATATTCTTTAATATTTATAATAACATTAAAATCTTCCGATTGACCCGGGGATATCGCTCGAGAATATTCTACCAGTAGCGGCGCTCGTATACTTTTAAGTCAAGGGCGCACGTTACAGTATAAAATTGGCAGAGACCCTACCTTTAAATGATATAATTTCAGGGCTGAATACGTTGATCGACTGGTAACAGAATGGAAAATTGGCCTACGTTTCGACTCTAACTACAGTCTTACATATTTCTTACATCGTTGAGTTACACGTTTTTCAAAATTTTGAAAGTTTATAATTCTTAGAAAAGTTATTGAGTTTTTTCTGCGTTCCAGTTAAAATAATTTAATTGATTTGATATATATTTAATAAATTACACCTTGTTATCTCCAATGAGTTCGTATGGGGGTTCCCTATGTTACATTTAATCATTGACCATTTCTAGCCCTGAAGAAGACTGTAGTAACAGTTGAAACGTAGGCCAGGAAATAAATAGACTGCGTGTCCGATTATTTTCCAATTTTCCGATATAATTTCAGTTATTACCCTTTGCAAATATTTAATATTCTATTCCTTCAACAATTCATAACCAAAAGAACACAATATTCTGAAATCTAAAAAGAACAGAAAATCTGTACGTCTTCATTCTGAATTATCTGCCAGCATCTAAAAACATTGAGATTCGAGATTTACTTTAATCACATTATTACCCCCATTCTCGCTTCAGAGTATAAGATCAATAAATATCTAGTTATAAAAACCTACAAAAAGAAAATCCACATCTCAAACCACTTCAGATTATTCACATAATCCATCGCACTCATCAAATTAAAAAGCCTCGCAAAGCAAGAGCAACGAACAAGAAGCAAAAACGAACAGAACACTCGTAACTAAAATCAGACGAGCGAATAAGTAGACAAGGATAGCTTTATACATCGCATAGTGCGTTAAAAAGAGACATCATCATCTTCAGGTGTGAAGAGTTGGGGTATAAAGTGCGTACGTCTCGATTTTTCCTTTGAACTGATTCACTTTGATACGAAAGGAGAGCGAATGCGGGGCTCAAATAAAACAAAATCAATCTTGGATTCGGCAAATGTAATCTGTGGGATCGCAGTCGCCTTAGACAGAATATTGACGCGGGTAAACAAAAGCCAGAATGTGTGTGTGGCTCCAGCGTTTGAGGTTTGCAAATAAAATCCTACAAATCGAACGCTTTATCTCATGTGAACGCATGACACGGCCCACGCAAATTTGGAACTTTTTACCTCTCGCTAAAAGAAGTATTGGATTCATGCTAAAAATCGCATATCCAAATTTTAATGATTAAGCACGTTTTAAGGTCCGTACAAATACTATAATACTTAATATCTGTTTAACTACGTATTTCTCAATCCGACATTACTGGGAAGAGCTGAAAAGGTTTTGGTAATAATTGGACAAACGGAAGTAGCAGATTCTTTAAAAAAAATCCTCTAAATATTATTTTTTGAATTTCTTTGTTCTTATATTAAAAAAGAGTAAGTTCTCTATCTGATACATATACATATTATATCTTTTATAGATTTAGAGATAAAGAAATACAAGGTATATAATAATCTCATGGAAACCAATTGAAAAACAAAAAATGTTTGCAACTGACAGATAAATGTCAGTGTCAAAAATCCAGAGACATTACTGAAGATTTTTTTCTGGGAAGTACATACATTATATTATTTCTTATTGTATTAATTCTTAAATATTTAAAATTACAGGTTTATTACATATACCCTTCAAAAATACTATCAATCCCGACAATGAATTGGAAACATTTCGAAAAACTAGAAGAGGACAAAATTTCCTCATAGAATGAATTTAACATTAAAAAATCTATATATAAAGAATAGATGATTTTTGGTGTAGGGTGTACGTATACCAGAAATGTTAAATACAATAGGGCGCGAGCAGTCATGTAACTTTGTTGGCCTAGACAAGCAGATATGGGGGCCGTGTCTGAATGATAACAAGTAATTATGTACATAGATGTCAAATGTCAGAATTTTTCATGTTTAATTTTTATATCATTAATCAGAATATGTATAGAATAAAATAACTCATCTGTTTTGTAATATTATTTTTCAAAAAGAAAAAAAATCCTATAAATTGTATTTATATTAATTCTATGAATATTTTATTCTAGCTCAACGTATTTTGTTAAGGCATTGTTAACTATTTCATATTTATATTAATATAAAAATTAAAATAAAGTCATTGTTGTAAATATTTTAATTTAGTTTTACATAATGTAAGCAAAAATTGAAAATAATTTTCATACAATAAATCAATTAACTAAACTTTTGACTAAATATTGTGAACAAATAAAATTTAGTAAAATGTCAATGGCAAATACAGACCTATGTATATATGTACATCATTTAAATATAATGATTTTAAAATATATTGTTCAAAAAATACTTACTTTACATGTATTTATTAACATAAATTATATTTGTTAATATTTTAAATAAAACTTCAATAAACTGAAAAAGGCATATGTCTTTCATTGAACCTAATAACAAATGTAATACTTTTTTATTCTTTTTCGTTACATCCATATGAAGAGTTGATTAGATTTTGGTTATAATAGCACCCTCATTTGCAGGTCGTAACGGTTTTTCTTGAAAACACACAGTTAATATAATTTTTTGACATTTTATGTTATTATAAATATTAAAGATTTTTTTATTCTCTATACAGTTTGATTTCACTTTTACCTTCATATTCAACAGATATAAAGCTAAAAAATTATAAAGAGATTAAAATTTCATGAATCAATCAGCTATGCTATAACCACATAACCATGGAAACTGCTGATGTATTCAAATAATTTTAATTGACATACGCCAGTGTCAAGTGCAATTTACATGGTATGATCATAAGACGCGGAAAGATAGGATAAGGAATAAGAGAATAAGTAAAATCGCTCGAATGATACAAATTTCTATAAATATAAAAAAGAAACATAGGAATACCAAAAAGAAAATGGAAGGAGTGTATTGCGGAAGACTTAAATGAGGAAGGCATGCAAAATACAAATGAGTGGAAGAAAAAACCAAGAATAACGACCCCTAACGAATGGGAAATACTAAACAAGTTTGTGTTATAATTTTATTGGAAATATATGATCCTTTCCAAATATGATCAGTATGGAATTTGTACAAAATACATAGAATTGAAATTGACGGAAGGTAATGTGCTGGCCACATCAGATTTTTTGGTTATTGTAAACAAAATTATTACCTACTACTGTAATTAATTATTATCCGTATTATAACAGGAAAAGTATTCATTATTTAATTGTTCAATAAATTCGTTAATAACTATTTTAAATATTCAATATTTATGATTTTTTACCTTCCGTCACCTTCAGGCAAGGAAGGTATTGTCTTTGGTCAAAAAATTCAATGATGAGTTTTTAGTGAATAAGCATGTTTTAGGGTCCCTATAATACGATTTTACCATTTTTACGATGATGTCTGTATGTATGTATATATGTATGTGAATCTGTGTGTGTCTGTGTGTGTGTGACAAAAGTTCCGGATCCCATAACTTCAATACCACAATTCCAAAAATTATAATTTTTTCGTATTCCTCAAGTTTACATCCAGAAGAACAAGTGATTAGATTTTGGTTATAATTGGTGAACCGGAAGTACCCTCATTTGAAGATTTAACAGTTAAATTTGATTTATTGACATTTAACGTTATTATAACTTAAAGAATATATTATTCTCTATACGATTTGATTACATTTTATACTTCATATTCAATAGATACAGAGTTAAAGAATTTTAAATTTTATAATTCAGCCAGCTATGCTAAACATGGAAACTATTAATATATTCATATAATTCAAATTGACAGATGTCAGTGTCAGTAAAAAGTAAATTAATGTGGCAGAGATGAGGATGTTGAAGTAGATGTTGGGGAAAACACGGAAATATACGGTAAGAAAATAACTCTAGTATTACAAGTTTCTAGAAAGATACAAGAAATATGATTACATTGGTTTGAACATGTCATGAGAAGAAATGAAGAATTATATTGGAAGATGAATGAATAGTTTAGTAATAGGATGTTGAAGAAACAGAGGAAGACCAAAGATAAGATGGAAGGACTGTATTGCGGAAGACTTGAGAGAAAAGGAACTGAATGATAACGACACGCAAAAATAGCGACCCCTAACGAATGGGAAAAGCTAAAGAAGAAGAAGATGTCAGTGTCAAGTGCAATTTGAATAGTTTTTTTATGAAATAATTTTACTGGAAATTTAGAATCTTTTGTAAGAAAAATTATATATGGAATTTATACATTATACACAGGATTGACGGAAGGTATTGTGCTGGCCACAACAGATTTTTTTGTCATTGTTATTATTTTATCTATTCTGGATTAAATTTGGACAAAATCAATATTGTACAAAAGAGTGTAAGAGTGATAAAAAATAAAAACACATTCATAGTTAAATTAACCAAAATAATAATAGGTATATGTTTACCTTCCGTCACCTTTAGTAAGGAAGGTATTGTCTTTGGTCAAAAAATTCAATGATGAGTTTTCAGTTGAATAAGCACGTTTTAGGGTCCATATAATACGATTTTACCATTTTTACGATGATGTCTGTATGTATGTATGTATGTATGTATGTATGTATGTATGTATGTATGTATGTATGTATGTTTGTCTGTGTGTGTGTGACGAAAGTTTCGGATCGCATAACGTCAATACCACGATTCCAAAAATTATAATTTTTTCGTATTCCACGAGTTTACATTCAAAAGAAGAGGTAATTTTGGTTATAATTGGTCAACCGGAAGTACCCTCATTTGAAGATTTTAACAGTTAAATATCATTTATTGACATGTAACGTTATTATAATTTGAAGAATATATATATATATTTTATATAAGTACCTACCTACTAAATATTCCGAAGACTCGAAATAAAAGACGAAGTTAGAACTATTATTATTATTTTCTACAAAACAATTCAAAACATAAAAATATAACTTAGCTCTTTTCAATTTTCCCTCAGCCTCAACCCTATCAATTTCACCGTCTCAAAAACTGAACACTCTCGCCATCTAGCTCCCCTCTCTAAAACTATTTTCTCCAATGGGCGGTATTTATTTAGTTCCCGCCTTTCTAAACCCCGCCTACTTGGGGTAATAGGGTTCATTCATCCCCTCTACAGTCACGTGATGGAATGATTGACAGGGAGACGCTATTGATAATGGCTGCCATGTTGGGATCGGGGATCGGAATCTGATAGTGGCTTGATACAGGCTGAGAAGGATGAATATATGGGAAGGTGGGAAATAAGGAGACGGAGTGAGGGGGTGAATGTATAGAGGAATATGTGTGAAGGATGTACTAAGAGACAGGGCCTTTTTTCAGGTTTTTGGACCTTAGACCCAAAATTTTTTTCGGGCCCCCCTCACTTTTTATAGTAAAAAATCTGATGTGGCCAGCACAATACTTTCCGTCAATTCTATACGTGTATTTTGTACAAATTCTATACACAGATTTTTTTTGCAAAGTATCTATGGGTGTTTTCTTTTTAGGGAAGAAATGAACTGGTCTTACCTCATACTGAACTGAACTGAACTACTCTTAAAAGAACAGTATGTTTCTTAAAATAAGAAGTAGAAAATAAAAAACATATATAGCCTTATATTCATAACATTATAATCTATTGTATTACCTTGTGTGATTTGTTTTTACCACCTTAAATTATTTTACATTTTTATATTTCCAGTGAAATCATTTCACAAAGATATCATGTAAATTTTATTTGACACTGACATCTGTCAATAAGTAATATTTGAATATTAACAGCATTAGGTTGCATGATATTTCTTTAAAATTATTTATTCTAAATTCATTAAATATCAAGAAAAAAATATAATTAAATCGAATAGAGAATAACATATTCTTTTATTTATAATAAATAAACGGTCAAAAAATGATATTTAACAGCGTCTTTTCAAGAAAAACTGTTAAAATCTTCTAATTAGCGTACTTCCAGTTAAATAAATCATAACCAACATCTAATCAACTCTTCATACGAAAGAGGAATATGAAAGAATCTTAATTTTTGGAATTATAGTATTGGAGTTATCGAAGGAGCATCTTTTAGTCACAAACACATACACACACGCACACACACACACATACACACATACACATACACATACACATACACATACACACACATTGACACACACATACAAACACACATACAGACATCATCGTAAAAACAGTAAATTCGTATTATAGGGACTATAGAACGTGTTTATTCATTAAAAACTCACCATCGAATTTTTTGACCAAAGACAATACCTTCCTTACGGAAGGTAAGTTTATTTATTAAAGACAAAATAAAGTTAGTTAGAAAAAAATTGTATTATTTTTCAAATTTTCTTAGATATTTTAATGTGCGGGGCCCATGTGATCGAAGGGAATTATATATTTTTCCGTATTCCTCGAGTTTAGATCCGTAGGCAGACGTGATTAGATTTTGGTTATAATTGGTCAACCAGAAGTACCATCATTTGGAGATTTTAACAGTTTTTCTTGAAAAAACGCAGTTATATATCATTTATTAACATTTAAGATTATTATAACTTAAAGAATATATTATTCTCTATACAATTTGGTTGTATTTTATACTTCATATTCAATAGATATAGAGTTAAATAATTATAAGGATTTTAAATTTCAAAAATCAGCCAGCTATGCTAAACATGGAAACTGCTAATATATTCATATAATTCAAATTGACAGATGCAGCCACGTAGCCAGGGGAGGGGCTCGAGGGGCTGAAGCCCCCCCCGAAATTCTTATAAATTTCGTTTACATCTATCCAAAGGTATCTATCATACTATCTAAATTTGAAAAAGTGAAATTTCACTTTTCCGTAGTACACGACTTATAACTGTTTGAAACAGTGAATATTCACTACGAGAAAGTGAATATTAGCTTTTTGAAAACGTGAATTTTCACTTTGGAAAAAAGTCAATTTTCTTAACACGCGCGGGATAAAGCCCACTTTTCCAGCCCTTCGGGCTGCAAAAATGGCCTTCTCCCGCGTTTGTCACGAAAAATTACGTTCGTTACACGACGGAAAAGTCGATTCCTCACGAGTGTCATTTAGAACTCAGCTTCGCCTCGCTCCGAAAGTACACTCGTTTCGGAATACGAACTTTGCCGTCCTAGTAACGAAAATACCTATTCAAATTATTTGAATCACGCGCGAAAAGAATTTTCGTAATTACTTTAAAGAGATATGATATAGCGTTCCCATATGAGAAAGTACTATAAGAAAGTGTCAGTTGCTATTATAGTTATGAAGTTATGTGCCTAACTTCACTGTCTAAAGCGTACTATACTCGAGCCGCTTTTGAACGCCTGTGTTAATCGTATTTGAAGAGGTTGAAATGAAGCGATCTAAAACGAGTCAATTAAGCATCGTTTCTTTTTTTAAGAAACCTAAATTTGACTTATGGTGGTATTCTGAGCGTTTTCATAACTTCTATAAGAGTTATCTTAAGGACATATAGATCTTAAACGTCAGAGTGGTATTCTGAGCGCATCTATAGCTTATAGGATTGTCTTAAATGTCTTAAGATATCTTAAAAACTTACGGTCACTGCACAGTTCGCTGTAACTTGCCAGAGAAACAAATAGAGGTACAATTTGGTTTGAAAATGAATAACAATTTGCAAATTTTATATTTTGCACATTTATTATCAGAAGAGGAGTATGGACTTTAAGTATTAATTAAATTATTTAATTAAAAATTTATACATTTATCAATATTTGAGGTTAATTATTGTTATATTTTTAGTAATTACATACGAATATCATAAGAAAAAATATAAGGGATGTAATTAATACATTTTAATTGCCAAACATTTTAAACAAATGTTTCATCTTACAAGGGAATGTATGGGAAATATAATTGAAACTTTGCAGCTCCATTATGTCGACCGCACATCTCGAATATAATTTCATAGCAAAATACTTTTGCTACATTACATTTTTGTGCATCTGGTTCATACCAAAGCAGTGTTAGAAATAGCACTTGGGTGTCAATGAGCCAGCCAACAATTAACAAGTTTTATTTTCCTGTAACATAATTTTTATTTATAATATATCAAACATTTTGAATTCTTAACTCATTTTAAACTGACTTCTATGTGACCATGCCTGACTGTTTATAAACAAGTTTGACGTAAATCTTCTGTCAATTTCTTACAGTAACATTCAATCAGTAAAGTTAACCTCAGAAAAATAAATGCTGTGCATATGCAATTAAGAATTTGGAAAACTTGCATTTTTTATTTATTTTATAGTAATAATTCATTTTCAAATGTAAATAACGTTAACTAAAATAGTTACAAATAAACTATTACTCTTATTTTATAAATATTAAACCATGATACATGTTTTATTTTCCAATGAGTGGCAAACTTGGTTTTAAGATATCTTAAGGGAATGTTATAGAAACTCAAGGTTATAGACGCACGCTCAGAATACGGATTTATGAAAACCTATAAGCGTTCAAGTTATGGATTTATCTTAAGCTATAGATCTTAAAAGTTACAGATTTTTAAGATAATGCCCAGAATCCCACTATTAGATTCTAATCGTGAGTAGAGGTTATGTTGTTATGTCTTTGTTGTTTCGCATTGCAAACGTTTACTGTTTTATTTGCCAATTTATAAAAATACAGATTATTACATTTACATAAAATTCCACATGATTATTTAATAACTATTGTGTTGAGAAAAGAAAACATTGCTACTTGGATAGAAATTTGATAGAGGAAAATTAATTAATCCCTCCCCACCATTTCCTAAAATCTCGAAGCCCCCCCCCGAGAAAAAATCCTGGCTACGGGCCTGGACAGATGTCAGTATCTATGAAAAGAAAATGAATCTGGCAGAGATGAGGATACTGAGACTGAGATTGATATTGGGGAAGACACGAAAAGATAGGGAAATGGCTCGAGTGATAAAGTAGAAATACGCAAAAGAGACGATTACATTGGTTTGAACATATCATGATGAAGAATATATTGGAAGAAGAATGAGTAGTTTAGAAAGTAGAAGAAACTGAGGAAGACCAAAGGTAAGATAGCAGGACTGTATTGCAGAAGACTTGAGAGAAAAGGAATTGAATGAGGACGATACGCAAAACAGAATGAGTGGAACAAGAAAATAAAAAACAGCGACCCTTAACGAATGTGAAAAGCTAAAGAAGAAGATAACCATGGAAACAGCTATTATATTAAGAAAATTCTAACTGACAGATGTCAGTGTCAATGAGAAGAAAATAATTGTGCTAAAGATGAGGATGTTGAAATCGATATTGTGGAAGATACAAGAGAGACGATTACATTGGTTTGAATATGTCATGAGGAGAGATGAAGAATATATTGGAAGAATGAATAGCTTAGTAATAAATGGTATACGAAACAGAGGAAGACCAAAGATAAGATGAAAGGGATGTATTGCGAAAGGAGAGAAAAGGAACTAAATGAGTACGACCCGCAAAACAGAAATGAATGGAAGAAGAAAATAAAACATAGGTACCCCTAACGAATGGGAAAAGCTAAAGAAGAAGTCAGTGTCAAGTGCAACTTGCATAGTTTGTTTATGAAATAATTTTATTGGAAATATAAGATCTTTTGCTAGAAAATTTATGTATGGAATTTGTATATAATACACAGAATAGACGGAAGGTAATGTGCTGGCCACATCAGATTTTTATTAATTATATTATTAAATTGCTTATTATCTATGCAAATTTCGGATTATTGACCATAAAAGTTATTTTAAACATTTTTTATACGTATTGAAATAATCAATTTATATGAGTGCATTATTTAATCGTAAAAAGAAAAAAATAAAAATTGTAGAGGACCCTATTTCCCAAATCTAAACTGTCTTGACAAATGACAAGATTTACTTTATTTTAATCTTTAATTATAGGTAGGTAATATTACCGAATATATTTAGGTTCAATATTCTCGGACACATGAACCATATTTTTGATTATTAGTTATTGTGAGAACAAATCTTTAAAATAAATTTTCCCACATTAAATAAAAATTTAATTGAACAAACATTTCATATATAAACCGCAAAAATCTATTAAATCCTCTACGATATTTCTATTTATAAGTGCAAGTCATCCAGTAGCTACCGCTTGGCTATGATTACTGGGAGTCATCGTCAAGCACATTACGTTGGCAGAAGCCACCAAGTCGAAGAAACAGATAATATCGCGTTTCTGAGGAAACACTTGACTTTAGTATGGTAGACATAGTAGTAGGCTATGCCAGGGAGAAGCAAGGAGAGGGGGATAATAACGCGTCAGTCAAGTTGGTGGCGACTGGACGCCATCGACGACTAGATACTACACAAGGTGGTGGAGGAACTACACTGTTAAAAGGAATATAAAAGAAATATTCATAAATGCTGCAATTTTTAGACTTGCTAGAAAGATGGTCTTAGAGTGAAACGAATTCGACTTCCTTTATACCTTTAAAAAACTTTTTATTGTGCATTTTACAGAAACTTGATATAGATCTTCTTGAGACAAATTCAGGGGTAAATTATATGACTTTTGGTTAAAAAAAATCTGTATAGAAACTTTCAAATAAGTGGGAACATATATTTCAAATATGTTTTGCAGTTAACAAACAATAAGTTTAATAAAATAAAAAAATAAAAATTCCTTTCATAATATTCGAGTTGCGACATAAACTAAATGAAACGTTTATTAAAAAAATAATGAAAGTAAATCAGTATTTACATAAAAAATCTGATGTGACCAGCACAATACCTTCCGTCAATCCTGCGTATTATGTACAAATTCCATACATAAATTTTCTTGCAAAAGATTCTAAATTTCCAGTAAAATTATTTCATAAACAAACTATGCAAATGCATTGACATTGACTTCTTCTTTAGCTTATCCCATTCGTTAGGGAGTCGCTATTTTTTATTTTCTTCTTCCATTCATTTCAGTTTTGATGGGTATCCTCATTCGGTTGCTTTTCTCTCAAGTCTTCCGTAATACTGTTCTCTGTTTTTTCCACCTTCCTACCAATGTAATCGTCTCTCTTGTATCTATCTAGAAACTTCTAATACTCGAGTTATTTCCCTTATTCTTTCATTCCTTACCATATCATTCCGTGTCTTCTCCAACATCTATATCAACATGCTCATCACTGCCGCATTCATTTTATTTTCAATGACACTGGCATCTGTCAGTCAGAATTTTCTTAATATAGTAGCTGTTTCCATGGTTATAACATAGCTAGCTGATTATAATTCTTTAATTATATATCCATTCTTTAATATTTATAATAACATTAAATGTGTAAATAATATTTAACTGTTACATCTTCAAATGTGGGTACTTCCGGTTGAGCAATCATAACCAAAATCTAATCAAGTCTGCATATGGATGTAAGGAAGAGGAATACGTAAGAATTGTAATTTTTGGAATACTAGTGTTGGAAATATCGCGGCCGAAACCGCGGTCACACACACACACACACACGTACAGTAAAATTTTTGAAAGATGTCCGATCAAGGTCGTCTACGAATTGTATGAATTCAGATTTATTCTCCGCCTATTCTGACAAATTCAGTAGTGTCGTTTGATTAGTTTTTGTGAGGGTACATATAAGATACTACTGTTATTTTATTATTATAAAAATATATGTTACAATTACAACATTCAAAATTCAAAAATAAATCAACTGGTAAGTTTATTAGCAAATGTAAAACGAAATATATGAAAATTAAGATACTGACACAATGTCAGTGTTAGTGACATTGACAGAAAATAACGTTATTCGTACGGCTATAAATCAAGGTAATGTATCTGAATTAATATATAAACTTACGTTACAGCGAAAGTATTATCAACAACGAGCATCGTTTTAAAATGGAATGTCCTAACTTAGTCGAAACAACATGAATTTTTGAAAGATAAGCGTGTTATATCCATCCTTATCGCACACGCTTAAAGCCTTTGTAAAGCAGGGGGATAAATGTATACTAATTTGTTAATTCGTTCTTGATACAGATGACCTTGATCGGACATCTTTCAAAATTTTTACTGTACATACACACACATACACATACGCACACATAGACATCAGCGTAAAAATAGTAAAATCGTATTGTAGAGACCCTAAAACGTGCTTATTCATTGAAAACTCACCACCGAACTTTTTGACCAAAGACAATAATTTCCTTACCTAGAGGTGACGGAAGGTAAAAATGGTGAAGTGTATTGAGACGGTTTGAACATATTATATGAATGTTTTATTCCCAATAATATTCTCGCGTAACCCTTGTAAATAAAGAATATTATCGTTGTTTTTGTTATGTCCACAAATTATGTAACCAGGTATGTTTAACATTGGTTGTTTCTTAGTTAGGTTCTCACTCGGGTTCTCATATAAATATACATTTTCTTGTTGGTATATTTTAGCAGTGTATTTAGCAACAATCAGACCTAATCAGAGAACAAAACCTCCATGGTAAAACATCCAAACATCGCGTCTCGTTATGACAGCTGACTCAGCGGTTCCCGATCGCTTCGGGAGCTGCAGGAAATTAGCTATAAAAATAATGTTTAGACAGAAACCAGCGAGCAGCCACGCAATATTATATCCTCGTTACGTTACGGACGGTCTCCGTCTCACTGCAACGTAACGTTCACTCACAATCAACACAGTAGCTGTAAAGATCTCTTTACACAAGAAACTCTCTTTACTTAGCAGAAACTAGACCCTATAGATTTTACAGCCGATTTCGCAACGTGGCCATGTGCTTAAGTGTCTGGTCGCGAATTTGGGGACCCGGGTTCGATCCCGACCGGCGCCAAAATTTACTTCGAATTTTAATGACACAATATTGACACTCTCCACGCCAGCAATGAGTGCCCGTGAGGTGACGCCTGGTAAGCGCCCGCACGGTACAGATATTTCATCAATGGGTAATATGCCGTGATGATATATTTATTTATTTATTTAATAAAATTTTAAGTGTTCTATAATGACAATATTGCATCGAAATGAAATTTCAAATGAATTATTATGCATTGCTGTCAAAATTTTGATTTGCATTTTCCTCTTGCTAAGAGAGGTATTGGATTCATAATAAAAATCGCATATACATATTTTAGTGAATAAACACGTTTTAAAGTCCCTAGAATACGATTATGACATTTTTACGATGATGTCCCTGTAAGTATGTGTGTGTTTGTATGGATGTTGGAAGGACGTATCTCAAGACTTAAGACAGGTTTAACTATGGATTCCTTAATCTAACATTACTGGAAAGAGCTCTGGTAAGGATTTTGTAACAATAGAGTTGTTCACGATTTTCTGTTTTTTTTTTTAATATGTTAAGATTTTCTAAATTCACGTAGTTAATTTGTCACCAGGAGTATGGAATTGAAAAATCACTAAATTTAGAATAAAAAATTATGATATTTGACATCTACGTATACATAATTACTAGCTATCATCCTGACACGGGACTGCTTGTCAAGGCGAACTAAGTCACATGACTGCTCGCGCCTTATTGTATTTAACATTTCTTGCATACCTACACTCTACACCAAAAATTCTACTTATATCTATTCTTTATATTTAGATTTTTTAATTTTAAATTTATTCTATGAAGAAATTTTGTCCTACTCTTCTAATTTTTCGAAATGTTTCCAATTCATTATCGGAATAGACAGTATTTTTGAAGGGTATATGTAATATACCTATAATTTTAAATATTTAACTATTAATACAATAAGAAATAATATAATGTATGTACCTACTTCCCAGAAAAAATCATCAGTAATGTGAGATTTATTACAACAAATTATTATATACCTTATATTTCTTTATCTCTAAATCTATAAAAGATATAATAAAATATTTATATGTATCAGATAGAGAATTTACTCTTCTTTAATACAAGCAAGAACAAAATTTTTCAAAAAATCATATTTAGAATTTTTTTTTAAGAATCTGCTACTGCCGGTTCTCCATTTATTACCATAATCTTGTCAGCTTTTCCCAGTAATGTCCGATTGAGAAATACATAGTTAAACACATATTAAGTATTATAGTTCCTGAGAGATCGTCCTCCCAACTTCCCCATACGCATACACACACATATATACACACAGTCATCTACACAGACACACACATACACACAGACATCATCGTAAAAATATTAAAATTGGATTGTAGGGACCTTAAAACGTGCTTAATTATTAAAATCTGGATATGCGATTTTTAGCATGAATCCAATACCTAGCGAGAAATAAAAATTAGAGGAAATTTTGCTCTCAAGAATCCTAATCTTTTAAGATAATAAATTCTTGTCTCCGTGTAAAACAAGCTTTAGAAATACTTCATCTACGTGTAGCTCCCGTGGTATTCTATGTTGCTACTTGAGTGTAATGTTATATTTAATTGCAGTAGTGATGTCCGTTCACACTGTAAATGAATATTTTTCTTTAATGATTCCCTCATAATTATTTTATTTCTTATAATGACTTAGAAGTTTTGTATTTCAAGAAGTTCTTTGTGTCTTTTGTTAGACTTAGATACACTGAATTAATTTGTATTTAGTTATTCATATTTTGTTTACAATAGAATGGGGATACTCTGGAAGAATGATAATGTAATTTTGGTGTAATTATTTATACGTGGATAGTATTTTATAATTATAATGTAGCTATTGTACTTTTTACCTCTCGGTAAGAGAGGTATTGGATTCATGGTAAAAATCGCATACCTAGATTTTAATGAATAAGCATATTTTAAGGTCCTTACAATCCAGTTTTAACATTTTTACGAAGATGTCTGTGTGTGTGTGGATGTGTGTGTGTGTGTGTGTATGTATGTGTGTGTGTGTATGTATGTTTGTGTGTGTATGTGTGTGTATGTTTGTGTGTATATGTGTGTGTGTGGATGTTGAAAGGACGATTTCTCAAAAACTATAAGACTTAATCTGTTTAACTACGTATTTCCCAATCAGACATTAATAGAAGGTTTTGGTAATAATTGGACAACCGGTAGTAGCAGATTCTTGAAAAAAAATCTAAATATTATTTTTTATAAATTTTTGTTGTTCCTTATTTTAAAGAAAAATAAATTCTCTATCTGATACATTTAAATATTTTGTTACATCTTCTATAGATTTAGCGATAAAAGATAATATAGAAAATAATCTGTTGTAGTAAATCTTATAGCCGAAACAATACCATGGAAACCAATTAAAATATTAAAATGTTTGTAACTGATAGATAAATTGCAGTGCCAGAAATCCATTACTGAAGACTTCTGGGAAGTACATACATATACTATATAACACATACTTTGCAGAAATACTGTTAATTCCGACAATGAATGAATTGGAAACATTTCAAAAAATTAGAAGAGTAGTACAAAATTTCTTCATAGAAAGAATTTAAATTTTAAAAATCTACATATAAAGAATAGATATAAGTAGAATTTTTGGTGTAGAGTGTAGGTATACAAGAAATGTTAAATACAATAGGGCGCGAACAGTCATGCGACTTTGTTAGCCTTGACAAGCAGATATGGGGGCCCGTGTCAGAATGATAGCTAGTAATTATGTACATCATAATTTCTCATTCCAAATTTTCCAATTCCTTGTAGTTTATTTTCTTGATAAGTAAATTTCACACTCCTGGTGACAAATTAACTATGTAGATTTAGAAAATCTTGAAATTTTCTATGAAAAATTCTTACATTTGACGTCTATGTACACAATTGCTAGTTGTGATTTTGACGCGGGCCCCCATATCTGCTTGTTAAGGCCAAGTCACATGACTGCTTGTACCCTATACTTTTGTAACCAAAAACGGAAGTGGCCACAACAGATTTTTTTGTTTACTTTATTTAAATAAAAAAAAAATATTATTTTATATTAAGATATAAAGTTGAGTCAACCTATTCTAAAGGTTAATTATAGATAAAATATCTATTTAGGAAATAGTGGTAGATAAAAATTTACAGCTTTGTACTTCGTATATTTCTATACAAATTGAAAATAAAATAATTACAAATTAAAATATATCGCATGTTTTCTCCCACCCACTTATAAATGGCCAACACATTTATTTCCATGTATGGAGATTAGCGACCTTATATTCTTGTTACTGTCAAAAAATTCCACGCTTTCTCAACGTGTTTAAAGTCCTGAGAATGTGGGGGAAACAAGAATATAAAACAATAAAACCAAAAAAGGATTTAAAATTAATTACAAGAAGAATGATAGAATGCCACCCGTAACCAAAAATTTGGTAGGTTCAATGGCTCGTTGCTTAGTTGCTGGTTGAAAAACCATCAAAATATATTCTTTCATACCTTATCCTATCTTTCCGTGTCTTCCATCTATCTCAACATCCTTGTCTATGCCACATTCATTTGCTTTTCATTGATATTGACATCTGTCAATTTGAATTATCTAAATATGAATCAGAAAAAAACTCGGTTGTTTCACAAAATTAAAGAAAAGTCTTTATTTTACAATTTCGGCTGTTAGTTTTTTTTGATGATGACCTATTATTTTTATTAAACATGAAAATAAAACATACATATAAAGAAAAAATAATACATACATAAAAATAAGAAGAAAAGTACGTTTTCAAGCAAATCTTCCTTTATGTTAGTTGTTTTATATAAATACTTAACATAACTAATAAGATGAATACCGCCAGTGTGTGCAAATGAAAATTAACGCAATCAGTGTTCAATAGACGAAACTACGAGTATACCGTTTAACCTAACACGTAACAGGTTTAGCTACGGAAGAGTTACTTTGAAAGTCTGCTTGTTTGCACCTCAAATATCTGAAAATTCAATAATATTTGCGTGTAAAATATTTACTGTAAATAAAATTAAATATTAAATAAAATAACGGTTAAAACCGATATATTAATTATTTTGTTTTCAATCATGAACGAAAAAAATATATCGCGTTTTCGTTATTTCGTTTTCGTTCTCATTTCGTTTTTAGTCCCTGCACAACATAATGTTGTCTTAGTACGGATCTGTACCATGAAATTAGATATAAAAATATTACTAACAAGATGTACCGTAGTTTAATCACAACTTTGCACATTCCAACATGGAATTAATAAAATATTGTTCTTGTATTTTAACCTTATTGTGTGTTTGTGGAGCAAAAATAAGTGTCAGAATCAATAAAGAATTCGTAGCTGTTGGATCCCAAAATATGAATGGCGAAGACTATTCAAGTATAAGAGTTACATTTTTGGATTTTTTGCCAAATAAGAGTACCAAGATACAAGTTGAAGAAATTGCAAATTTTCACTCCGTTGATACCATATCATTAAAAGAAAACAGTTTAACTAAAATACCTTCAATGTATAATTTACATTTTATTAGTACATTAAATTTTGAAAAGAATTTTTTAACAACCATTCATAATTATGACTTTAGTTGGGTAAATCCAGACGAAATAAATTTATCTTTCAATGAAATTGCTCATATTAAGGAAAATTCATTTCCAAAAAGGTTAAGAAGAATATTATTAACTTGCAACAAACTTATTTCAATATCCTCAGAATGGTTCGAAGGACCAGAAGACTTAGCAAGATTAGATTTGTCCTACAATAATATACAAGCCATCAGAAAGAAATTATTTGAAAATTTTACATATTTGGAAACTTTAAATTTGACTGGAAATCAACTAATGACAATAGATAATTCATCTTTTGCATTTAACAACATTTTAATTTTAAATTTAAAATCGAACTTGCTAACTAAACTTCATTCAGAAATATTTGCAAAAACAAATGTTAACATACGCTATCTAGATCTCCGAAACAACAAATTGAACTTTTTAACTTCAAATTTATTTGAAAAACTATACCACGTGGAAAAAACCTGGTCCCGGCGATTTTTCGGAAACATTATAAAACCAAATTTCGAAATATCTCTTGCTGGGAATCCTTGGAGATGTGCCTGTTTAAAGAAAATAGAAAGGATGCTATCAAAGTACGATGTAGGACAAATTGAAAGCAAAAATAGTAGCAGTCAACCAACTTGTGTGGAAGGCATATATTATAAAGAATTGTGCATAGAAGAAGTTGATACAGAGTTGGATGCAACACTTATGAAATCATTTATGAGGGAGGAACAGTCGATTTGTTCGAAAAGAAAAAGTAGAATGAGAATAACTAATAAAAATAAAACTCAAAATATGACTACACCAATTCCATAAAGGTATGTAATTTATATAAAAATCAGATGTGGCCGGCACATTACTATCAATCATGTGCATTGTGTACAAACTCTAAAGGGCGCGACCAGTCACATGACTTTGATAACCTTGGCAATCAGATATGGAAGCCCGTAACAGAATAACAGCTATTAATTATGTCTATAACTGACAAATATCATAAAGTGTCATTCAAAATTTCATTTTTGCTATTATATATTTTTTTCTCAACAACTGAATTCCACACTCCTAATAACAAATAAACCACAAAATTATGACATTTGTCAGTTATGGACAT
This sequence comes from Harpalus rufipes, assembly GCA_951394225.1. Classification (NCBI taxonomy): domain Eukaryota; kingdom Metazoa; phylum Arthropoda; class Insecta; order Coleoptera; family Carabidae; genus Harpalus; species Harpalus rufipes. The sequence goes on along the minus strand of OX596283.1, from coordinate 19,060,993 downwards.
AATTAATAGCTGTCATTTTGACCCCATATCTGCTTGTCAAGGTCAGCAAAGTCACGTGATTGCTCGCCCTCTATACATAAATTTTCTTGAAAAGACCCAATATTTCCAGTAAAATTATTTCATAAACAAAGTATGCAAATTGCACTTGACACTGACATCTTCTTCTACTCATTTTTGTTTTGCGTGTCGTCCTCATTCAGTTGCTTTTCTCTCAAGTCTTCCGCAATACAGTCCTTACATCTTATCTTTTGTCTTCCTCTATTTCTTCCACATTCTTAATAGAAGATGATATGTATGTAAAAACAGATATTTGTTACAGGAAAAGTGTATCATGTCTCGTGTCCACTACGATAAGAATATCATAACCGCAAATGAAGAATGAAAATGAAATATACATCACTTCTTAATTGTTACAGCAGTTGTATGAAAATTAAATATACTTATATATTGTAAACAGTATTATAAGAAATAAAATATTACTAATAGTTACGAAAGGCCGAAGAAAATAAACCATATGAGTGATAAAAAGAAACTTCAGTGCTGACATAACAAAAATATTGAGAAAAATTCAATTGAAATTTAAATAAATTTGATTTTTATAATTATTTTTTAGTAGGCTATGTATGAGAAACAGTTGAGTTTAAATGAAAACGAGCAAATATTTGTGAATAGTGATCTATTTAATTTCCATCCTAAATAATTAAATTGACAAATTGCAGTTTTTGTCTTTCATACATAGCCTACTGAAAATAAGTTAAAAAAATAAAATTTATTTAAATTTCAATTGAATTTTTCTCACGTATTTTTGTTATATAAATTACATAAAATGATTACATGGCCGAATTCAGAAAAAAATGTGCTATTGAATGGGCCTAAAAAAATCTCATTTAAAACATTATAACTTTGTATTGAACCACTGGTTTAAAAAATATTTTTCTCTATTCGGATGTCCCCCTATGTATTCTATAAGATTGTCATATATATTTTATTGTTTGTTTAAAGGAAATTAATAAAAAAAATCTGATGTGGCCAGCACATTACCTTCCGTTAACCTGTGTATTATGTACAAATTCCATACATAAATTTTCTTGCAAAGATCCTATATTTCCAGTAAAATTATTTCATATACAAATTATGCAAATTGCACTTGAAACTGACATCTTATTCTGTAGCTTTTTCAATTCGTTAGGGGGTTGCTATATTTTTTATTTTCTTCATCGGCTCATTTCTGTTTTGCGTGTCGTCCTCATTTAGTTCCTTTTCTCTTCCGCAATACAGTCCTTCCATCTTATCTTTGGTTTCTTCAAGCTATTCATACTTCTTCCAATATATTCTTCATCTCTCCTTATGACATGTTCAAACCAATGTAATCGTCCCTCTTGTAATTTTTTAGAAACATCTATCACTCGAACCATTTCCCTTATCTTTTAAATCCTTATCTTACTTTTCCGTGTCCTCCCTAATATCTACCTCAACATCCTCATCTCTGCCACATTCATTTTCTTTTCATTGATACTGACATCTGTCAATTTGAATTATATGAATATATTAGCAGTTTCCATGGTTAGCATAGCTGTATAAAATGCAATCATATCGTATAGGGAATAATATATTTTTTAATTTATAATAACATTAAATATCAATAAATGATATTTAACTGCTTTTTTTTTTCAAGTAAAACTGTTAAAAGTTGCAAATGAGGGTACTTCCGGTGGACCAATTATAACCAAAATCTAATCATGTCTGCATATACATCTAAACACAAAGAATACGAAAAAAATATAATTTTTGGAATTGTGGTATTGGAGTTATACGATCCGAAACGATCGTCACATGCACACACAGACGCGCACACAAACATACATACAGACATCATCGTAAAAATAGTAAATTCGTATTGTAGGCACCCCAAAACGTGCTTATCCATTAAAAACTCACTCGAATTTTTTGATCAAAAACAATACCTTCTTTACCTAAAGGTGACGGAAGGTAAAAATGCAATTTTCACTTATATCATTATATTTGAATGTCTAGTCTGATCAATACTAGAAAAATAAATTTATAAATATAATAACTATTATAAAGAATAGGCATAAGTTACCTTGTTATAATTTCAAATGACAAATTGAGATCCCTGTATTATTAAGCTCCAAATAACTTATTCAGTAATAATAAACATTACTTTCCTACCCTATCCAGGTGCAAATAGAATTGAAATAATTTAATTAGTCTCCTGATGCACCAAAAAAACCATATATTCCTTCAACCCTTCAACAAATTCGCTGTTGTACAGTCTCCCCTCTAAGTTCTACCAATCAATATTTCACTAAGAAGTGGATAAGTTTTCTGACTGACTATTTACATTATATAGTATCTCGACATTATATGTAACATGTTATACATGTATTACGTGCTCCTCCCCTTGCAGACATGTTAGGCCTTTGTTGAAATGTAACTATAACAACGCCTTGTAACGTCAAGAACCCTAGACCAGGGTTATATTCAGGGGAGAAAAGGAAATATTGGTATCTGAGAAGAAAGGACTCAAAAGGTGTAAGGGAATTTTGAATGCTGTGGTACTAGCTCTGATATTACACGAAGAATGAAAGAAGTTTGGTGATTCAGGTAATGTATTTATAAATGTATAAATTTTGGTGTTAATGAATACTTGAAATCTCAGTCATACAGTATTTATTCTTACAAAACGAACGTTTCTGTACACTATATACAGAATATTAATAACAAAAAATCCGGTATTTATAAAATTAGCTGTAATGATTGTAATAAAGTTTACATCGGTCAAACTAAAAGACAATTGACATTTTTATCATCTAAAAAGCAATAATCCAGAGAAATATAATCACAGAATTAACAATTCTAATATTAAACTTTTAAATCATATTAATAATGATAGATATTTAGAGATGCATACGAGAGTTTAATAATAAATAAATTTAAAAATAATTTGATGAACGCAGATCTTGGTCCCATGCCAAACTCTAAACTATTCGATTTAATATACTACTATGTCAAAAAATCTGTTGTGGCCAGCACAATACCTCTCGCCACTTCCTTTTTTTGGTTAAATAAGTATATTGCACGAGCAGTCATGTTACATTGTTGGCCTTGACAAGCAGATGTGGGGGTCCTTTCAGGATGATAATTAGTAATTATGTACATAGATGTCAAATGTCAGAATTTTTCTTTAAAAAATTCAAGATTTTCTAAATTCACGTAGTTAATTTGTCACCTAGGAGTGTGGAATTTACTTGCCGAGGAAAATAAACCACATGAAATAGGAAAATCACTAAATTTAGAATGAGAAATTATGATATTTGACATCTATATACATAATTACTAGCTATCATTCTGACATGTGTCCCCATATCTGCTTGTCAAGGCAAACATATATACCTACACCCTACACCAAAATTTTTTCTTATATCTATTCCATATATTTAGATTTTTTTAAATTTAAATTCATTCTATGAAGAAATTTTGTACTATACTAATGTTTCCAATTCATTGGCGGAAGTAACAGTATTTCTGAAGGGTATGTGTAAAATACCTATAATCTTTAACTATTAATACATTAAGAAATAATATAATGTATGTACTTTCCAGAAAAAGTCTTCAGTAATGTCTCCGAATTTCTGACACTGACATTTATCTGTCAGTTACAAACAATTTAAATTTTCAACTATTTTCCATGGCATTCTTTCGGCTGTAAAATATAATAATAATAATAATAATAATAAATTTATTTGCTTAGAAAATAAATTTCATACAAATGGATTGGTAACAAAATTTACATTAAGAATAAAAGTATATAAACATATAAGTATTTTCATTTATAAGTATTACACATAAATATTAAATATAAATTTTATACATTTAAAGCAAAAGCTCTAAGTTTTAACGCAGTGTTACAATAGTAGAAGATGTCAGCTACTTTTCCTTGGGCCAGGTCGGTCGGGTCCGCTAATAATTCCATGTTGGCCGCTTCTGAATTGTTGTTGCTGTGAGATGTGTGTTTGGATAAGTATTTTTCGCGGATTGGGTTGTAAAGAGGACAACTAAAAAGGAAGTGATTTATGGTATTTGGTTCATAGAGATTACATATACTACAAAGCTCTTCGTTTGTAAATTTGTGGTAGAAGCCATCTTTGCTGAGGGAAAAATGGTTAATATTGGCTGTTCTTAATTGACTGAAAAGTCTAAGGAATTTGAAAGGAGGTTTTTGGGTTAGGTAGTTAAAACTTGTGATGTAGTTTTGGTAATAGTGGTTGTAGGAAGAGTCTGCAATTCTTTTATTATCTACCTCGTACAGTACTTCATTGTAGGCATGTACTATGCTATCTAAGTTGTCTTTTAATAAGACACAACTTTGTGTTTCCCACAACCAGGTAAAATTAGCTTTGAAAAGTACTGCTTCAAGTCTTCTTACCCAGTTGTATTTCAATTGTAAAATATATTACAACAGATTATTTTATATATTATATTTCTTTTATCTCTAAATCTATAGAATATATAATAAAATATTTAAATGTATCAGATAGAATATTTAATTTCCATTAATATTTCCAAGAAAAATTTTCAAAAAATAATATTTAGATGATTTTTTTTCAAGAATCTTCTACTTCCAGTTGTCCAATTATTACCAAAACCTTTTCAGATCTTCCCATGAATGTCCGATTGGGAAATACGTAGTAAAACAAATATAAAGTTATAGTTTTTGAGTAATCGTCCTTCCAACATCCCACATACACACATACACACACACACACACACACACACATCATCGTAAAAATGTTAAAATCGGATTGTAGGGATCTTAACACGTGCTTATTCAATAAAATCTGGATATGCGATTTTTAGCATGAATCCAATACCTCTTTTAGCGAGAGGTAAAAAGTACCGGAAATTGGTCAATAAAACACAAAATATGCATTATTCTTCCAAATTTATTTCTGGCTCTGAATCAACCTCTCGGTCATTTATCAAAAACTGGCCCACTCAACCAAGCTCGCGGTTTTCTCGATAGATGGCTCTGCATGTGGTTAGTTACCTCTGCAGGCTTAATATATTTGTGGGATGTTTATCATCCGTCCGCTCAACCTTCTCAGTGCCTCCTAGAGGCGTCAGTACACCACACTGAAGAGCTTCAATAAGAGCGAAACGGGACTGTGGTTCTAGTTAAGTGGATCAGTCTCTGATAAATGTCCGAGAGATTGATTCAGAGACTGAAATCTTGTGAAACGTGGCAAGTGTTTTAAATATTATAATATTATTATTTATAATCAAATATTATTTGCCCCGCAAAACTTTATTCGATGCTTAATACCTAAAGATTTTGAGAATAAAATTCTAAATTTTGCAATGCCAATATTAGTTTATTTAATTCCATTTAATTAATATTTTTTATATAAAAATTATATAGAATACAAATACTCCTCATTAAAATAACCATAACAATGACTTTTCATCCCCATTCCCCCTCTGGCATGAATCCCTTATAGAATCACTCATCACCCTGTACATATTACACCCCATGTTCGCTCTATATACTGCTATACATTCAATACAGAGAGTATAACGACTTCTGTGCACGTTACATGATCACGCATCAAGCACCGCGATCACGTTGTCAATTATCCGGTACGAGCGACGCGTGGGGCCCAACAATGGCACCCTGGGCCCCGGGGCGGAGCACCGCACGATTGGCCAGGCGAAAAATTGTTTATGCACAGGGAAATTATGGTTTTGTTGGAGTTTGCAGAGTGTGAAATGATGTTTCATGTTAGTAAAGCTGAATAATAAGATTAATATGTGTATTGAAATATATTTTCTTTGTAATATTTTATTTGGATTGGATACACATAAATTTATTGCATATTAAAAGAGGAAAAATGTTTTTGAATTTTTTTTCCAGGAAACTACAAATATAAAAATAAAAATCTGACAACAAAATTGTTTAAAATCAATATTTTTAAATAAATTTGGACTACTTTTTACCTTCCGTCACCTATAGGTAATGATTTTATTGGAAAAATAAAATCGATTGCAACAATTGTTTTTGAGAAATTTATACAAAATACGTAGAATTGACATCAGATTTTTTGTACATAATTTTTGTAAATAAAAAATCTGACGTGGCCAGCACATTACCTTCCGTCAATCCTGTGTATTATGTACAAATTCCATAGGGCGCAAGCAGTCATGTGACTTTTCTGACCTTGGCAATCAGATATGGGGGCCCGTATCAGAATAATAGGTATTATGTCTATAATTGATAAATGTCAAAATTTTTCATTCAAAATTTAATTTTCTTGCAAAACATCCTATATTTCCAGTAAAATTATTTCAAAACAAACTATGGAAAATGCACTTGACACTGACATCATCTTCATCTTCTTCTTTAGCTTTTCTCATTTGTTAGGGATCGCTATTTTTTATTTTCTTCTTCCACTCATTTCTGTATTGCATGTCGTCCTCATTCTGTTCCGTTACTTTCAAGTCTTTCGTAATACAGTCATTCCATCTTATCTTTGGTCTTCTTTTGTTTAGTCTACCTTCTATTACTAAGCTATACATTTTTCCAATATATTCATGTCTCCACGTGACATGTTCAAACCAATGTAATCGTCTTTCTTGTATTTTTCTATAAACTTATATTACTCGAGCCATTTCCCTTATTCTTTCATTCCTTATCCTATCTTTCCGTGTCTTCCCCAATATCTATCTCAACATCCTCATGTCTGCCACATTCATTTTCTTTTCATTGACACTGACATCTGTCAGAATTTTCTTAATATAGTAGCTGTTTCCATGGTTATAGCATAGCTGCCTGATTTATAAAATTTAATTTCTTTATAACTCTTTAACTCTATATCCATTGAATATGGAATATGAATTGCAATCAATTCGTATAGATAAGAATATACTATAATATTTATAATAACATTAAATGTTAAAAAATGATATTTAACAGTGCTTTTTTCAAGAAAAACTGTTTAAATCTTCATAAGAGGTGACGGAAGGTAAAAACATCACTACCCCTATTTGTTATTATTATATATAGATGAATATCGACGGATGATGGATAAATTGAAGGAAATAAAATAATATACTCCTTGTTGTAAACGTTTCGGATTTTATTAATCCATCCTCAATGCTGGAGGACAAGGTAGAATAAAAATGTTACAGAATAAAAAATAGCATAGCCCAGCTATTATTCTGTAACATTTTTATTTTTCCTTTTCCTCCAGATTGAAGATGAATTAATAAAATCCGAAACGTTTGCAACAAGGAGTATATTCTTTATTTCCTTCAATTTATCCATCATCAGTCGATATTCTTCTACTTATTACATATTTGGATACGAACTATACATCGATTATTATGTATGTACAGTAAAATTTATGAACGATGTCCGATCAAGGTGTTATCTACGAATTGTATGAATTCAGATTTTTGTTCCGCCTATTTTGACAAATTCCGTAGTGTAGTTTGCTTAGTTTTTATGAGGGTACTTACGATACTACTGTTATTTTATTATTATAAATATGTATTAAAGTAAAAGCATTCAAAATTCAAAAATAAGTTAACTGCTAAGTTTATTAGCAAATGTTAAACCAAATATGTGAAAAATAAGATAATGACACAATGTCAGTGACTGATAGAAAATAACGTTATACGTACGGCTATGAATCAAGGTAATGTATCTGAATTAATATATAAACTTACGTTACAGCGAAAGTATTATCAACAACGAGCATCGTTTTAAAGTGGAATGTCCTAACTTAGTCGAAACAATATGAATTTTTGAAATACAAGCGTGTTATATCCATCCTTATTGCACACGCTTATAGCCTTGCAAAGGATAGAGATAAATGTATACCAATTTGTTAATTCGTTCATGATACAGATAGCCTTGATCGGACATCTTTAAATTTTTTTACTGTATACAAAATCATATCTTCGGTAACACTAACAAGTAAAAAACTGAATCTGCCCTGCCATGCCATGCCATATGTGATATAGGCGAGGCCCCCAGCAATCCTACATTCATTTCCTAGTAGTCATTGTCATCACACGTACCTACACAATCTGTCATCACACATCATATGTACTGGTACGAGTACAGCAGCAGTTTGAATCATTGGCTGCTGTGATTGAACATACAATGACGGGATAACTCAATTCAGCCCGAATTTGATTGCTTGGATTACGCGTGCGATCATCATTATGTATTGATTACTTACACATGGGTAGGTAAACTTTACCAGATATTATACAACACGAATTATAACGGCGTGATTCACTTTGCATACGCTTAAATTGTGGATGAATGTTTCCTATAAATTATATTTAAAGCGTTACTTGTCTCGATAGACAATATTCAATTTATTAATGAATATAATACAGTAATTTTCATAATTTTTAATTACTTACCTCTTAAATTAGATTCAAGTGTTTTATACATATTTTCTCAACCCCTTTGTTACGCAGGTCATTTTGCAAATGATGCAGCGTTAACAGATGAATATCACTGTCAAAAAACTAATCATTTTACATTAATAATGGTGGAAAATGTTAAAAATAAGAAATTGCAAAATACCTAATAAATAAAACACACGCTGAAATCTTAATTTATACAATTAGTAAAACTTTATGCGATGATTAAGATAGAATAAAAATAAATTTACGCTTTTGGTACCCGAGTAAACTTTTAAATACCTGGTAAAAATGGTTTTAATAATCGAATACATATTTCAAAATCTGAACATTGATTATATAAACTATCAAACCAAGTAATATTGTCAAAAGTAGGTATTTAACAGTTAATCAACTCGAAATTAGAAAAAAACGCATTACTAAATCTGTCATGTTTAAACCAATGTATCTTCTAGAAACTTCTAACACTAGAGTTATTTTCCTTATTCATTTATTTTTTACCGTATCTTTCCGTGTCTTCCCCAACATCTATCTCAACATCCACATTCATTTTTTTTTCATTGATACTGACATCGCTCAATTTGAATTATATACATATATTAGCAGTTTCCATGGTTAGAATAGCTGGCTGAGTCATGAAATTTAATATCTTTATAATCCTTTAACTCTATATCTATTGAATATGAAGTATAAAATGCAATGAAATAGAAAATAATATATTCTTTAAGTTATAATAACGTTAAATATCAATAATTGATATTTAACTTCGTTTTTTTCAAGAAAAACTATTAAAATCTTCAAATGCGGGTACTTCCGGTTGATCAATTATAACCAAAATCTAATCACCTCTTCTTCTGGATGTAAACTTGAGGAATACGAAAAAAATATAATTTTTGGAATCGTGGTATTGAAGTTATGCGATCCGAAACTTTCGTCACCCACAGTCAGACACATATACACACAAACACACATAATAGACATCAACGTAAAAATGGTAAATTTGTATTATATGGACCTTAAAACATGCTTATTCACTAAAAACTCATCATTGAATTTTTTGACCAAAGACAATACCTTACTTACTTAAAAGTGACGGAAAGTAAAAATTCATAATTTTATTCTGTTATGTATAAATCACGCCATAAAGTATTACGGAACAGCTAATATTTAAAAAAAAAAACTGATTTCCCATGTTAAATACCTATTTCACGGATTCTTGTGTTCATTCTGTAGAAAAAGTACAATCAAAACCTAAAGGATGAAATTCAATATTTACATAAAGATAAATTTAAAAGAAAGAACTTCAAATATATAAAATACTTAGGAAAACTAAATATTTAAAATGATTTACTATTTATATATGTAACAAAATTATCCTCTTAATTCTACAAGGAGTTCCACCAAAATAAAAATCATCAAATTTATTATCCTGCACACGACTCATCTCGAGTCTCCCCCATTTTATATTTCGTCCACCCTCAATGCAAACGAGTCGCCATCACCATCACCGCTATAAAACAATTTCCCTGCTACGGCAGGGGCTCTGGCAGAGTCCGCGCCGCGTTCGGGCGCCCGACACCGACATTCGCAGTTGAGTCACGTTTCTCGATGACATCCACAAAATTGAACCCGGAGAATAGCGGAGCGTATAGCGTATGAAATGTGCCAACCCCCGCCAGCAGCAACGGAGAATACACTGTATCACACAGGGAAATAAGGGAGACATTGTACAATAACGATATAACGGGGGATTGGATAGGGATGGTGTATGAGCCAGGCCCAGTGGATATCAACTTCAGATTGTTTCAAATATTTTTAATAGTTCTGAATTTAGATCATTTTTAATGTTATTCAAATAAATAATAATAAAATATGTACAATAAGGCAACCTACGATAAGCCTCTCTCGTGGATTTTGATGACCAAAAAAATGGAAATGGATAAAAAATTTATCAATTCGCAATGAAAATTCTAAAGATTTAAAGAATGTAATGCAATTATGATTAGGGAGTACTGTAAAGCAGCATTTCTCAACCGGGGGTCTAATTCTAAAGGGGTCCGCTAGTTCCTTACTATATAATTGTTCCCAATCATTTTTACCTCTCGCTAAGAGAGGTATTGGATTCATGCTAAAAATCGCATATCCAGATTTTAATGATTAAGCACGTTTTAAGGTCCCTACAATCCGATTTTAACATTTTTACGATGATGTGTGTGTGTGTGTGTATGTATAGGTGTGTGTGTGTATGTGTGTGGGACGTTGGAAGGACTATTACTCAAAAACTATAAGACTTAATGTTTGTTTAACTACGTATTTCCAATCGGAGCTGAAAAGGTTTTGGTAACAAATATATTTGTCGAGGAAAATAATCCACATTGATTTGGAAAAGTTATTGACAATACTTTCGCTGTAACGTAAGTTTACTTATTACTTCAAATTTAATATCTTGATTCACCGTACGAATAACGTTTTTTCTGTCAGCGTCACTGACATTGTGTCAGTATTATTTTTGACGTATTTAGTTTTACATTTGCTGATAAACTTACCAGTTACTTATTTTTTAAATTTTGAATGATTTTACTGTAACATATATTTTTATAATAATAAAATAACAGTAGTATCTTATGTACCCTCATAAAAACTAAGCAAACGACACTACTGAATGGGCGGAGCTAAAATTTTAATTCATACAATTCGTAGTTCACCTTGCTTGGACATATTTAATTTTTACCTCTCGCTAAGAGAGGTATTGGATTCATGCTAAAAATCACATATCCAGATTTTATTGAATAAGCACGATTTAAGGTCCCTACAATCCGATTTTAACATTTTTACGATGATGTCTGTGTGTGTGTGTGTGTGTGGATGTGTGTATGTGTGTGTGTGTATGTGGCATGTTGGAAGGACGATTACTCAAAAAATATAAGACTTTATATTTGTTTAACTACGTATTTCCCAATCGGACATTCATGGGAAGATCTGAAAAGGTTTTGATAACAATTGGACAACCGGAAGTATAAGATTCTTGAAAAAAAATCTTCTAAAAATTATTTTTTGAAAATTTTTCGTGGTAATATTAAAGAAAATTAAATTCTCTATCTGATACACTTAAATATTTTATTATATATTCTATAGATTTAGAGATAAAAGAAATATAATATATAAAATAATCTGTTATAAATTTTACAGCCGAAAGAATGCCACGGAAAATAGTCGAAAATTTAAATTGTTTGTAACTGACAGATAAATGTCAATGTCAGAAATCCGGAGACATTACTGAAGACTTTTTCTGGGAAGTACATAGATTATAATTATTTCTTAATGTGTTAATTGTTAAATATTTAATATTATAGGTATATTACACATACCCTTCAGAAATACTGTTACTCCCGACAATGAATTGGAAACATCTCGAAAAATTAGAAGAGTAGAACAAAATTTCTTCATAGAATGAATTTAAATTTAAAAAATCTAAATACAAGGAATAGATATAAGTAGAATTTTTGGTGTAGAGTGTAGGTATACAAGAAATGTTAAATACATTAGGGCGTGAGTAGTCATGTGACTTTATTGGCCTTGGCAAGCAGATATGAGGGCCCAAGTCAGAATATCATAATTTCTCATTCTAAATTTAGTGATTTTCCAATTCCATGTGGTTTATTTTCCTCGACAAGTAAATTCCACACTCCTGGTAACAAATTAACTACGTGAATTTAGAAAATCTTGAAATTTTTAATGAAAAATTCTGACATTTGACATCTATGTATATAATTACTAATTTTCATTCTGAACGGGCCCCCACATCTGTTTGTCCAGGCCAACAATGTAACATGACTGTTCGCGCCCTATACTTATGTAACCAAAAAAGGAAGTAGCGAGAGGTATTGTGCTGGCCAAACAGATTTTTTTACTGTAGTTATTAAACAATAAATAAATCATATTCCACCGTCGTTATCTACATGGCCTTGATTGTGCACCCTGCATCGGATATGTCATATAGAAGGGGTGGTGCCACGTATCGCACGCAGCGAACAGACAGCCAGATAATTACGTATTCATGTCGCGAGGGACTGAAGCTGGTGGGCTCCGGCCCTTCGCCCCTGCGCCTCCGCCAAGCCGCAATGAGGAAATAAAGACGCGATTGATTCTGAATGCGACATGGAGGGTGAGAAGAGAACCAGACCACCGCTAGCGATACGTGATGGCGACAGTTTGAAACTTTCAAATATTTCAAGATCTGCTGGGATTATGAATGGAATAGCTAATAAACGAAAGAAATATGAAAAATGTAAATGGTGTACCTATGTAAAAGTTGGAAAGTATGGAATAAAGTTAAATAAATTTCTAATTTTTTATTTTATTTTATTTTATTTGTGAATTTATAGAATCGTACCCATCACTTTCATACATACAATATTTCTCAAATACAGGGTGTATCACGGAAAGTGAAATATAGGCGTTTAACATGGGTATTCAGTTTTTCCTTGCGCATTGCTCCCCTAATTATTTTAGACAAAAAGTTTCAAATGGATGTCCTAAAGCAAAAATTCTACATCCGAATCAATAAAAAAAAATATTTTGGCTACTTCATAACTGCAGAAATAAAATATTATTGTATTATTAATTGAATATGTGTTTAAATTATAGGTAGGTTAATATTACATATATCCTTAAGAAATACCGCTAATACCGTCAATGAATTTGAAGAATTTTGAACATATTAGAATAGTAGAACAAGATTTCTCATAGAACGAAAGAAGAGATGCAACTTCAATTATTTGTGTGTACAAAAAATGTTAAATTTGTTACATATAGGGCGCGAGCAGTCATGTGACTTTGTTGGCCTTGGCAAGCATATATGAGGATCCGTGTCAGAATGACGGCTAGTAGTTATTTACATAGATGTCACAATTGTCATATGTCATAATTTTTCATTCAAAATTTGAAAATATTCTGATGTTTATTTGTCATCCATAGTATGGAATATACTTGCCGAGAAAAATAATCCACATGGATTTGGAAAATCATAATGTTTTGAATGAAAACTTATAATACTTGACACCTACGTACATTAATAGCTGTCATTCTGACACGGGTCCCCATATCTGCGTGCCAAGGCCAACAAAGTCATATAACTGCTTGCGCCCTATGGAACTAAAAATGAAAATGACGAGAGGTATTGTGCTGGACACAACAGATTTTTTTGCAATATTTTTTTGTGAATAGTGAATTCTTTATCATTTAAAAAAAAATGTTAACTAAAGTCTAACTTAAATTTCGCCACTTAATTTCAAATGTTCAGGTAGGGGTATAATTATTTAAAATGATAATGCAAATTTTGTTTTCCACTGCCTAACGTACATAGTATCCAAAACACTCAGACCCAGTAGTATTTTAATATTTGTCAGTAGAGTCATCACCGATTGTCAATATTATTCAAACAAAAAGTGTCCTACATTGATATTACTATCATTTTATTTGTTTCGGATATATAACTAAATTTTAAAATGTCATTAACATAATTTGTCGTTTACGCTGTTCTATTTTTGCTTGAAATTAAATCTGACATTTCTGATTTGCCTCTCTTGCTAATCTTTACAGCAGGTGAACTTTACTTTTAAAATAAGATCGGAAACCAGGAGCGTTTTCTCTTGAGTTTTTCCCGCCTCATCGACGCTCGTCTCATTTCCGCGATTCTGTCTCTGACTCAACGCGTTCATAACCTTTTATCTATATTGTTTTACCCGGTAGCCGGCCTGGAAATATTCATACAGACAATAAAGACGTCTACACAAGATAAGTTATATGTGATGAATAATTATGATGAAATAATTGAACATAAACCAGATTATCGGTAATGGTCTGATTTTATTGTAGTAGGACGATGATCCATGAGTCATCTTATCATAGCAGTAAATTTACGGAAAGTTATATTGTTTTGCATGACAGTTACAAAAACAGAATTGAATCGTCTCATTATTCATATTCATTTTTACCTCTCGCTAAAAGAGGTATTGGATTCATGCTAAAAAGCGCATATACAGATTTTAATGATTAAGCACGTTTTAAGGTCCTTACAATCCGATTTTAATATTTTTACGATGATGTCTGTGTCTGTGTGTGTGTGTGTGATTTCTGAAAAACTATAATACTTAATATCTGTTTAAGTACGTATTTCTCAATCGGACATTACTGGGAAGAGCTGAAAAGGTTTTGATAATAATTGGACAAGCAGAAGTAGCAGATTCTTAAAAAAATCTTCTAAATATTACTTTTTGAACATATAAATATTCTATTATATCTTTTATAGATTTAGAGATAAAGAAATAAGGTTAATCTATTGTAATAAATCTCAGCCCAAATAATGTCATGGAAACCAATTCAAAATTAAAATGTTTGTACCTGACAGATAAATGCCAGTGTCAAAAATCCAGAGACATTACTGAAGTATTTTCTGGAAAGTACATACATTATATTATTTCTTATTGTATTAATAGTTAAATATTAAAAATTATACGTATATTACATATACCCTTCAAAAATACTGTCAATTTCGACAATGAATTGGAAACATTTCAAAAACTCTTCAGTAGGACAAAACTTCTTTCATAAAATCAATTTCAAATTAAACAAACTAAATATAAGGAATATATATAAGTATAATTTTTGGTGTAGTGTAGGTATGCAAGAAATGTTAAATACAATAGGGCGCGAACAATCATGTGACTTTGTTGACCTTGACAAGCAGATATGGGTGCCGTGACAGAATGATATCTAGTAATTATGTACATAGATGTAAAATATCATAATTTTTCATTCTAAATTTAGTGATTTTACAATTCCATGTGGTTTATTTTCTTTTACACTCCTGGTGACAAATTAACTACATAAATTTAGAAAAATTCTGACATTTGACATCTATGTACATAATTACTAATTGTCATTCTGACACGGGCCCCCATATCTGCTTGTCAAGGCCAACAAAGTCACATTACTTCACGCGCCCTATACTTATGTAACCAAAAACGGAAGTGGCGAGAGGTATTGTGCTGGCCACAACAGATTTTTTTATAAAAACATAATCTCCACGTACTGTAATTGTACATCACACACCAATTTCACTATTGTCAACATTCGTTACAAACTTTTCAGGAAAATAATCCCCTGAAGAAGACACATGTAGTGTCGAAACTAGTTGGGTACGACAATAAAATTGATTGAAATCCAGGAATATCGTTATCTTTCATAAATATTTATTGGCTGGAAAACTTCTTGACTGGATGTGGATGATGTGGAAATAAAATTTACTGGATAAATTTTATTTTTTGGCCTCTACTAGTTTCGGCACGGCCGAAAAATAAAATTTGTTTGACTGCTATCCAGTAAATTTTATTTCCACATCATAAATATTTATATTTCACCAATTCTTGTTACAACTCCATATACCATAATCTCCTATCACTAAGCAAATCGCCCATCATCATAACAATCACATCTACCACTACCACTATCCTTCGTCTCTATCCTCAGTTGTATAAGTTTTGTAACATCTAATCACAAAATGAATCCCGTATCTCCGATTCTCGCCTCGTGTCTGATTGTGAGTGGAGGGTTGAAGTGGAGCGCCCTCGACGGCGCCAAGGGCCCTCGACGCCTCGAGCCCCGGCCCTTGACTCCGATGAAGAACCTCTCCACAAGTCACAAGACCTGCTGCTGCTGCCGTCATTTGTTCTCAGCCGCCCGGTGACGTAAGCCCGGTAAAGAAAGATACAGACGGTAGAGATTGCAAACTGTTCGTACAGTTTATATATTTATATATCAAATATGTTTGTCCAAATATTTAGTAAAATGAAATGATTTTTACTGTAGTTGCATACAAATTTTTGTTTACGTCCACAATAAAAAATCTGTTGTGGCCAGCACAATGCCTCTCGCCAATTCCGTTTTTGGTTACATAAGTATAGGGCGCAAGCAGTCATGTGATATCGTTGCCCTTCACAAGCAGATATGGGAGCCCGTGTCAGAATAACAATTATGTACATAGATGTAAAATATCAGAATTTTTTATTAAAAAATTCAAGATTTTCTAAATTCACGTAGTTAATTTGTCACCAGGAGTGTGGAATTTACTTGTCGAGGAAAATAAACCACATGGAATTAGAAAATCATTAAATTTAAAATGAAAAATTGACATTTGACATCTACGTACATACTTACTAGCTATCATTCTGACACGGCCCCCCATATCTGCTTGTCAAGGCCAACAAAGTCTGGTAACTGCTCGCGGCCTATTGTATTTAACATTTCTTGTATATCTACACTCTACACCAAATATTCAACTTATATCTATTCTTTATATTTAGATTTTTTAATTTTAAATTCATTCTATAAAAAAATTTTGTCCTACTATTCTAATTTTTCGAGATGTTTCCAATTAATTGTCGAGATTAACAGTATTTCTGAAGGGTATGTGTAATATATCTAACCTATAATTAGTAATGTCTCCAGCTTTCTGACACTGACATTTATCTTTCAGTTACAAACCTTTCAAATTTTCAATTGGTTTCCATGACATTATTTGGGCTATGAGATTTATTACAACATATTATTATATACCTTATATTTCTTTATTTCTAAATCTATAAAAGATATAATAAAATATTTATATGTATCAGATAGAGTATTTACTCTTCTTTAATAATAGCAAGAATAAAAAATTTCAAAAACTAATTTTTAGTAGATTTTTTTAAGAATCTGGTAATTCCGCTTGTCCAATTATTACCAAAACTTTTTCAGCTCTTCCCAGTAACGTCCAATTTAGAAATACGTAGTTAAACAAATATTAAGTATTATTGTTTTTGAGAAATCGTCCTTCCAATATCCGCGCGCACACACACACACACACTCACACACATCATCGTCAAAATATTGCCATAATTGTCGGCAATCTTAGAAACATCGTCCTTGCAATAGCAAAATACACAATATAATACCAAGAATTAACAAAACTACTAACACACAACGAAACACAAATTTCGATGCCAAAATCATCTTTTTCTATTTCGGTGTTCTTATGTTTCTATAAACGCACTGTTTTGTACTGCAAACACGACGTTTAGAAGATCTATAAGCGTACTATTTTTGGCGCCTTTCATGTTCTAGAGTTGGTAGTCATGCTTTCATAACTGACAGATGACAGGTAACCTCAAAATGGTAAGTTGTTGATAATATTTCAACATATTACTTTTAATTATGGATTTTTATACTTTCTTTAGGTGATAGGACTAGAAAAAAATATAATATTAATTTCACAACCAGAATCAGACCTTGAATCATAAATACAATAAACCTTGCAATACACTAATTAATCAATAGTTGACAAAATATGAAATTTCAATTGTTAGCGAGAAGCGTTACCAACATAAACATAACTAACAAAAAAATACCTAGTCATAATTTGACGTCGCAATTTAAATAAATTTAATCGTAAAAATACCTCAATAGAAAAAATAGTATAAAAAACACGTATCATAAGGCCTGTTGACGCACTCGTCCTTTGTAAAACTCGCCTACCGGCTCGTTTTCCAAACTTGGACTCGTACGTTAACAGATTGCCTTATGATACTTGTGTTTTAATGTACTATTATCACATGATTGACAGAATGACATGAATATTCAAATATTTAAAAATGACATTTGTTACCGCGGTTACAATAGTTTCTTTTTAATTTTTTCCGTCGGTTGGATGGAGATAGCGTATACTCCTCTGAAACACCGACGATAATGACATAGCGAATAAAAGTCTCATATATGCTAAGTGTGTACGACAAAGATGCTAGATAAAAGTTTAGTAATTCTTGCATCAGAAATTGATGACGTGGGATCAACTCGGAGATACAAAGTGTATATGTTATTTGGTCCGACTTGGTTGAGAAACAGTTTTTATATCCCCAGCTCTTTTACGATTAGATTATGGTTCTGATTATTAATACGCCGAACAATACGAGTACATAAATAGTAACAGCTAGTATTAAATCGAATAAATTTGTAAAATATTACCCACGAAGACGGATTGTTATATAAAACTTAAAGTGTCAAAGTGTTTTATTCTTTGTCTATTTGTCTGCAGCAAGCTTTTGTTGGAAATGAACTTGTCTGTAAGAAAGAAGTGTTAGACAAAGAAAGAAAGAGAATGAAGATGAGAAAAGAATTAATTTGAATAAAGACAGTGAGTTAGTGTCAATTATTTGATGGAAATGTTCTTGGGTTCCTGGCTTTGATTGACGGCTGCTGCTTTTGACTAGCAATTAAGATGTGTCATGCTCTTTAGTTACACGATCCTTTCACGACTAAACTAATTATAATTATGACACTGTCTACTAACCTACCCACCTCTACAGCTACATGGGATGCATAAGCGTTTTTATTTCATCCAAACAGATTAAACATATTTCAAAATGATTAGAATGAAAATTATACAGGATTTTTCCTTTAAAACAACTGCGGTTTTGTGCATGAAATGATGACGTTAGAGAAAAATATTATATACAAAAGAAGTCAAGCATAAGGGGCTAATTTATCAGTAAAAACAAACCGAAACCTCAACCAGTTGTTCTCAAACGGTAGAACAAAATTATATTTATTTTGTACTAAAAATGATACTTAAATTTTGTATGTCTGTCTGCGAGTTAATCGAGTTTTTATGTTTGTGTATCGATTAACTCGCAGACAGACATACAAAATCTAAGTATCATTTACAATAGCATATTGGTGAAATACTACAGAAATTTAATAAAATAAATACGTGTTGCACCTTGCTCATTCCAGTACAAGAACCAACCCCTCGTCTGTTTTATAATGAACTCTGATAAGAATGTACGTGTTATATATATTTTTATAGTTTGACGACTTCTACAACCTTCTTCTTATTAATTATGTACAATTCATTATTTTTCAACAAATCTAAAAACATTTTAAACATGTTAGTAACCAGTTCTCAAAATTTGTAGATCATGATATTTGTACTCCGTTGATGTTTTCCAGAACCCTGAGGATGGTCTAATTGAGACCGAAACGTCGGTATTATTTGTTTCAATAAATAATCTTTAAATAAAGGACTGAATCTCCATTATTTTCACCTCTCTAAATCATCATTAACAGTCGATTAAAACTTATTGCAACATTATTGAAATATCCAATAAAAAACATATTCTTCTTGCGAAATTGAATATCAAAATCCCGAAAACATATTCTATCTCTGGCATTTGCGGTCGATATTGCAAACCTCACACCTCAGACAAAACCACGACGAGACAGTTCTCAACAATCTCGCCCGGATCTAAAACCTGCGACAACGTCAAGCGACAGCCTTGTGTGTGGATGTGACAGACATCCAGACAAAGAATGATATGAATGAGGAAAGCACAAGAAACAGATTAGTGTTAGCACACGGCTGGAGATTTTGTGCGTAATGTTATTAGTGTTATTCGATATAGGGAAGAAATAGAAACATAAGAAGACGATAAAGGAGCTAATAATAAGAATTTTTTTTTTAGAATATGGGAAATGAAAATAATGTGTATATACTTAGGTTCAATGAAAACGGGCCACTTTTAATCTCCCGCTACCCTTGGTAAAGGTATAGAGATGGTGCTAAATATCGCATATCGAAATTTTGGTAAATTACCACGTTTTAAGGTCCTTACAATCCAATTTTAACATTTTCACGAGGATGTCTGTGTGTATGTCTCTAACTCAAATACTATCGTTTAAAAAAATTAAAAAACCTTGTATTTCTACATTATTCTAATATGGAAAGAAGTCATTAGATTTTGATGTAAATCAGATAACCGAAAATGGCACTTTACTGGGAGCTCAAAATACCTTTAAATGTTACTTTTTCGAGATTTGTTATTATAAAAATTAAAGTTTTTTAAATTTTCTACAGGCTTGCGTTAATACTTTTATGTACATTTTATGGATACATTTCTAAAATAATCTATAATTTTAATCCCAGAGCCTACGCTTTAAACACAACTCGATTGTTACACAGTTCAGATCTCAAATGTATGTAACTGATAGATATATGCCACTGTCAACAAACAGGTCATTTCAAATAATAATAACGTTTAAAAAGAAAATAGTAAATGAAACAATAATTATATGGAAAGGAACTTAATACAGTTTCCAGCATAAGTAAATATGTAAGAATATAGGTAAGATAATAAAAATATATAATATATCATCACGGCATATTACCCATTGTTGGGTGAGACAATCTACTTCGTACACAGATGTCGGTAATAATGATGACATATTTGTACCGTGCGGGCGTTTACCAGGCGTCACTTTACGCGAATTTGGGGGACCGGGTTCAATTGCGACCGACGCCAAATAGTTTAGAATTTTAAATGACACAAAATTGACCCCGTGGTGCCCTCTCCACGCCAGCAATGAATTAGGTAAGTATATAAATTAAATAAATAAATATATCATCACGGCATATGACCCATTGCTGGGTGTGCCAATCTGCTTTGTACACAGACAACGGTAACGATGATGACATATTTGTACCGTGCGAGAGTTTACCAAGTGTTGCTGGCGTGGAGAGTGCATCACAGGGGTCATTTTTGTGCATTTAAAATTCGAAATATTTGGCGTCGGTCGGGATCAAACCCGGTATTTAAATTTAATTTAATTTTAAGTATTTACATGAATAAAAATTATGTTGTCCACATCAGATTTTTATTTTCGTTTTTGTTAAAAGCATTGTTGTTGAAACATTTTTAATAAAACTTTCAATTTTGTCCAATGAAAGACAGACTATTGCAGTGTACAAAAAGATGATACCTATCGGTTTATTTAATGGATAATAATAATTATCAAACATGAAATTCTAAGGTTAGTAAATATTTTAGATTGAAATCCAATAGTAATAAAAAAATGAGTATCGCCATTCGAAAGAGTTTAAAAGTGCCCTAAAGAAGTGCATATAATTAACAAATGTTAGTGTAAAGCACAAATTATACAATATTTCTGCTAAATAAGTTTACTGAAAATACAAAAACTTTCTATGTGTAATTTGTATAAAACACATACATAGAAATGGTGGAAGGTATTGTGCTGGCCACAACAGATTTTTTCTGGCGTTTTTAAAGTTTTAAAAAAACCTAAGATTGGTAATTTTATTTGTCAGTCCTTTTCAGTAAGTTTTAAATTTTGAGAAAATTTTCCTGTTTTACAAAATATTTCCTCTTATCAGTTAAATCCTCTATCTTCCCTGATTGACAGAATACATGAGTCGTGTGATATTCGGAAGCGATTAAGCTGTCCAGCGCGACACGACACGATAAGAAAGCATGCAGTGGGTCTAGGTGTAGAAGAGCATTCAGAAAAGGTGTGGCTTACACATGCCCCCGTCTACCCGGCGGCCATTGTGCTGAGTGCGAGACGAGCCCGTAGCTGTCTGGCCCCTGTTAGCAACCAGATCCAAGATACTGTCACTCAACAGCAACATTTACACTGTACGAAACAGAAATGGGAGAAGAAGGAGATGAGGATGGTCGTAATGTTTTATGAAGTTTTCGGAGACACAAGAACTAAGACACGATATGAATATATTTTATTGAGCATTTTTATTGCGAATTTGTTGAATCGTATGTTTTCCATAAAACCAAGCAAAGATAACTACAGTTTGTATTTAGATGGGTAACTGACAACAATGACGTATCATGTTCGACTCTATGTAGCTATTTTACCTTCCGTCACCTCTAGGTAAGGAAGGTATTGTCTTTGGTCAAAAAATTCGGTGGTAAGTTTTCAATGAATAAACACGTTTTGAGGTCCCTACAATACGATTTTACTATTTTTACGATGATGCCTGTATGTGTGTGTGTGTGTGTGTGTGTGTGTGTGTGTGTGCGTGTGTGTGAGATATAATTTCGGCCACGATATCTCCAATACTAGAATTCCAAAAAATTCAATTTCTACGTATCCCTCTACCTTGTATCCATAAGCAGACTTGATTAGATTTTAGTTATAATTGATCAACTGGAAATACCCTCATTTGAAGATTTTAACAGTTTTTCTTGAAAAAACGCTGTTCAATATTATTTTTTGACATTTGTTATAAATACTAAAGAATATTCTTATCTATACGAATCGATTGCATTTTATATTTCATATTCAGTACATATAGAGCTAAATAATTATAAAGAAATTACATTTTATAAATCAGCTAGATATGCTAAAACCATGAAAACAGCTACTATATTAAGAAAATTCTAATTGACAGTTGACAGATATCAGTGTCAATGAAAAGAAAATGAATGTGGCAGAGATAAGGATGTTAAGACACGGCAAAATAGAATAAGGAATGAAAGAATAAGGGAAATGGCTGGAGTGATAGAAGTTTCTAGAAAGATACAAAAGAGACACTTATATTGGTTTAAACATATCATGAGGATAGAGGGTAGACGAAACAGAAGAAGACCAAAGATAAGATGGAAGGACTGGATTGCGCAAGACTTGAGAGAAAAGGAATTAAAAAGGACGACACGCAAAACAAAAATAAGAAGATGTCATTGTCAAGTGCAATTTGCATAGTTTGTTTATGAAATAATTTTACTCGAAAAATAGAATCTTTTGCAAGAAAATTTATGTATGGAAATTGTACATAATACGCAGGATTAACGGAAGGTAATGTGCTGGCCACATCCGATTTTTTTATTTGAAATAATAAAATATTCCTAAATGAACAATGAATCGAATATTTAATATGTAGGTACTCATACACTTAAATTGTCCCTAAATTAAAGAATATGCACAAAAATGTAGCCTCTAAAATATTTACAAAACCATATTACTTTTAAATTTAAATTTAGAAATATTTATAAATTAATTTCAAGCATTATTTTAATTATAAATTAAGCCATTTAAAATTATATGCTGAGTGCTGAAATATATTTAAATATTATTATTAAAATTTCCTATACATTCAAATAATTTCACAAAAAAAGGATGCATGGAACAGTAATATCCAATAGTGTAAAAGCCGTGTTTTACCTTGCATAAAAAAGACAATTTAGTAAAAAGTATATAGGCGTGCTTTTAGCTTTCAAAATGTTATGATGTGAAGTTGTCTTTCCATCCACTAATACGTATCTTTAAGTCAGATTGATTGACGTGGGCGCCACTAAATTCGACTATAATAGGTTTATCCGTATAATGAAAAACACTGACAGTCTAATACTTTGTTTGGCTGTAAAACATCCCGGGCTTATTCATTAAACAGTACAAAAAATTAAAACCTCCTGTATAATGCCACGTATAAATGTTCTGTTCTGCTTTAACAACAACAAAAGAACACAATAAAAACAAAACACCTACGATGCGATTAATCAAACTACATTAAGATGGATGAAGAATTAAAAAGATATGAGTCTGACTCTACCCACATATGGATCAGACTAAATATGCAAGATAATAACGCATTATTATAACAGTAACGATTATTTTTTTTTTTTAAATCAAATAAAATAAAAATTATGCTTAAATTAAATTCCGTCACGGAAGGTATTGTTTTGATCAAAATATTTAATGATGAGTTTTTAATGCATAAGCACGTTTTAGGATCCATATAATACGGTTTTACCATTTTTACGAAGATGTCTGTATGTATGTATGTATGTATGTATGTGTGTCTCTCTCTGTGTGTGTGTGTGTGTGTGTTTGTGTGACGAAAGTTTCGGATCGCATAACTTCAATACCACGATTCCAAAAATTATACTTTGTTCGTATTCCTCAAATTTACATTCAGAAGAACAGGTGATTAGATTTTGGTTAAAATTGGTCAACCGGAAGTACCCACATTTGAAGATTTTATCAGTTAAATATCATTTATTGACATTTAACGTTATTATAATTTATTATTCTCTATCCGATTTGATTACATTTTATACTTCGTTTTCAATAGATATAGAGTTAAAGAATTTTAAAGATTTTGACTCTACCCACATATGAATCAGAGTAAATATGCAAGATAATAACGCATTATTATAACAGTAACAGAATGATTATTATTTTTTAAAAAATCAAATAAAACAAAAATTATGCTTAAATTAAATACCGTCACCTACGGAAGGTATTGTTTTTGATCAAAATATTGAATGAATGAGTTTTTAATGTATAAGCACGTTTTAGGATCCATATAATACGGTTTTACCATTTTTACGATGATGTCTGTATGTATGTATGCATGTATGTGTGTCTGTCTGTCTGTATGTGTGTGTGTGTGTGTGTGTGTGTGTGTGTGTGTGTGTGTGTGTGTGTGTGTGAGTGTGTGTGTGTGTGTGTGTGTGTGTGTGTGTGTGACGAAAGTTTCGGATCGCATAACTTCAATACCACGATTCCAAAAATTATAATATTTTCGTATTCCTCAAACTTACATCCAAAAGAAGAGGTGATTAGATTTTGGTTAAAATTGGTTAACCGGAAGTACCCTCATTTGAAGATTTTATCAGTTAAATATCATTTATTGACATTTAACGTTATTATAACTTAAAGAATTTTGTTAAAGTATCATTGTAATATATTATTGTTAAATATTATTGTAATAATAATTATTGTAAAATGTATTCAAGACTGTAATTTTGGTAACACTGTTAATGAAAAAGGTCAGCGATAAAATTGTACGTTCCTTTTTTTACTGTGTATAATGTATGAGTCTTCGATTGGTTACGAAAACGGATTGTATCAAAATATCCTTTATTAAACTATTTTATAATTTAAAACCTTATTCTCTATACGATTTGATTGCATTTTATACTTCATATTCAATAGATATAGAGTTAATGAATTATAAAGATATTAAATTTCATAAATCAGCCAGTTATACTAACCATGGAAACTGCTAATATATTCAAATAATTCGAATTGACAAATGTCAGTATCAATGAAAAGTAAATGAATGTGGCAGACATGAGGATGTTGAGATAGATGTTGCGGAAGACACGGAAAGATACGGTAAGGAAGAAGAATAAATAGCTTAGTAATAGAAGGTTGAAGAAACAGAGGAAGACCAAAGATAAGATGGAATGACTGTATTGCGGAAGATTTGAGAGAAAAGGAATTAAATGAGAACGACACGCAAAACAGAAATGAGTGGAAAAAGAAAATAAAAAATAGCGACCCATAACTAATGGGAAAAGCTAAAAAAAAAAAGGTGTCAGTGTCAAGTGAAATTTGCATAGTTTATTTATGAAATAATTTTACTGGAAATTTAGAATCTTTTATGTATGGAATTTATATATAATACACATGATTGACGGAAGGTATTGTGCAGGCCACATCGTATTTTTACCTTCCGCTATCCTTGGTAAGGGAGGTACAGGGATCGTGCTAAAAATCGCATATCGAGATTTTGGTAAATGACCACGTTTTAAGGACCCTAGAATCCAATTTTAACATTTTCTCGATGATGTCTGTGTGTACGCCAGCAATGGCTACAAGTAAGTATATAAATAAATAAAATAAATATATATCATCACGGAATATTATCCATTGCCGGGTCTGCCAATCTGCTTTGTACACAGATTTCTTCAGTAAGGATGATGACATATTTGTACCGTGCGTGCGTTTACCAGGTGTCACCTCACGAGCACAGGGGTCTTTTTTGTGCCATTTAAAATTTGAAATATTTGGCGTCGGTCGGGATCAAACCCGGTATTTAAATTTAATTTAATTTTAAGTATTTACATGAATAAAAATTAAATTAAACGGGAGGTATTGTGTTGGCCACATCCCCCACCTATTCCTTCAATCTTACCCAAAACATATAGTAACAAACATATAGTAAATAGGAACATGAAAACATAGAAAATATGAACAATTAATATGGCAGAAATTAGATCCATATGAAAATTTTACCATTGTATTTCCTAAGGCGTTACCTCAGAATATTTTTTTTTTTTTTTGAAAAGGTATAACGTTACATTTCATTCACAAGGTGTGAATAGAATTTCTCGCATTTGGGGTAAACTTTTGTGGTTGAGTACTGTAGATTTCAAGTATTGATACATTCTTTAGAATTATGTCTGTGGTGGAAAGGTTTTGTATTGCAATTTTCCACAAAATTTCTAAACAGGATTATGTGATGGGTATTGTAGTACACAACAAAGAGTAATCAAATTACAGAATATGATTTGGTGTGATTTGTGTTGTTGCTTCGTTAAAACGGAAACTAGTTTCAATATGGGATGCTTTCATGATTTTATCTCGCCGTATGCTGTAAATTTGAATTTTAGAGTAAATAATATAAGAAAATACAATCAACATTTCATATTCTTCTATAGTAGAAACTCGATCAAAACAATAAAAAATAAAAGGTTTTAGATTAGCGAGGCGTTCGGATTATGGTATTAAATAAGCTTAAAAGTTTTTACCTTCCGTCACCTTTAGGTATGGAAGGTATTGTCTTTGGTCAAAAAAATTGATGGGGAGTTTTTGGTGTATTGGTCTGTATGTATGTAAACTCCGTTTCCACGACTTGATCCCCACGTCATCAATTGTAACCATATGATTCAGGGGGGGAGGGAATTAATGACGTCATGTTGTCGGGTGAAATCTGGCGAAATCGACACCGTGTGAATATTATTATTATTCATCAAAATACGAAGTAAGACATTTATTTCGAAATTATGATTTTTAGAGAGTAATTTACACATCGATATCAACAAACAAAATGAATAAATAAAATACAGATTAGTAATTTGGATTACACAATTCGAAATAATATGAGTTAGGAAAGTGTTATTCTAAAAAATACGTAGTACGGATTTGCACTAATACAGAAATATAGCTCTTCCTACAAACAATTTTCATTATCAAAGTATTTTTTCTTTAAGTTGGTAATTTGGTACCAACACATATCAATCACAACAAAAGGTAATTGAAATGAAAATGCGAGCCATATTTTGTAAAGAATAAAATATGAAATGGACTGAAACTTATACCCAGAAATGGAATTAATATTTATATATAATATTTTCGCATTTGATTAAAA
This sequence comes from Harpalus rufipes, assembly GCA_951394225.1. Taxonomy (NCBI): domain Eukaryota; kingdom Metazoa; phylum Arthropoda; class Insecta; order Coleoptera; family Carabidae; genus Harpalus; species Harpalus rufipes. The sequence continues at coordinate 19,033,476 of OX596283.1, read as the reverse complement.
ATAAAATTAATTTTATATGCCTCAATTCCAATTAATAATTATTTCACAAAAAGTCAAAATGTCATAATACTTACTAGTGGTATAAGGATAATAAATATATGAACAAATTGTTTGGAATTGGACTGACCTAATAAAAATTTTGCTCAAACAAATCAATTCAAATCTAAAATAAAATATCCTAATCTCTAATTATGTATACTGGTTTTGTCATAAAAAGATAAATACATCAAATAAAATTAAAAACATAAATATGTTTAACTTACTGCATGTAGTTTTATCGTAAATGAATATGAAATTTTCTTACCACGTCTGAAACAAAAGCAAGTACATATTCAATAACAATTTGTTTTCATATTTTGTATAACTGCAATATGTATTTACTATTTACCTTCGCTTATTTCTGCAGCTCCTTGATTGTTGCCTCGAAAGAAAAACACTTAAAATGTCCAACAAATGTCCAACACACTTAAGCGCACTAAAATTACGTATTTCATACATTTCACACACTATATATTATTATAAACAGATGATTTAACACAAATACTCTGTCATTTACTTACATATCAACAACAAACATCTCAAAATCACCATTCATAAACAACTGTCAGTTCGTGCTCGAAGAAGCTAATTAATAAAAACAATATCGGACACGTATCGACAAAATCACAAAATCTTTATGGAGCGTATTTTAAATTAAGACATTCGTTATTTACAAAGATAACTATATTATTCGTTTCATTTTCTAATTTGTAATATTGTAAAAAGAAAATATTCAGTATTTTTATGTGATATATAAGTAATTATTTATAAATACATATATCATCTTTTGACATTTTCTGCGAAAATAGATTAATTTGATTTAATTATATTAAAAATAAATAATAATTATATGTAATTATAATTATTATGATAAGTATGTTTTGATATTAAATGCAATATCAATAAATTTGTTTTGTATTATTTAAACTGGTACATCAAAGAATAAGTTGCAAAAATAGTTACTGTAAAGTAAAATGACCTAAATCAGAATACGAGTCTAAATAGAAAAAAAAACTTCAAATCATTTTCCCTATAAAAATAGAAAAATTGTAAAGATATCATTTTCTCTGCAGAATCTAATATACAGGTGTTTCCTTTAAAACAACCAGTTCTTTTTTGGGTGAAGTAATGACTTTAGAGAAAAATGTTATATACAAAAAAATGGTAGAACAAAATTATATTTTTACTTTCCGTCACCTTTAAAGGATTGTTTATAATTTTTATTACTAGTTGATTACTATTATTTTGCTCAAATGCGTACCATTAAAATGAATGTAAGTAGATTTTTTTATAAATAAATATATTCTTTATTCATTATGCATTTATTTATTTCTTTTCCCGTATAATAAATTAAAATCTAATATTTTGAATTTAATTCTCTAGAATAATAAATGCATTTGAATTAGAATTTGTGATATTTATTTCACTAAAAAAAATAGCGATTTCTAGTCAGTTATATCAGAAATTATTTCAGTAACTCTAGTAAATAATTTTACTAATTAATTAGAAATGCTTGTTTCTGAAACAGTTAAGAACCAATAGAAATAATATTTCATTTTCGTAGGAAATATTTTAGCTGTCACGAATATTAGAGTACCTTTTTCGCTACTAGAAGCAACCTATTTTTACCTCTCGCTAAGATAGGTATTATACTATTTTTTGAAAAAATTTCTTGGAAATATTAAAGAAAATAAAATTCTCAATCTGACACATTTAATTTTTTTATTATATCTCGTATAGGTTTGGAGATATAGTATATAATATAGAATAATCTGTTAAAAAATAATCTCGTTGCCCAAAAAACAATTGAGATATTTAAATGTTTATAATTGACAGATAAATGCAAAATGTCAGTGTCAAAAATCAGATTTTTCTGGGAGGTACGAGTACATTTAATATATATTATTGTATTATTAATTTAATATGTATTTAAATTATAGGTATGTTAATATTACATATATCCTTAAGAAACACTGCTAATACTGTCAATGAATTTGAAGAATCTTGAACATATTAGAAGAGTAGGATAAAATTCCTCATAGAACGAAAGAAGAGATAAAATTTCAATTATTTGCGTGTACAAGAAATGTTAAGTTCGTTACTTCTTATAGGGCGCGAGAAGTCATGTGACTTTGTTAGCCTTGGCTCGCAGATATGAGGATCCGTGTCAGAATGACGGCAAGTAGTTATTTACATAGATGTCACAATTGTCATAAATTTTCATTCAAAATTTCAAAAAATTCTGATGTTTATTTGTCATCAATAGTATGGAATATACTTGTCGAGGAAAATAAATCCACATGGATTTCAAAAATCATGATGTTTTAAATAAAAAATTATGATACTTGACACCTATGTAAATTATTAATAGATATTCTAACACGGGCCTCCATATCTGCTTGCCAAGGCAAACAAAATCACATGACTGCTCGCGCTCTGTGCAACATAAAATGAAAATGTGGAGAGGTATTGTGCTGACCACAACAGTTTTTTGGAAATATATTTCGGCACCTTAATTTCCAAATTTTAACAGAAATTTTGGTATAATTAATAAATATTGACATAGTATAATGGAACATTTAATTCTGAATAGTTTTCTTCAAATAAACTTTTTTAAAAATTAATAGTAAAGCAAAAATTAACATTTTATTTATCAATAAATCCAATACAATATCAGTATGGCCATCTATTGCATAAAATTATAAACATTCACTGACATTTGTTAATATTTATATATGTATTTTCAGAAATTAATATCACAAAACTAAGGCATTAAATCGAAAAAAGTTTCAAATAAAATTTACTCAAAATAATATATTTTAGTTATTAATATATTAATTCTATTTGTATGGTTTTTATCTGTAGAGATTTAAATGCATACATAAATAAGTCATTTTCTCAAAAACAAAATATGAATAAAATAAATTATTACCTAAAACATATTTAAAATTAAAAAATAATAGAAGTTTATTTAGAAAATTCCGTTCTATAAAATTTTCCCCACATATAATAAACAAATTTTAATTCTACTCATTATCTCTGAAACAAAAGCGAAAATAAAGAAAAGCTTCAACAAAAGTCGCCTTCATTTTTAATTATAAACAATTTTTATATAACAATATTTGTCGAAAAGTCGTTAATTTAGTCAGAAAATGGATTTTCTCAAATTTGTTTATCCAAAACGAGACTACTACTGCAATCTATGATAATAATTATGCACTATTTTTTAATGTTTTGTTGTAACAAAGTACGTTGTTGTATCGTGTAAATAGGAGAAAATCAATAATTTCGAGAAACCGATTGACCAATCAGATTCAAAAAAGCTTGCAAATGGAAGACGCGGGATAAAAAATTGTTTATACATATGTCACTTGAATTGTTAATCAGCTGTTCAGTTAAAAAAGAGTTAATTTTGTGTATTTTAAGCCAACTAATACATAATTTGACCCGTAGATTCTGAAAATATTATTGTGAAGTTTGTATTTTAACTTTTTTACCCACTTGAGGGTGTGATATTTCGCATTCAAAAATAAATAAATATATAAATTTGATATCTCCAGTTCAGAATTTATGAATCGAAATGTTTAATGCTAGGCCTACGTTTATAATGCATTTGTAACAAAATTATGAGTAGATATGAAATATTATACATAGATTTCAATAATTAAGAAGCCGGGTGTGTACTCGTATCTCTATCCATTTTTGTATAGTTATTGTGTATTTTTATTAAATAATTATTAATTTTTAGTTTTTTATGAAAAAAAATTGTACAAAATATAATATGGATATATATTTCTATTTCTATATTTATAATTTCAATTTCATCATTCAATGCTGATAACTTTGAATAAACTTATTTTCACTTTCAATTTAGACTTAAGTTTACTTTTAAGTGTCATGTATACGTTTATAATTTCATAAGTATTTTCTTATCTTTAGAGAATCAGGTTTTATAGATATTAACATATGTAGGATTTTTTCAGGAAGGAAAAGTTCGGTTGCACTTTCACGATATAATTTTGACGGTGAAATTAAATAATTATAATAAACTTTATTCTAAACACGAAGAACTTTGTTAAAATTACAAACAATGTTGTCGTTATTTAAGGGCGAATTTTATAATTTCCAGTTAAATAAACAAAACAGAAATGAATTAAACAAAATAAACTGTTAAATGATAAATCTTTCATTGCTGTCAATAATCCGATTTGATATTGTTTATATATCTGGAAGTTAAAATTGTAAAATTGACCTGAAAATATTAAAACAAATTTGGTTTAAACAAAAAATATTTATTTCAAATTCACAATATAAAATTATATGCCAAATTAACTGTTTTTCTCTATAGTAATAACAATACAAACACAACACTCAACAACCGTGGTAACCAACAACCAGCGTTTCTTTAAAATATAGAAGTTGTGAGTCTTCAGTGCTGCTGTGAATCGTTTTCTTCACCTACCAATACCGAATTCTTCCATCTTTCTTGTTCTTCCCCTCTAAGTCACGAGTTTGTTAAGTAATGCTTAGTAATCAGGCATACACAACATAATAAATAATTTACTTAAGTAACCCAAATACCACGGGACAATAAAGGTGATGATATCGATAATGATGATAACAGATGATAATAGTAGAACTCCTGATCATTCCCAAACCAGAAAATCAGCCGCAACACGTTTTGGATGTATCTAAACTTACAAAGAATGATATGTATTTGTTATTTTTTAAACCAAATTGTAACATAACCTAAAAAATACTAGTATTGTTTTATTGTTTAATTTTGATAAGTAATATCTGTAGAAGTGAAGATGAATTCGGGTTTGGGAATTTTCAAGTGTACAATACTAGCTCTGAGCAAAATTTTCGGCTTCCCCTTTTAGCTGTAATCTGTAATGAAATATAATTCCACCTCGGATCTAACATATTATTAGTACATAACATTGTTTTCATTATTGTTGTAACAAATATAGTATGATAAATAAATAATAATTACAACAAATACTTCTATTTTAATTCAATTGATACATAAAATCAAATAACAATCAATATTTCAACAATTTATTAACTCAAAATAAATAAATTTATCACTTTTTACACTTAACAGCTGATTAACAATCAAATGACGTTTGTTTAAACAATTTTTTATCCCGCGGCTTCCGTTTGCACATTTCTCTGAATCTGATTGGTCAATATATTGATCGATGTATTGATTTTCTCCCATTTACACGATACAACAACGTACTTTGTTACAACAAAAATGAAAAAATAGTTCATAATTATCATCATAGATTACAGTAGTAGTCTCGTTTTGGATAAACAAATTTGAGAAAATCCATTTTCTGCCTAAACTAAACTTTTCGACAAAATTTGTTAAATAGAAATTATTTATAATTAAAAATGAAGGCGAGTTTTGTTGAAGCTTTTTTTTATTGTCGCTTTTGTTTCAGAGATAATAAGTATAACTAAAATTTGTTTATTATATGTAGGGAAAATTTATACAATCAAATTTTCTAAATAAACTTCTATTATTTTTTAATTTTAAATATGTTTTAGGTAATAATTTATTTTATTTATGTTGTTTTTGAAAAAATGATTTATTTATGTGTGCATTTACAGTAAAATTTTTGAAAGATGTCCGATCAAGGTTGTCTACGTATTGTATGAATTCAGATTTTTGCTCCGCCCATTCTGAGAAATTCAGTAGTGTCGTTTGCTTAGTTTTCATGAGGGTACGTAAGATACTACTGTTATTTTATTAATATAAAAATATATGTTACAATAAAAGCATTCAAAATTCAAAAATAAGTCAACTGGTAAGTTTATTAGCAAATGTAAAACCAAATATGTGAAAAATAAGATAGTGACACAATGTCAGTGTCAGTGACACTGACAGAAAATAACGTTGTTCGTACGGCTATGAATCAAGCTAATGTATCTGAATTAATATATAAACTTACGTACAGGGAAAGCATTATCAACAACGAGCATAGTTTTAAAGTGGAATGTCCTAACTTAGTCGAAACAATATGAATTTTTGAAAGACAAGCGTGTTATATGCATCCTTATCGCACACTCTTATAGACTTTGCAAAAGAAAGAGATAAATGTATGCCTATTTGTTAATTCGTTCGTGGTACAGATGACATTGATCGGACATCTTTCAAAAATTTTACTGTATATCTCTACAAATAAAAACTAAATAAGTAGAATTAATATATTATTAACTAAAATATATTATTTTGAGTAAATTTTATTTGAAACTTTTTTCGATTTAATGCCTTAGTTTTGTGATATTAATTTCTGAAAATACTTAAATATTAACAAATGTCAGTGAATGTTTATAATTTTATGCAATAGATGGCCATACTGATATTGTATTGGATTTATTGATAAATAAAACGTTAATTTTTGGCTTTATTATTAATTTTTAAAAAAAGTTTATTTGAAGAAAATTATTCAAAATTAAATGTTCCATTATACTATGTCAATATTTATTAATTATACCAAAATTTCTGTTAACTTAAAATTTTAAAATTTGGAAATTAAGGTGTCGAGATATATTTCCAAAAATGGGGCCAGCACAATACCTCTCCCCATTTCATTTTATGTTGCATAGGGCGCGAGCAGTCATGAGTTAGGAAGGGATATAAACCGGTTCGATGCAATACTGGAAAATGATGAAAAAAAAAGTGCAGCAGTTATCGACTATCGTTGTTTGACAATAAGAAAATTTTAAGAGAAATGAATGTTGAAGCAGAAGTAATAAAACACTATAAAGGATTGTTTATAATTTTTATTACTGGTACTGATTACTGTTATTTTGCTCAAATGTGTACCATTAAAATGAATGTAAGTAATTTTTTTTACACTCATGGAACTAAATCAAAATATTCGCTGTTACTAATAAAGTAAAACCTAATAATTTGAATTTAATTCTCTAGAATACCAAATGCATTTGTTATTTTAAGAATAAGGTCTACTTGAATTCGAATTTGTGATATTTATATGGGGTCGCGTGGCCGTGTGCCTGAGTGTCTGGTCGTGAATCTGGGGATCCGGGTTTGATCCCGACCGACGCCAAAAATTACATTGAATTTTAATGGCACAAAATTGACCCCTGTGGTGCACTCTCCACGCCAGCTATGAGTGCCCGTGAGGTGACGCCTGGTAAGCGCCCACACGGTACAAATATTCCATCATTACCGATATCTGTATACAAAGCAGATTGGCACACCCAACAATGGGTAATATGCCGTGATGAAATATTTTTTTTTATATATATTTCAGTAAAAAAAATTCACTGAAATAGCGATTTCTTGTCAGTTATATCAGAAATTATTACAGTAACGCTAGTGAATAATTTTACTAATTAAATAGAAATGCTTGTTTCTGAAATAGTTGAGAAACAATAGAAATAATATTTCATTTTCGTAGGAAATATTTTAGCTGTCACGATATTAGAGTACCTTTTTCGCTACTATAGAAGCAACCTATTTTTTTCAGTGTGGTCACCTATACTGCCCACATCTACGCGACCGCGCGACCTCTTAATAAAGTTTTTATCGTGTAAAATGGGCTTATCGATCATTGCAGATATTTTTATCTTATCTTTGGATATAGAAACAGTCAACCCCCTGTAGATTTCAATTATTGCGCTCCTCTGCCGTATTTTAAATCTGGCAAAGTTTCCCGTGTCTGTTAGATTTTCATGCATCCGAGTCGGGTAAACTCAATTTAAAATCTTGTTGAAGTTAAATAAAAAAGTACTCTAATTCGATATTCGCGAAGACATCAGTCCGCTCCGCATCTAGCAGGCGACGGTGACGGTACAGAGGCAGAGGAGGATATTGTGTGACGACGATGCTGCACTCCACCAAAGTGAATCACATTGAAAAAGTATCTAGGGAGGTAAATAGAAACGAGGTTTTAATCAGCGAATGCCAAACAACCACAACCACAGAGTTTGCAACAAAAAATATGAACTTGGAAATAAAACTTTTGAACTGCAGATAGGTATTAATCTTTACTTTCGGCCTCAACTGGTTCCAACTATTTTTAAACCATGTTGATATGACATTATCTTTGCACACTTTCATAATTTATTTCGAACAATTAGACTGTTAACTCTACGTTAATTTCAAAAACTGGACCAAGAGGGCTAAGAGTAATTTCTGACATGTCCACAATGATGTTTAATTGTAGTGGTAATCCAACCCCACATCATACAACGTGGCACACAACTGTATTCTCTAAAGAGAGATACATTAGCGGTTATAGTGAAAGTTAATGTCAGCCATTGGATAGATCGGCTATAGCTCAGTTGGTAGATCGTTACTCCGGTACAGTAATGGTCCATGGTTCAAATCCATTTGGGTGACAATATCTTTTCCAACTTTCATAATTTATTTCATAATATGGGTCATCACCAAAATCTGTTAGTTGCTAAATTTAATGCTCCTTGATGTAAGAAAGTAAATAATTGAAGCTGAAATAAGGATTAAAAAGGACTACAGTACAGAAGATTTATTTATTGTTTTTTTCCACAATTCAGTCAATTAAAGCAGTCGTTTGAGAAAAAAAAATATGAGAAATTGGGCTACGGGTGCTTCAAAATTGATTATGCACAAAATCGATCGGTCATATCGATTCTGTTACATCCAAATCATTTCATATGAACTACTATGTTATATCCTTGTTAAATTTAACAACATTTTATGGTAAATTTGTCTTTTGGCACTTTGTACGTATAAATCATTTTTACCTTCCGTCACCTCTAGGTAAGGAAGGTATTGTCTGGTCAAAAAATTCGGTGGTGAGTTTTCAATGAATAAGTACGGTTTAAGGTCCTTACAATACGATTTTAATTTTTTTACGATGGTGTCTGTATGTGTGTGTGTGTGCGCGCGCGTGTGTTCGAGTTTGTGTGTACGTGTGTGTGTGAGACTATAATTTCGGCCGCGATATCTCCAATAATAGAATTCCAAAAATTACAATTTTTACGTATTCCTCTTCCTTACATCCATATGCAGACTTGAATAGATTTTAGTTATAATTGTTCAACCGGAACTACCCTCATTTGAAGATTTTAACAGTTTTTCTTGAAAAAACGCAGTTGAGATTCTTATCTATTGGTTTGAACATGTCATGAAGAGAGATGATGTATATATTGGAAGAATGAATACCTTAGTAATAGACGGTAGACGAAACAGAGGAAGACCAAAGATGGAAGAAGTATATTGCGAAAGATTTGAGAGAAAAGGAACTAAATAAGAGCGACACGCAAAACAGAAATGAGTGGAAGAAGAAAATAAAACATAGCGACCCCTAACGTATGGGAAAAGCTAAAGATGATGTCACTGGAAATTTAGAATCTTTTGCAAGAAAATTTATGTATGGAATTTGTACAATACACAGGATTGACGAAAGGTAATGTGCTGGCCACATCAGATTTTTTACTAGTATTTGTAGTCAACAGCTGTACTATTACAAGTTTTTTTCCTCAATGGAGGACAAATCGCAATAAGATTCGTTTCAAAATGGTTTCACAAAATTGATCTTAGAAGGAAGGAAATACATTTTCCTGGTTATTACAGGAAGTGTAGGTATTAGACCGGGTAAATTATATTTCCTGTTGAAAAATAGGATGTAAAATAAATAAGTACCACCTCCCTGACGGTGTTACAATACGTACAAAAACAGTTGAATAGTTGTTGAGAGAAAGAGCCGGTGTCTCACGTAGCTGACTGTTTCTAATTTGCGAAAGTTTTGTTTTGTTCCATTGTTTTCGTCGTCATGGCGGCCTACAGCCGACAGCCAATCAGCTGAGAGCACGTATTGTTATTCCGATGAAAGCTTAGCCTTCGTATTGTGTACTACAGGGGGCCCAGATTATTCCCGTGCTTTTTTATTTCGTTTTAATGGACTCGCTCGTTCCCGTTCTGTCACTAACGCGCTGATTGGAGTGTGAGTGTGTTTTGTTAACAAGATGGCTCCCTCGAAGGGTCGTGAAATTGTGTTTTTTAATTAGCGAGCGATGGGTATGCGTATTGAATTTGAATTTCCGAATGAGTTTTAAATTCGCAAAGAGTACTACGCACTGAATTTATTATTAGATTATTAATTAATGGTTATTTTATCACGTGAAAGAATTGAATATGTTTTATGCTAAAACTGGCATGTGTCGTACGATAAATTGAATTTTCTATTACCCCTTTTATTATGCGAAAATTATTATATATGGTCCGGTCCCTACATGTGTAAAAATAAATGGCTTGTTAATGTGTGGTCGTCATTATTTGTAATTTGATAAAAATTATCAGTACTGACCATTCCTTGATTTTCTTCTCTATTATTTTACTATTACATTTTTGTGGTATTTTATTTTTGTGTGTAGATTTTAACAGCTAAACGAGGTATCTCAAATAATTTCTATCAGAGCATCGAACCCGAACTTGAACCGAACCAAAACCGGAATTAAACTGTAACATTTTTGTGAACCCAAACCCAGAACCGTACCTCAGATATATATCCGAGTCGGAACCGAACCGTATATTAAAATTCCGGTTCAGAGTTCAGTTCTGGTTCAGGTTCATTTTTAGTTTAAAACGTAAGCGTAATCGTAATACAACCGATTATTGCCTATGTTGATTGTTCGTGAAAATTTTGTTCGTGGTCACATTTTAAATAAAGATTAAAAAACATTTTTGCGCGATTGATCTTTTTTATCAACTTACCATGCTTGTTTCCACGACAGTAAGTTACTGGTTGCTAGGACTAATACGACGGTAAGTGATACTTTACTTACCGTTCAGTGAACTGTAAGTAAAGTATATAAATTTAATAATTTATAAATTTATTTAAATAATAATAGTTCGAACGGCATTCAAAGGAGGTTTGATTGCATCAAAGAAATGCTTGATTACAACAAAGAAATTCTTCATTACAATAAATACATACAGTGTCAGTATTTTATTTTTCACATACAGTAGAACCTCGATTATCCGAGTCGCAATTATCCGAGCTCCGGATTAACCGAGCCGATCTAAAGACCCAACATGCGAGGTACGCGCGTCTATGATCTGGATTAACCGAGCCAATCTAAAGACCCATCCGTCTTAACCGAGCTTCTAAAATATTTCCATTTAAAATCTGGAAAAAGCTCTGAGGTATATCGAACAACAATCAGAGGCAACCCCAGCGGATTTGCTTCTTCTTAACAGATGGAGAAATATGGCAGCGAGAAAAAGATGCAATATGAAATAGCAACGCATAGATAACTATTTCAATGTTTTATAATATACATACATACTTATTTACATGTTAAAAACGTTAAAAAACCGTTTAAAGTACATTTGTGTTTATTTTTTTAATGAATAAAAAATAAATCCGGATTATCCGAGTTTTCAGATATCTGAGGAGGGTATCCCCCACGTTACCTCGGATAACCGGGGTTCTACTGTATTAAGTTTTACAATAATTACAATTATTTTACAAATAACTGTAAATGTCCGTTGAATGTTAGTTTTTGTATTTGGTATTTTTACAATAATGAATCCTTCACGTTCTTCTATATCTTTGATAGTCATATTGTACAATAATTCTTCTCTCCTACATGCACCGGATACTCCTAATATCATTCCCACCTAAAAATACACAAAAAAATATAATTATTGCCTACATTTTACAAGTGATCTAAACATACCTTATGAATTAAAAATTCCTGGTCTGGTACTTCATTCAAAAATTTTGTCATGTCTCCCTTAGTGAAAATACTAGATTTCTTAGGTCTTAGCCAACATTTTTTCTTTTAAGATAAGCAATAAGATACCAAATTTTGAAATATCAATCATAAAGAAAAATTGTGCTCTTTAACATTGAATACTCAGCCCATAAGCTTCCAGGTGCTTTTAGTTGCTTAGATGTCTGAACCAACCATATATGCTAGCATAACTTTTTCGTTTATACCAACATTCTTTGCACTGCACCATTCTTTGAAAATTTTGTAAGTATTTTCATATCGCTATATTTCATATTACCAAGGGTAGCGGGAGGTAAAAATACTCTTTCTATATGAAATACGATCTTCATTGCACACAAAAATCATTTAGTTGGGAAGAAAAGTATATTGTTCCGTGTTAAGTAGTTTTTAATTGGTACAGTGAAAACCACCCTGACAGCCTCGGGATGAAACACGAAGCTCCCACGAGGATACATTTAATCCGGATTTAGCTTAGCCAGCGAACCAACTAGCAACCAACTTCGCTTAATTGTATTCCGCTATCGTACTCACTCGACAAAGTTATAATGATCGCCTACCAATTCGGCCTCGAGCAAGAAGAAACGATATTTTATCAATATTCTTATTAATAATAAGATGTTACAATGTTCTATCTATTTTACAATGAATTAAGATAAATATTTTAAGATTACATCGGAATATTGTAAATAGAATTTAAATGAAAAATGCGTATAATATTAATCAGAAACGGAAGTTCAACGGTCGTTATATAAAAGGTAAGTTGTCATATTAATAATAATTGTTTATTAATAATTACAAATGATCGGTTTTCCTGCAAATGTTATGTCATACTGTTCATTAAGGTAGCGTGGCCGAGCGGTCTAAGGCGCTGGTTTAAGGCACCAGTCTCTTCGGAGGCGTGGGTTCGAATCCCACCGCTGCCACAATTTTTATATTATATTACAATATTTCACACAATTTTATTTTGTTTCTATTTACTTTTAATATGCTTTTTAACAATAATCACTCCTATAATTGAATGAACAAAAAATCTGAATCAAAATCGTATATAAGAAGATAAAGAGTAAATATAAATCAATAATACAAAAAAAATTTATTGAATTTAACAGTATAAATTTAAATGGAAATGTCAAATTGTAAAAAAAAAAACTTTATACAGGGTAGTGGCGGTTAGGGGTGAACATAGGGATTTAACATGGGATTTTTAAATTATTAAAAAATCTTTCAGAACTCAATTAAATTAAAATGATAGAACCTTTTATTATTTATTTATATATTTGTTGATTTGTTGTTTACTCCCTGAAGAAGGCAGTAGTTCATGCTGCCGAAACGTCGGTTTTTATAACAATAAACAGAACTAAAACTAAAAAGGTTGTATCATTTTAATGGGATTTTTGTTTTATGCACTTTCCTGCTCTCCTGTTCATTTTACGGCAAAAGTTGTGCAGAATTAAAAGTATCATATAAAACTGTTTTTACATTTTCACCTTCCTTCACCTGTAGGTAAGGAAGTAAGTATTGTCTTTGGTCAAAAAATTCAGTGGTGGTATATTTCTGTGTCTTCCCCAACACCTATCTCAACATCCTCATCTCTACCACATTCATTTTCTTTTCATTGACACTGACATCTGTCAGTTAGAATTTTCGTAATAAAGTAGCTGTTTCCATGGTTATAGCATACCTGGTTGATTTATAAAATTTAATTTCTTAAAATAATTCTTTAACTCTATATCCATTAAATATGAAATATAAAATGCAATCAATTCGTATAGATAAGAATATTCTTTAATATTTATAATAACATTAAATGTCAAAAAATAATATTTAACAGCGTTTTTTCAAGAAAAACTGTTAAAATCTTCAAATAAGGGTACTTACGGTTGACCAATTATAACCAAAATCTAATCAAGTCTGCAGATGGATGTAAGGAAGAAGAATAAGTAAAAATTGCAATTTTTGGTATTCTAGTATTAGAAATATCGCGGTCGAAATTATAGTCACACACATACGCATACACACACATACACACACACACACACACACACACACACACACACACACACACACACACACACACACACACACACACACACACAGAGAGAGAGAGAGAGAGAGAGAGAGAGAGAGAGAGACACACACATACAGACATCATCGTAAAATTAGTAAAATCGACCCTAAAACTTACTTATTCATTGAAAACTCACCACGGATTTTTTTGACGAAAGACAATACCTCCCTTACCTATAGGTGATGGAAGGTAAAAATGTAAGAACAGTTTTGTATCAACTTTTAATTCTGTACAATGTTGCACTAGTTTTTACCTTAAAATGAACAGGATAGCAGGAAATTGCACAAAAATCCCATGTTATATCACTATGTTCACCCCTAATCGCCACCACCTTATACTGATTTCATATTTATAAAAATGTAATTTTGAGTTCCTCACCTGTACAAATATTAAATAATATTCAAGCCAATATTTTCTAAAAGGTTATTAAAGATATATTAATCATTATAATAAATGTATTTATTCATTTTATAAAAATTGATTATCCATATATTTATGTACATAAAAATTGAGCAAATATTGCATGTGCAGATCACATTTATATATAGCTACAAATAATAATATCAATCTGTTTTTGTATGCTACCTAACAAATGATTATATATTTTCTTAACATAAAGTAATAAAAATTAATATTAAAAACACTCACTTTCATGATGATATAAATAACAATTCAAAAATCGAGCAAAACTCAATATAAAACAATTCACTCCGTATAAAAAAGGCACATTTCAACAAATAACATTCACTTCACAATGAGTTAGAATTCAGATTTAAGTGTAATGCTCTTGAGGGTATACTAACAACGCCGTTTGTTCTTTTATGTACTGAATCCAAGACAGAGTTTCCATAATGCATAGTGCTTGAAACAACACCAAACATTTTATCCATCAGGCCCTTTGTTATAGTTTTATCAGGAGATTTTGGAGGAGACTGCCCTCCTAATAAGAAATTCAGTAATAATCTATTAAACATCTCTGGATTTTCTTGATGAGGAAAATGTCCAGCCCCTTCAACAATTTTCATCACGAATTTCTCACAATAATCCGTCGATTTAACAATCCCTTCCAGTTTAACAAAACTGTCCATATTTCCAGTAATAAGTAAAGTTGAAACTATGGTTTGATTATTATCACATATTGTATGGAAAGGAAGATTTCTGTAATAATTTATAGGTCCAGTCCAGTCTTCCTTCCTCGAAAAGGAATATTTATACGCTTCAACCACTGCATAAGATTCTTTATTATCTTTTTGTTGTAAGTGCTTATGATAATCTGTTATAACTCTAATATCTTCTCTCAATGCATCAATTTCTGGCAGATATGGCAACTGGATAAAACTTAACCATCGAGTATTAAACGTATTTTGATATGCTAAATTATCCCAATATAAATTTGGATGAGTACACGAAACAGAAATAAATTTATTAACGACATCTGGGTGTTCGTGGACAAAGTACCATCCTAAAAATGCTCCTAAGTCATGGCCGATGAGAGTACAAGTTGATACACCTTGAGCTGCTATGAATTGTTTCAATTCATCAAGAAGAATATCGATACGATAGTTATGTCTCCATAAAGGTTTGTCTGAATCGCCAAATCCTTTCATATCCAGGGCTATAACTCGGTAGTGTTGGGCAAGGGGTTGAATTTGATGTCTCCAGCTTAACCAGCAGTCTGGAAAACCATGGAGAAGTATAATTAGGGGTTGATTTTTGTTGCCGGCTTCGACGTAGTGGAATTTCACACCCTGCAACAATAAAGTTTTGTTTTTATTATTTTATTGCTTCATATATTGCAAAATTCATAATGTTGCTACATAAAATAATTATTTGTTTACACTAAAATACCAGATTTACTGCAGAGACTATCAATGCTGTAAATCTGCTTAGTGCCGTGTTGAACACATTTTTGCCGATTTTAGAATTATACTTCTTTTCACGTAAGAAAATAAATAATTTAAATTCGTAAAACCAAACTTTGTCAGTAATAAATACTTTTATCTGTAAAAATGTACAAAATCTGAATATTATAAATTACAACAAAACATGGTTAAACATTCTATAGAATTGAATTGATAACTGACAACTGACAGGTGATATTTTTTTAGCTTTGTATTCTGACTAATCAAAGAACAGAATTCATATCCCTATCTAAACCAACACTATTTTCTTACATGAAATGAAGTATAATATTAGGTTTGTTCCAACATACAATCAAATCAGTACGACGCATGTGCAGTATTGGAATGTCTTTTCAACCCTGCGCATGCGTCAGATTGATTTGATTGTATGTTGGAACAAACCTATTAATTTAGTGATTATTTTTAATGCCTATTTTGAAAGTTATCGCCATCAAATTTTGGTGCTAGGGTGCTAGCGTTTGTAGAGTGTTTGCTATGTAAATAACAATAAAGGGCATTAATAGTGTATAGTGTATAATGTCACTTTTACTACCGTTATACAGTGTGTTCAAATAAAAATCTAAAAAAATCAGTTGTTGCCATCACAATACCTCTCGCGCCCTTTCCATTGTATTATTGTATTTAACATTTCTTGTAAACACAAAAAATTCTAATTACACCTAATCTTCCCAAGTAACACAAATGACCTAAAGTCGACGTCACTGTGACGTCCTAATTTACGTCACATAGACGTCTAGAAGACGTCTCAGCGTGGAGCTGTACGACGTCATTTTAAGACGTTGTTTAGACGTCATTACAAGACGTTGTATCGACGTCATTATAAGACGTTGTTTCGACGTCATTGTAAGACGTTGTATCGACGTCTTAAAAGACGTTGTATCGACGTCTTTTTAAGACGTTGTATCGACGTCTTTTAAGACGTTGTTTCGACCTCATTTTAGGGCATTGTTTCGACGTAATTTTTATGGTATAAACATAAATGGTGGTAGGAAAAATGAATAATTTAATTCTAGTTTTATTTATACTATATAATATAAAAAAAATAATTAAAAAATATTAATGCACAACAATATATGAACAATAAATATTACACATAAGTATTTAAAAAAAATATTACGAAAAATACAAATTAATTAAATAAATAATGCATTTTATATCTACAAAAAAGTTGTGTACATATTTATTTGCACGTTGTTGTGTGGTGCATATTTCAACTAGTTCACCATCTCTAGGTTATGATTGCTTGTTTATATTCTTCATAATGGCACTTCGCTTCGTGTCTTACCATATCTATAAAAAAGTAATTGTCATAAGTAATATAAGCACAATTTTATCTACTTACAATATATTAAATTTTAATGTTCGTATTAAGAAATTTCAGTATTCTCCCGTGCTAATTAAAATGCTGGACATGACACAACACAAAGATGGCGGAGGGTGCGTTCATACATATACAGTAGTCTGAGCATATGTCAATTTTTATTTGATTTATTTTTATTTTGCTGTAATTTTTTTTAATTTTAGAAAAGAGTTGTAAATACAAAAATGAAAATATAATTCTTTCAACTTACCAAATTATTCTAAAATATCCACCTTGTATAATTTATATTCAGAATTGGGCTGCTGGGAATAATTGTTAATTGCCCGAACCAATTTTTTTTTATATTTCAAATTTTCGGGCCAAGCGCGATAAATTTTATTATTTTTATTACGCAGCCAACATTTCGGCAGTTTGAATAGAATTTGTACAAACAAATTCTATTACAGCTAATGCCAATCTGTACAAGAGAAATTAAGTTTTCATTAAAAAAAAAATGCAACTTGGTCAAGATCACCAGAATCGAAATATGTATTAAAAATCACTATGGTGTTTCTTTGTCGATGGTTTACTTGAATCCAATCGTTCTAGAATAGCTTGAAAGGGAAGATGTAAAGATTCTTGGAAAACTTAGGAAAGTGGGATTTTTGGAGCTATAGGAAATGCTCAGGTAAAACCGTAAAAATATATAGATAAATCTTTGTTTTTATATTATATATATCCCTTTATTTATACATTTGCTTTTGTATTAGCAACATTTCTTAAAATGGTTTTTTAAAGCACTACTAGGTTTTGTTTACATTGTTGAAAATTAATATGTCCATGATTTTTATACCAAAAAATATAACAGATATAAATTGTTTCCGTTTCGCATTAATAATTATGTAAACATGTAATATGTTTTAAATAAATGAAATATAAATATCACCACGGCATACCTATATTTGGGTGTGCCAATCTGCTTCTATTCGTAGATTTTGGTAATGACAATAATTAAATAAATATATATATATATATATATATATATATATATATATATATATATATATATATTATACATATAAGTAAATATAAACTAAGTTTTATATTACATTTATTCTAATTTTAAAAATCATTATAATAAACAATATATTGTCATATATTTTTGCATAATGAATTGATATATAAATAAAAATAATATATCCCTTCCCCTTCGTGTGTTATTAATTGCCAAATTAAATAAATTTAAAATATGAATTTTTAATAATATTAATAATAAAGTAAAAATAATAGTCATAAAGACGTCAAATTAGACGTGGAAAAAAGGTTTAAATAGACCTAATTATGACCATATAAAGTCGTCATATAGACGTCATAGCGACCACAAATCTGACGTCTAAATAGTCCTATTTCAGACCAAAAATCAACGTCACAATGTCGTCGTATAGACGTCTGATTAGACGTCTAAATAGACCTATTTCAGACCAAAAATCAACGTCACAATGTCGTCGTATAGACGTCGGATTAGACGGCAGAATATGACTTAAATTCGACCTGAAATCGACGTCACTTTTTGGTCGACCGTCGGTCAGTGTTACTTGGGTTTATATTTACGAATTTTCTAAAACTTTAAATTCATTCTATGAGCAAGCTTTCTCCATTTATTCTAAATGTACAATAATATACAATAAGAAATATTAAATATCGTTCCCAGAAAAAGCCTTCGATATTATCGCTGAATTTTTGACGCTGACATTAGTGACATTTATCTGTCAATTACAGACATTTTAATTTCTCAAGTAGTTAACATGGAGATGTTTGGGCTGTGAGCAGGCTGTGAGATTTACTACAGATTATTTTATAGATTATATATCTATATCTTTAAATCTATAGAAGGTATATTAAAAAAATTAAATGCGTCAGACAGAGAATTTTGTTTTTTTAAAATTTGTAGTAACATAAATTTCAAAAAATAATATTTAGAAGATTTTTGTTAAAATACAACTATTTCCGGTTATCCAATTGTTACCAGAAACTATTCAACTCTTTCCATTACTGTGAGATTGAAGAATTCGTAGTTACACGTTACACAGGTCTTTAGTCTTATAGAATTTGAGAAATCGTGCCTCCAACGTCACACACACACACGTACACACACACACACACATCCACAAACACACACACACACAGGTAAAAAGCAAATTGCGAATTTTTCTTTGTAATTTATATTAAAAACCTAACTCAGAGTAGGCTATGAACAGAGAAACGTATGTCTGATCATTATTCAATTCAAAAGTCAAATTGTCAAAATGGATCTTGAAAAGTAATTTTAAGGAGAAAAAATAATAACGAAGGATACAGTATATTGTCATTCGCCGTTTTTTAATTTATTTCCATTTCTAAAATAAGATTCAAGAAGAAACGCTTTGATTTCTTTTGATAACATTTTTGACAATATCTAGTTCAAACTGACATTTAATTAAATACCTATTAAATTGATATACGTTTCCTTGTTCAATATTTTTGAACACAATGTACAAACGCATAACAATCGTATAACAAACGCATAGCAACATGAGGAAGATAACTTTCAAGATAGGTATTAAAAATAATCTGTAAATTAATTTTAATTCTAAAATCGGCAAAAAAAATATGTTCAACACGGCGCTACACACAGATTTTTGGCTTCGGCAACATCAGCTGTTAATTTGGTATTTTAGTGCCTAGTTAAACAAATTAATATTATTATATATTTATAATCTGTGAAATTGATAGTTATAGAAAGCCTACGAGTCGTATTCTAAACTTCATCCCCGCCTACATTATATGTTCATTAAATAATATACTATTACTGCCTGGGCAGTAAAAGTGGCATTTTACAGACTGTTATTTTAACTTCACTTATCACTATTGCAAATTGTGAACTAAAATAAAATATTTTCATGAAAAATCATATCAATAATCAGTAAGAAATTATTAATTAGTAACAGGAAATATATGAGTAATAAAATTATACATAAATATTTTGTCGATAGACACACGATAATCGATATAAAATTTCTGATTTTTTTAAAATTTGATTACAATACAAATCTCAAAGACCCATCTAAAATTTATCTGTTATCTTACCTTTTTTTATTTGTTTCTACGTCTTATATTTCATTTCAAATTTAAATATAAATACGATTATTCTTAAATCGCATAAAAATAAAAAAAATTAACACTAACCTTGAGTTTGACATATGAATGTCGTCCCAACGTGGAATCTACAAGACATGCCGGCGGGTTATCTCTCGTTCTGATGTTGAAGAACCCATGTGGGTCCCAAGCCCACTTTAAAAACCTTTTCACAAACACCCACACACCGATCAGACATGATAATATGTAAACTCTTAAAACATTATATACAGAAAGTCGCGCGATACATGTATCATGTCCCATTATGACTTGTCTCTACACTACACGAATGACAAATGTGATATGAGACGCTTTACTGATAAAATGTATATGTTACGATCAAACGACACACTAAGGACAATATTTTTCACAAGGGCAAAGGTTTATATCTTACTAGAAACTAGAATACATTCAAGTTGTATCACCAGTTTAATTTCTAGTAAATTTCAATGTTTTATCACTTTTAAACATTTCACTAACACGCACATATGTCTGATAGTAGTAGGCGCAGACACTTTGATTTATAAAGTAAACAGAAATAAACAATGTTGAACTAATAATATGTTGTTAGGCGAAAGAATAAAACTTTTTCAGTTCTCCCCAGACAGAAATCGAACGATTCATTAATTTTTGTATACATTTAATCTATTATTTCTTATCTTTTAGAGCTAATTTGATAGGATATTAATTATAAGCCTTGCACTTTGACTTGAATGTTAAAATATTGTTGTGGACGAGTACAAGTTCAAACAATTTTAAATGACATTCATATCAGTAAATATTAAGAAACATCCTGTTCAGTATTTTTAAGACAAACATGGCTACTTATTTTAAAATATATATTTCTCTTCGTTATTTTACAATATATAAATATAAAAATTAATATATAGGGAATCGTGAGTCAACCTTTGCAGAATAAGCATGTAATCCACCGATAATATCTTTAAACTGAATATGTTTAAATTGTTCTCGCAATATTTTTACTGCACGTTGTGAGTCATTTCCCCTTCGGCATAAAACGTAAACTATAAATAAAACATATTATTAAAAATATCTATAACAATCCCTGAAAACATACCTGTTGGATTAGGATCACTTTCCTGTAAAACTTTAATTTTTTCATTATGCACATTCTTCTTAATATCAGTAAAAGGAATATTTACTGAATCAGGCAATCTGCACATTTCAAATTCTGCAGGAGACCGCACATCCAACAACACATGCTTGACTTTTTCATTAACTATTTTGTCATAATCTTTAACCGTTATACGTTCATCACAAGACAATAAATTTACCATATCACCCTTCAAACAAAACGTTATAAAAGTTATATTAAAATAGCTATTTATGTATTAAGGGCGAAATAATATAGATTTTGGCCCGCAGTGCAAAATTGATGCCCGACGCGAAGCGGAGGGTTACAATGCACCTAGGGCCAAAATATATTTCGCCCGTAATACATACAATATTTTTTGCACATCCGGAGTAGTGTTACTTCATCACCGTGATCAAAGTAAAACCATATTCAAATCAAATTCAGATCATAGTAGTCTATTTGATATATGTAAGATTTATTATAAAAACGGGTGAAAATAGTATAGAAAATGAACTCCCAGATGCAATTAAATTAGCGGCAGAGAACGCATCGCGAAATTTGCTGCCACAGAAATCACGGCTTTTGTATGAAAAGGCTTATAGTGAATTTATGAAATGGTGCAAAATAAACCAAGTTAAAGATTTCTCAGAAACGGTATTTTGACTTATTTTAGTGAAAAATCAAGTTCCTGGAAACCTTCTACTCTGTGGTCTCATTATTCAATGATAAGAACAAGTCTCGCTATTAATAAGAGTATTAAAATTAATACATTTCCGAAACTTATTGCCTTTTTAAAAAGAACTTCTAATGGTTTTAAGTCAAAGAAATCCAAAGTTCTTTCAAGAGAAAACATAACAAAATTTATTACAGAAGCTCCTGACGAAGAGTACCTAATGATGGAGGTAAAAATTGTTTTCTAATAAAATAAATCCACTAATCATTTTCATTTTAATAGATAACATTAATACTCGGTATAGCAGGAGCAATAGGAGCATGTCAGAGAGAGGAATTATGTAGGCTATTAAATGATGATATAAGTGATGTAGGATCTGATTTAATTATAAGAATAAGAGAATCTAAAACTAATGTTGAAAGAAAATTTACTGTATTCAATGATGAAGAGATTTCGCTAAATTTTGTAGATATTTAGAAAATATGCAATTTTACGCCCGAATCATTGTACACACAAGCGTTTCTTCCTGTCTTATAGGAAAGGAAAGTGTTCGACACAACCAGTAGGAAAAAAATCATTTGGTTCCTTTCCTTCAAAAATAGCCACATATTTTATACAATACAACAAATATGCTTTCTACTGAAGGAATCAAAATAGAAAATTGTATAAACTGTAACATTACTTTAAATATTAATAAAAATTAATTAATGATGTAATTATTTTTTTCTACTCCTGCTCTGAAAATACAATTTTCTGGTTTTTCATGTTGAAAGTAACTCTTTGCAGCACTAGTGTTCCAAAATTTTGCAGCACGCTTCGGTATTCTAGCAACGAATTTTACTTACAAATGTTGTATAGAATGTTTGTCATAGATACGCATCACAAATACAAAAATCTGATGTGGCCAGCACATAACCTCTCGCCGTATATTTTACCTGGCTGTATGCATAAAGCAAAGATTATTTTTATAAATACAAATAATATATTCATATAAATCTATGACGTATAAACTTCTTTATTATTCAATAATAGCATGTCTCAACATGAAGATATTTTACCATAAATTATGTTACAATAAATTACAAAGTAGAGTTTACCATATATAAATATTAGGCTGGTAACTGCAATTTTCAATTCGAACAACTTTGTTTACTTTCTCTTCATATTCTTCTAGTAAAAACATTATTTTGGGCGGTCTAAAATGTATATATCTGGATTGTGCATCTATTCTTATATATCTTCTTTTACATTTTATTTTTTCATACTTGTTACATCTAAATAACCTTAATTCCCTTTAATAAAGTGACGGATAGATTGCACTCCGATTTTGTCAATATTTACAACTTACTTGAGAAGAATTTGATAGCTTTTTCGCAATTCAAAGTTACTCTAGTCTACAGTACTGGTGTACATTGTCCCATAATGTTTGAAACAAATTTAAGTCCTTCAACCTAGACTTGTCATCTCCATAATAGTCACAGATCAAGAACTAAGGGATTCTCCAAGTACATTTTTAATTCATTACTCATTATTTCTGACACTGACATTTATCTGTCAGTTACAAATAATTTAAATTAGCAACTATTTTTCATGGCATTCTTTCGGCTGTCAAATTTATTACAACAGATTATTTTATATATTATACTTCTTTTATCTCTAAATCTATGGAATATATAATAAAATATTTAAATGTATCAGATAGAGAATTTAATTTTCTTTAATATTACCACGAAAAATTTTCAAAAAATAATATTTAGAAGATTTTTTTTCAAGAATCTTCTACTTCCGGTTGTCCAATTATTACCAAAACCTTTTCAGATCTTCCCATGAATGTCCGATTGGGAAATACGTTGTTAAACAAATTTTAAGTCTTATAGTTTTTGAGTAACCGTCCTTCCAACATCCCACACACACACATCCACACACACACACACACACACACACACACACACACACACACACACAGACATCATCGTAAAAATGTTAAAATCGGATTGTAGGGACCTTAAAACGTGCTTATTCAATAAAATCTGGATATGCGATTTTTAGCATGAATGCAATACCTCTCTTAGCGAGAGGTAAAAATTGAAAATAAATGTCAAATTATTTTTAAAAAATAATTCTTTATTTCCTTATTTTTTATCTTGCAGGAGTAGAAAAAATAATGTGTATAACACGTGCTGAAAGTTCTTTGTCGAACACAAACGATTGCAACCTTCGCTTCGCTCAGGCTGCAACTTTCGTTTTGGTTCGACAAAGATAGACTTTCAGCACTTGATATACAAATAACTATAACTGGGCACGAAAAGTTCTAGGGCGAAAATGACTACTTTTCCGCCCTGGGGCGAAAAAGAGTGTCATTTCGCCTTAAAACAATGCTATTTGTCCGACTTTTACACCCGGATGTGCAAAAAGACATTTTTTTACCTTATCGTGTGCATTTGCCTGACAAAATTGTTCATAATCTATCGGTTTGGTAACTGTTGGATTGTCACCGCAGACTGCACAATTTGGATTGCGTTTACGTAGTAAAATATTTCGGAATGTTGTAGTGGATCCATCGAATACTAACATTCTGCCAGATAAAATATCAGGCAAGTCAATTAATATTTTTATCGCTTCTAAAGCTTGTAGTACACCGATGCATCCGGGTACTAAAATTTGTTATAAAAGCGATTTTATTTTACCTACATTTAGTATAAAATAGAAATGAATAAACCCCCTATATCTTATAATGTAATACGATTCAAAACGAAAAAGTCGTGTATCTAAAATATGTCGGGTGTCCCAAGAAAGAATACCATTTATATTACCAACTTTTCTTTTTAAATGTAACATAATGTTTTAAGTATGTACATATTTTCTTGCATATAAAGTTTTGTA
This sequence comes from Harpalus rufipes, assembly GCA_951394225.1. Taxonomy (NCBI): domain Eukaryota; kingdom Metazoa; phylum Arthropoda; class Insecta; order Coleoptera; family Carabidae; genus Harpalus; species Harpalus rufipes. The sequence goes on along the minus strand of OX596283.1, from coordinate 19,008,561 downwards.
AAAATAAATTAAATTTGTTGTATTTTAATTTTCAAACAGCAGTGCCCCTATGGTGCTCTCTCCACAGCTTGAGAGCTAGTGAAGCGACGCCTATATTCTGAACGGTACAAATGATAATAATTACTGAAATCTATGAAGCAGATTGCCCAGAAATGGGTAGTAATAAGCCGTTAAGCGGCAAAAATTTACCACTTATGATATTATATATGACAAAATTTGGTTTTATGAATTTGAATTATTTATTTAATGCATGTAAAAAGCTTTGAAAAAGCGTCCTGTATGGTATACGGTACAATATTTATCCTTACCGAACTCTTCTATTAAAAACAAACTGGTACCTACATCTAGCAGTAGGTAAGCCGTAAAGATATATTGATTTATATTTGATACATATTATAATTCTCGTGTGATAATTGCAAGTATTACTTTTCTCAAATTAAAATATTCATATGGCATGCATTTTATCTAATTAGAATTAAACTTTAAAATTTTTCTTATATCAATAATTATTTTACGGGTTTATAATTTAAGTTTACCTTTCCATATAATTACTAACTTATTAATACTTTTTATTATAATTTTTACTTTCGTTATAATATCTAAGTTTAGGGGTTTATTAAAAAAATTAACTTACCAGCCCCTAAAACACCACCATCCCCACAACTTGTAACAGTTTCAGGTGGCGGAGGAACAGGAAACAAACACCTGTAACACGGCCCCCCTTTATAGTGATAAACAGTTAACTGTCCCTCAAACTGTAACGCACTGCCTGATACTAAAGGCTTGTTTCTCAAAACACATGCATCATTTAGCAAATATCTTGTTGCTACATTGTCCGTACCATCAATTACTACATCAAAATCAGTAAGAATATCTAGGATATTTGAACTCTTTAAATGCATTTGTAATGGAGTGACTTGGACATTAGAATTTAGTCTAAAAAGATTTAATTACAAGAATTGTTTGAATACAAGGAAGGAGTTATACCGGTTGAGTGCCATTTTTGCAGATTTTACTTTAGGAATACCGAGATTACCTTCACAATGTATAATTTGCCGATGCAAATTAGATAATTCAACTTCGTCACCATCGATAATTGTAATATGACCTACCCCAGCTGCTGCTAAATACAAAGAAGCAGGACAACCCAATCCACCAGCACCCACAACTAATATTTTACTATTTTTTAATGCAATTTGTCCTGGAAAATTAGTATACATTGAATAATACTTCAACAATTTCTATATCATACCTTTAACTGTAATATCTGGCATAATCATTTGTCGACTATAACGAGATATTTCGTCGGGTGTAAGGCCACTGCAAAAAGGGTTTTCGCCCTAAAAAGATGTTTAATAATTGTTTTGACGTTCTTGTTTGATTTTACCTGTTCATGTTTTAACTTGAATAGTATTTTTTCTTTCTCATCTAATTTGCGTTTCAAATCGTGTATTTCTATTTCTAATTGCCTTATTTCTTCATTTATATCCATAGTCGAAAAGATTGTTATAATTCTATAACCTTACTATCTGGTATCTGACTCACGAGGACACATATACAAATGTCATAGGCGAGGCGGTGGACACAAAAGTAGTCTGCGCCGACAGCGGACAAAATTGATAACTTTGCGTCATTTGTAATGTAACAGGAATGTTTTATGGATGTCATCCGCCTCCTTTGGGAAGGATAGTCCTCATTCTCCCATATTTTGAAAATATATCATCCTCAAATTGTGCAGAGACAAGCGATTTTGTAAGTTCATAGCGCCAGAAAATCAATGTTTCTGCTTCTCTTGCAATATTAGGGGCTTTGAGACATCTATCAACTTTGTCAGAATCAGAATGCTGGGAATTCTAGCGCATCTTAGTAACTTTACGTGGTTTGTTGAAAACGCTAAATGAATCGGTATTAGTTGCATCCCTATAAAACTAAAACATTTTCGTAGGCGTTCCGCAAGGAGCAGTTCTTGCTCCAATTCTATTCATACTGTAAACAAATGATTTAAATATCGTACTTAATGATTCAACTGCGGTATCATTGTACGCTGATGATACCTCAGTTCTAATCTCGAATACGGATAACGAAAAACTACAGCTTAAGTGTAAGAATTGTCTACAAAGCATCGCACAATAGTGCAATGACAATTCTCTATTTCTAAACAAGATTAAAATTATGTTGATATATCTATTTCTGATACATCTTTACAACAAACTAACAAAATTAAAACTTTAGGTTTAACAATGGATGAAAATCTTGATTGGAAATCTCAAAGTAAAGAAATCATTACCCACCTAAATAGTTATTGCTATCAAATTAGACATTTAAGATGCTTCTTAAACGAACGACAATTTGAAAATTACTACTATGCTGTCGTCGAGTCAAGAATAAGATACAGTATTTGTTTTTGGGGAAATTCCTCCACAAGTAATGAAATTTTTGTAGCCCAAAAAATAATAGTAAGATGCCTGGCTGGTGCAAATCGCCGGAGTAGCTGCAGAGAATTATTTAAAATATTGCACATTCTCCCACTCTATTTTCATTTTACACAAAAATTACCACCAGTTCAATACAAGAACTAAAATGACTTTCGGACGCCATTAACTAGAACCAAAATTGGAGAACATTCGCCCTATATACACATCTACATTTGCTTACCTCCTAATATTAAAAAGGAAACAATATTACAACCTTAAAAAAATATCTGAAACTGTGTTTGATTGAACACTGTTTTTATAATTTAGAAGAATTTTATCAATTTTGTAAAAAATAATATAGTACTCATTGTGCTGTTTATTTATGCTCTTTGTATGTACTGACTTTTTTCTATACACATTGTACTACTGTGTCTTTGAATATAAAAAGAATTATAATTATTATTTTAGTAGGCGCTGTAGTACACGCTGGGTTGGATGCTACGATGCAAGATTCAATTAAACCGTTAACCGCACAATTTTATATTTATTTTATTTCTAAATTTTGTGCGAGAAGCGAGTACTTAGTTGATGTACCTATTGATATAAATATTAGCGTCCGTTATTTGCATATCGACCGAGTGGGGTTCAAAATTTTTCGGAATACCATAGTTCTTCACAATACTGTGATTTTTTTAGAAATATTTTATCGTTAATTTCACGCGCCTGTTATAAACCTCCTTTTCACTTTTGTTTTTCGTTCGTGCGCCCGTTATAATCCTTAACGGCCGGCGTCCGTTATAGATCTTGTCACTTACGTGTTTTGTTCCGTTAAATTATAGAAAGGGCATGTTACAAAATATAATAATTGTTTATTGTAACTTTGTGCTTATAATTTCTTGTGATTCTTTATGTCCTCCATACAAATTTTTAAACGGTGGCAACCCTAGGTGTAATAATTATTACAAAATTACCGAATGAAGTATCAAATTTTATAAATTTCCTAGAAGATTATATAAGAAATGCATCCTTTTCAATAGGTTACTTCTAGTAAGATAAAAAATTCTTTTAGATTTATATATTTTCTCATTGTAGAAGATATTTATCGTATGAATAAAATTCAAACAATGGTCATATGATTGAAACAATGAATTGTATAAAAATGTGTTTCTTAAGTTAATAATATTTGAACAAGGTTTATTACAAGAAGCAGAACATTGTATAATGTTCTTAGACTTCTTGATTTGAAAAAATAATTGATGTAAAAGAAACTCTTCTGGATATCAGTCAATAGTTAACAATTACTTATTTCTGGCCTCTACTAGTTTCGACATCTTTTGTGCCATTTTCAGGAGCTACAATTATTATAAACAGTAATACTAATATTCTTATAAAAGCTGATTTTTTTATAAGAATATTGGTATTACTGTTTATAATAATTGTAGCTCTTGAAGAAGGCACAAAAGGTGCCAAAACTAGTAGAGGCCAGAAATAAATAATAGTTAACCACTGAACTGATCTCCAGAAGTGTTTATTTTACCTATCAAATTGTAGAATGATTGCAGTTGTATGAATAGAAGTCTATTTTTGACAAAATTCATCTATTTATTATAGATTTTCACTGAAAAGAAAATTAATATCCGAAAGTGAAATATACATATATAATATTAAATTTAATGTTGTCTTTACTTATTATGTAATTGAATTTAATGTCAATCATTTCCAATTACCTTAAGGTGAAGTGTTCCTATATTATCCAATTTCAATTTACCGTTTGGAAATGAATCTTATCCTGTCCTATGTTATTTGCTAAAATTATCTAAATTCCTTATTTTGGCCAGGTCCTTGATATATTTACTAATTATTACACATTTTCACTTCACGTCACGGTACTTCACAATCATATTATTATAATGAAATTACACAAAACCTCTCGTTTTTTACTTTTGAGGTACTTTTACAAAAAGATTAATAAAAAATTCGAACTGGGGATTCAGAATAGGAAATTAGTTTTTTGGCATTGCCTGTATTTAATTTTAGAGCATGAAATTCTAAATTATATTCGGGTTTGATTTCTTATCTAACAAATTAATTTCATATTTTATTTACTTACTGGCATAATACAACTGTAAGAAGTGATTTTCATGAAATTGTAATGAAAGATTTTTGACATAAACACCCTATTTAAAAGTATTGCTTAACAAAAAATACGAAATAAAGGTTGCAAGAATCAAATATATGTTTTTCTAAATAAATAATGTAATTCTTAATCAGTATAAATGAAGGTTTAAAAGTAGAAACCGAAACATTTAAAAAAAAGTAACAGTAACAACTAAACACTATAAGGGCCGGTTTTATAAAAAAAAATGATGTACGATTAAAATTTAATTGGTAACTGAATTAATTTTTCCATTGACCATTTATCAATGTATAGAATTTTTTGTCATGGAATAAAATTAGATTTTCCAATTCAGTACACAAATTCGAATCAATTTTATTCATTTTATGGCATGTATAACATTACGGTCAAATGTTCGACAGCCATTTGAAAGAATAAATTTTATTTGCTTTTGAAAGTAAACAATTAAATTTTAATCGTAGATTAAATGTTTTATGAAACTGGCCCTAATTCTTGGTTTTATAAAATAACAGTACTACATTTATAATATCCCATTCTCAACCAGAATAAAGCTATAGTTTAACAGTTAACATTTCAGCTTAGTACGCAAAACATAAATCTTTGCTGTAGCCTAAAGACTCCAGGGCTGGATCGCAAGCGTAGTTTATCATGGGTGGTGGTCCACACATAAGGACCAAGTTGTCAGGGGAAGGTGGAAAGAGATGCTCTTTGATCATATCAGCGTTTATGAAACCTTTGCTGTATTTCCAACCTAGTAGATAACAATGAATATTTTTTAAAACTATTTTTGCACAGCCGAACATAGGAGTTTAACTTGTAAAATCAAACTTTTCTAATTTCCTGCTTCCCTAATTATTTTAGGTAAAGATGCTTTAAATAAAAGTTGTAGAGCATAAAATTATATATGAAAATGTCTAAAATCACCTCAGAAATAGCAATAGCCATGGTATTGAGACAAAATAAATAAACTAAAGATGCTTTTTGCACGATCAGTTTTTTTTTAAACTTTACCGATAGGGTTTCCAAGGCAGTAAGTTTTATTTACAAATTACTGATCAGTAAGTGATGTGGTACTGATCAGTAAGTGATGTGACTGACCGGTAAGTGATGTGACTACCTACCGATCTGGAGGCGGTGAAAAAACAAAACAACGATCATAGCTTACTTAAAAATGACAACTAGTTTTTTTAAAATGTCAAATTAATTTTTAAATAATTCTAAACTTTAATTTGTTATTATTGGGACGATCGTGCAAAAAATATAATAAGCATTGCGGGCATTAAGTGCTTCTTACCGGTATCGGATGTATTGGAGATCGAGACGAAGTTCAAACTAATCCTCAACCGGTAAGGTGCACTTACTGCCCTGAATACTTAAATAACTATAGAATAACATCAGGCACGAAAATAAAACTCAGTCAGTATCATTTTCATTATTTTTCATGACACAAATGACAGAAAATAAAGTTTGTTTATAATTTATTAATAAACGACTTGACGTCTATTCACGACGATTGTCATGTTCAACCTACTAATTTATTAGTTTTTTATTTTGTCAAAATAAAATATTATTTCGTCAAATTGGATATAATATTGTATAAACCACGTGAGTTAAGAATGTTTATTCACTCAAAGAATTTAAATTTAAACTTTGTTTTCATGAATAAACATTACCTTAACTCACTTGGTGTATAAATATCTATTATCTGTAAAAATGTACAAGACCTGAATATTAAAAATTACAACAAAACATGGTTAAACATCACTTAATAAATTCTGAAGATTTTATTTGATTACTGCCAACTGATAGGTGATATTTAAAAAATGTAAATGTTGTGTAGTGCTCTTCAGGGTGATGTGTGTGTGTCAGTGTAATTGTTTGTTCAGTGTAATGATGGTTGAGAATTAGACAGGGTCTTGTATTTTCGGTTATTGACGCCTTCGTGCTTTCACTTAGTGAACAGAGATGGCTCTCTGCCCGAGTGGTGAAGTAGCGCTCTATAGCAACTAACCGTGTTGGAAGTATGTGTACCTACCGACAGAGGGAAACCAGAGTACCCGGAGAAAAACCCTCCTACCCGAGTGGTATTCATAGCATATAAAGTCTGGAACGATGGGGAATCGATCCGACGACCTTAGTGATGCCGGTCGAGCAGCATAGCCACAAGACCACTACGTCGGGAACTAGGTTTGCATTCTGACTAATCAAAGGGCAGAATTTGTATTCCTATCTAAACAAACGCTATTTTCCTACATGAAGTGAAGTATAGGTATTATTTCTAATTTCTGTTCCACTTAACAATTATCTTTTAATTTAAATTGATATTTCTTCATTTGAACATAAATAACATATAATGAAAATAAATTAACCTAGCTTGACAGATAAATCGTTAACATTTGTTAATTTTTATTTCAATTCCATGGCTATAGCTATTTTTGGAAAGGAAAATAAACCATAATATAATTTATTTATTCTGTATCAATAAAACTGTTTTTCTTAAAGTGACATGTTTCATTTATCAGTTTTAAATATTAGATAAGTCAAAAATAAAAATATATTTATCAAAAACATGCACTACTTCAATGTTCTAAAATAATCTGTTTTATTTTCTCAATATTGATATGAATTCAAGTGTATTTTGCTTAAAAAAATATCTTACCATCATTAGGAACGTCCAACGTGTACCACAATTTAAACTGCTGAGGATACGCTTCTGCAGCTTCCTCAAGTTCTTTACGAACAAGAATGTCTTTTTCAGTCTGATTTGCAAAAATCAAAGACAACTGGGTGTTGTCATTAGGATCTTGAGTAATATGTCTCACGAGTTGCAACATTGGAGTAATGCCAGTTCCACCTATAAATTAATTTTAAAACGCCAACAATTTATTTTCGTTTTTAACTTACCGGCAATCATGGACAACTTCTTAATTGAGACAATTTGAGGAGGATCTTTTCTTAGTTTTTTAATAGAAAATTTTCCATTTCCTATGTAGTTTAATCTTCCTGAAGGACCACGGACGTCAATTGTATCTCCAATTTTAAGGCCTTCCAAATGCTGGGTCATTTTCCCACCATTTGGAAATTTGGGATGGACATTTTTAAAGTAAATTTTGATGACTAAATCAACATAGCCATGATCTTCATCGCTGGAAACTGGAGTGTATGATCTTATAACTAATTCTTCACCTACTTTTGCGGATAAATGTATGTGCTGGCCAATAGGTAAGCCTAAACGTAATAAAATTTAATATACAAAATGTAAAATATTAAAAAGACATATAGTAAAAATGATTATGCAGAGGACTCACGTCGTCAACCTGAAAAAAAACCTTATAAAATGAAATATAAATTGTAGAAATTATTGGGTGTTATTTATTTTTAAAAGAAGAAAAAAAAGGTACAGTAAAATTTATGAAAGATGTCCGATCAAGGTCGTCTACGAATTGTATGAATTCAGATTTTTGCTCCGCCCATTATGACAAATTCAGTAGTGTTGCTTGCTTAGTTTTTATGAGGGTACGTAAGATACTACTGTTATATTATTATTATAAAAATATATATTACAATAAAAGCATTCAAAATTCAAAAATAAGTCAACTGGTAAGTTTATAAGCAAATGTAAAACCAAATATGTGAAAAATAAGATGACACAATGTCAGTGTCAGTAACTCTGACAGAAAATAACGTTATTCGTACGGCTATGAATCAAGGTAATGTATCTGAATTAATAAATAAACTTAGGTTACATCGAAAGTATTATCAACAACGAGCATCGTTTTAAAGTGGAATGTCCTAACTAAGTCGAAACAATATGAATTTTTGAAAGACAAGCGTGTTATATCCATCCTTATCGCATACGCATACTCTTATATCCTTTGCAAAAGAAAGAGATAAATGTATGCCTATTTGTTAATTCGTTCGTGATACAGATGCCCTTGATCGGACATCTTTTAAAAATTTTACTGTGTACTAATACGGCTACCATCGTTACAAAATAATTGTAGTTTATTTTCGTACCATACGTTCGCACTACTGATGATGACCATATTCTGACAAATAATTTTATATTCCGTAAAAGAAATAAGGATTGACTTAGAAAGAATTGTAAATTCATTAATATATACATCTTTAATACTAGTATATTTTTCTTCTTTTTTTTTAAATAAATAACAACTAATAATTCAGTTTTTCAGTTTGATGACGTGAGTCTTCTACTTAATCATTTTCTCCATACCTAAGATATGATTTTCGGAAGGTAAGCCAAATCTAAATCGTCTGGTATCATGACTAATTTCTTCTTTTTCAATAAGTGGTAATGTATATTTTGCCTGGGGGTTTACTAATGTAAGGGGTGAATTTTTACCTAAAACGCAGTATTTTGTAAAAATATGCAAATTTTTAGTAGTTCTGTATTCTGTACCTTTTTTCTTGGAGTATAAGTGGTATAAAATAACAGTAGTTACAAGCACCCCTATACTAACTGCTATCGGAAAAACCTGTAAATTAATTTTAATAATTGACATTACAAGCGTAAAACACGCATTCGGTTTTAGTAAAAAACAAAAATTAGAAAAGGCTGACATAAATGACAGAATTCAGAAAACAGCGAAAGTTTTCCATGCAATAAAGAACAGCTTCATAGGAAAGGAGATTAACATCAAACAATAAAATAAAACAATATTTGGGTTTAATTCTGTAATTTTTTTACCTTCCGTCACCTTTAGGTAAGGAAGATATTGTCTTTGGTCAAAAAAAATTAATGATAAGTTTTTAGTGAATAAGCATGTTTTAGAGTCCCTATAATAAGATTTTACCATTTTTACGACGATGTCTGTATGTAAGTATGTGTGTCTGTCTGCGTGTGTGACAAAAGTTTCGGATCACATAACTTCAATACCACGATTCCAAAAATTATATTTTTTTCGTATTCCTCAAGTTTACATCCAGAAGAACAACTGATTAGATTTTGGTTATAATTGGTGAACCGGAAGTAGCCTCATTTGAAGATTTAACAGTTAAATTTGATTTATTGACATCTAACGTTATTATAACTTAAAGAATATATTATGCTCTATAGAATTGATTACATTTTATAGTTCATATTCAATAGATATAGAGTTAAAGAATTTTAAAGAAATTAATTTTTTTAAATCAGTCAGCTATGCTAAACATGGAAACTACTAATATATTCATATAATTCAAATTGACAAATGTCATTATCAATAAAAAGTAAATTAATGTGGCAGAGATGAGGATGTTGAAGTAGATGTTGGGGAAGACACGGAAAGATAGGTAAGGAAATAACTCTAGGATTACAAGTTTGTAGAAAGATACAAGCGAGATTTTGAACACCTAATCTTTTAATAACGTTAATTTAAATACAGATTTTGAGCTTAATAAATCGTGGTTACCTCTTATTCATTCGTAGTTTTCTGTTTTATCTTTGTATGTTTTTAATTACCTCTTGATCTATGTTACCTTCATTTTGTAAACATGTTGTCTTGACTACATGTATTTTGTTTTGTTATTTACCTGATAAAGACAGCACTTCGCTGTCGAAACGTCGTATAAATAATAAAAAAGAAATACAGAACTAAACCCAAATATTGTTTTATTTTATTATATTATGAGTTCTGAAAGCTTCTTTCAATATTTATAACAGTATACAATTCATTATATAGATTCAGTTTAATATACAGCTGCGAATCATGAGTGAGGCAATGAAAAGTAAAATTCGAGCACTTGAAATGAAATATTTAAGAAGAGTACTGGGAGTAACACTACCAGATCAGAAATGAAATGATTAGGGACTACAATGTAAGTTTGTATTGGACTTCACAGAGGAGAGGCAGTTAGCTTGATGAGCAGAGACAGAGACCTGTATCGGGTCGGGTACCCGCGGGTTACCCGCTTTGCGGGTCGGTTTGCGGTGCGGATCAATGATCCATGCGGGTTGCGGGTCGGGCGAGGGTAAGACGGAAAACAAACAAAAGGCAGCAGAAACAATGGTAGATAGAATAGAAAAAAGATCTTTGAAATGGTTTATACATTTATTGAGAATGCCTGAAGAACGTTGGCCCAAAAAAGTTTTATATTGGAAACCACAGGAAAATAGAAAACGTGGTAGACCTCGTAGATACTGGTATGAAAAACCATGGAGAACCGTGATCTGCAAGAAGACGATGCCATGGACAGGGAGGTTTGGCGAAGCAATACGAGGGAATACGGCAAGAAGCTATCAACAATTAATTGATGCATAATTGTACCCGCATTAATAATAATAAGGAAATTACGATAGTCTGATTTTACATGTTCTAACCTGTATTAAAAACAAAAAGCGAGCCATTAAAGTTTGGTAAGTTCTACAAGCCAAAACAAAAACATGTTAATATACGTTCTACAATAATTATTTACCAATATTGGTTGAATTTTTGGAATGGCCATTGTATTTACTGATAAATACTTCAATTTATAATTACATGGGATACACAATACTTGTTCTACATTTAAAAGTGGAATTTGTACTGAAATGCAATACATTTATCAAACATAAGGCCGGGCGTAGACCAAAGATACATCAAACATGTAACATGCACATACAGTAAAAATTTTGAAAGTTGTCCGATCAAGGTTGTCTACGAATTGTATGAATTCAGATTTTTGCTCCGCGCATTATGACAAATTCAGTAGTGTCGTTTGATTAGTTTTTATGAGGGTATATAAGATACTACTGTTATTTTATTTTATAAAAATATGTTACAATAAAAGCATTCAAAATTCAAAAATAAGTCAACTGGTAATTAAATATTAGCAAATGTAAAACCAAATAATTGAAAAATAAGATACTGACACAATGTCAGTGACTCTGACAGAAAATAACGTTATTCGTATTGCTATGGATTAAGGTAATGTACCTGAATTAATAAATAAACTTACGTTACAGCGAAAGTATTATCAACAACGAGCATCGTTTTAAAGTGGAATGTCCTAGCTTAGTCGAAACAATATGAATTTTTGAAAATCATACCTACGTGTTATATCTATCCTTATCGTACACGCTTATAGCCTTTGCAAAGGAAAGAGATAAATGTATGCCAGTTTGTTAATTCGTTCATGATACAGATGACCTTGATCGGACATCTTTCAAAAATTTTACTGTACAAGGTGATGACCGGCACAGCCGAACATTAGACTTTAACAAGTAAAATCAGAATTTCCTGCTTCCCTAATTATTTTAGGTAAAAAAGCTTCAGATAAAATGTATAGAGCATAAAATTCTGCATATGAATCAATAAGCAAAATTAATTTTGTGTGTCTTGTAACGGCAGAAATTAGGTATGAAAATGTCGAAAATCACCTCAAAAATAGCAATAGCCATGGAATTGAGACAAAATAAATTTGGTCATGTTAGTGTAATTTATTTTTATTAGGTATTATTTCTGTTCCAGATAATATTTGAACAGAACTTACAAATAATAAAAATAAATAAACCTATCTTGACAGATAAATCTTTTGTTTCAAGTTCATGGCTGTAGATTAATAATAGGAGGAGTCTAAGGTTAAATTATAACAAAAACTAATACAATTACCCCTTAACCTTAAAATTATAAAATAAGCTATATACGTATTTCGAGAACTAAGTACTCGTCATCAGTACAAATTTAAGCAGAGTAGTTAAGATTACTTACATTGAGTAATCTTAACTACTCTGCTTAAATTTGTACTACTGATGACGAGTACTTAGTTCTCGAAATATGTAAATAGCTTATTTTATAATTTTAAGGTTAAGGGGTAATTGTATTAGTTTTAGTCCATGGCTATAGCTATTTTTGGCATTATGTTCAACATTTTCATACCTAATTTCTGCCGTTACAAGGCACACAAAATTAATTTTATTTATTGATTCAAATGCAGAATTTTATGCCCTACATTTTATTTGAATCTTTTTTACCTAAAATAATTAGGGAAGCAGGAAATTACGAAAGTCTGATTTAAAATGTTAGTCCTATGTTCGGCTGCTCCCGATCACCATCCTGTAGGTAAATACCGCACATATGCATAAATACTAAAGAAATACGATGTCGTCGAAACCTTCCTATACCATTTACCTCACGTTACATGTATGTTGCGAGTTTGACATTATGCTTGGTGTATGATAGTTTTTGTAGCTTTTATGTTGCATATTTGATGTATCGTTGGTGTACGCCCGGGCTAATAAAAATATTGAGACAAAATAGCTAAATTTACAATTTTTATAAACAAAAACAAGCTGTATCATCAAGTTCACACTATTGAAGGTCACTTACACCTTGCACATAACCTTTCATACATATTCATTATTTTGTAACGTAATTACTGAATTAAACTACAATTAATTCATAAATAATGGACCAACATTATAAATTTATTTAGATATATACATACCGAACAACAGTTAGATTTTAAAACAAGCTTCTCGTCCGAATTCATGGCACTTACGATTCTGGTTTGACAGTCATACGATCATTCAATTCATTTACATTTGTCACACAATTGATGAGTGATGATAACGCATGTTTTCAAGGTAATTGCAGTACTTACATTAATATTAACCATGTTCAAGATATGAAACAAATTGAAATGAAACGTGTAAAATATTTATAAAAACCACTTCCTGGTACCGTTGTTGTGGTTACCCGGCAAGTATCGAACTGCGCGAGAAAACATTTATTCTTAGAAATAATTAAAAACTAGGACAGGTTGTATTTCTGTGAACAGTCGAATATGTATTATTCAGATGTAATTTTAGAATGTTACTTAACGCACAAACCACATCCAAATTGTATTTTTAATTAATAAAAATAAGAGACTAGAAATTTTAAGGTAGTTATATCGGGAAACCATTATATCAGAATTAATTGAAAATTTAAGTACATCTTAACTGCAGTATAATCTACCTGCTCTTCAAGTTTTAAAACAATTGACCACGCGGTACCTAAGATATTTGCAATTAAATTTGGCCTTTTTCACACGTGAAGAATAGGAAATGGCAAAATAAACACATTTTAAATTATAACTTTTATATCCATACCGACATTTAATCGAAAAACTATTATGTTATAGTAAACTAATTAACGGATTTTATGTAAAAATTAGAAAATTATTTACCACCCAGATTTAATTTTATTGCCTCTAGAAAATTATAATCTGTAGATACGATAAATAGGTAGAATTATACTTGACAACCATGTACAAGTGTTTCAGATGGAGTATCAGTTAAGTTAACACCCGCTTGGTATTTTCGAATAAGAGGTGATCTTTGGTTAAAGGAATTTCAGACGTACTTTCGAAAGAAATATATTTTAAATTGGTGTTTTACGAGAAAAGCATGAAAACTTTAAACAGTACAATACTACTTTTGTAATTTTAAGAAAGAAATATATTAATTTGTTTTGCAGTTCCCATTTGTAGTTTAGAACTAGTATTATATCTTAAAATATCTTATTACTTTTATACCCGAATGTACCAATAAATGTCTAGGTGCGACGATGCCACAGTTATTCTTCAACATTGAAATACGACACTTGTGTGTGTTAGTGCGAGTGGTACAGTTAAAAAAAAAAACTTTTCTACGGAAAAATAGAGAAAATTCATCTGTTACAGTGTTTGATATTAGCTTTTAACTATTTTGATGCAATCTGCGTATATAATGTTAGAAAATATAAGTTATTGCAAATATAAACTGCATTAGCTTAATTTTTACTTTGAACACAGATCAAGTTTTTGAATAGGTACACTCGAGTGACAACTACCTTAAGGTAGCAAAAAAAGTGAAAGGAAATGGGAAACAATGAATTCGTGATTTCTTTTTTATGAATTATAATTTTCCATACAAATTATAAACATGTTTTCAAATACTGTACATATATACCGAATGAAGACATGCTTCATGAACAATCTTGTCCCATCATTGATATGGCAGTTCCAGATATGGGCAATTATAATAAAAATTTGATGATGAACAGAAGTGTAGCACTATATATTAAAATTATATCATGATAAATGGAAACTTATCATTAATAAGTAGAATCAGATTTATAGCCGCCATGAATATTATATTTGTTTAGAAATATATACAAATGTAATTTATCATTTTCACACTGACACCATCGAATCACTTTACCATTTTCAAAAAAATAGTTGTACAGTCATCGTATTTTATAATCTTCAATATTTATAAACATTTTATACCTTGATCGTTACTATGAAATATTATTGTTCAAATGATTATTATCTGAGTATTTTACAGGGAGCTAAATACTTCTTTTCGAGTATAAATTTATATTTGATGAATTTCTCTATTCATAGTACGAAATGTATATTATTGTTTACAGTTTTAGGATGGTCGTTTTATTATTGTAAGATCTTCACAGAAGACACGTTGATAGGATGAAATACTTAAATATTATACAAATTTAGCGTGCCAGTGCATTTTTAAAGTACAAATCATCACTCATTTTATTTATTTTTTAACAAAAACTAAATAATATTTCACTCTTACTCAAGTGTTATACAATATATTATATATATAAAAAACAAAAAAAAAACGAAAAAAAAAACTGAAGCTACCAAACTGCAAACATAGATTAATCGAGTCAGTTCTTGATTCTACAATCAAGACACATACCACGATTGACTAAATAAGAGATCAAAACATTGCCACTTGTAAAAATTACACATTATATAAGCAAACAATACCACCATTAAACCTCTAATCAGGGCCCCTATTCTTGAGCGTTCGTCATTTCGTTCGTATTCGCGTTCGTTTTCATGTTAGTAGTCACAGTAGTCTGTGTTTCAAAAACAATATTGGATATGTCATTGTCAGTGTCAACTGTATTGCAGCATTTATTCACATCATTTACAAGTTAAAAAATTATTTATTAATCGTTAATAAATATATGATAAAAATGAATCTTAACTTGTAAGTGATCTGAATAAATGTGACAATACAATTGTCACTGACATATATAATACTAACATGAAAACGAAAGTGAATACGAATGTAATTACGAACGAAGAATAAGGGCCCAGGGCATCGAAACCGAATCGGGTATTCAAATTCGGGTTCAGCTCCGGTTCGGGTTATTTTGAGTTCGAAACGTAAGCGTAAACGTAGACATCGTACACGTTAACTTCAAGCCATTTGTGTCCGGTGCGCGGTAAGGGGAGATAAGTGACGTAGCCGTCCATGATTGGCTGCAGTCCGAATCCATAACCTCGTCAGATTTGTTTAAAAATGGGGGCTAATTACGTTCACACATCGTCCTAATGTTCATACATCCCGTTCATTTTTTGTTTCTTTCAGTTACCTAACCTTCAAATCTTGACCATAAAGTTGGCGAAGATGAACTTGGCGAGCTTACAATTTAAAAAGTACACTGTACATGAAAATTATTTATTTGGAGTAGGTCTTAGACCAGGAATAGAGGGGTGACAGGGCACGCTATGTATTTCGCCATAAAACTTTCCAAATCATCTTAGCAACTTTCGACCTTATTGTAACGCCAGAATCAGCTGAATCGGTCTAGTCGGCCAGATGTGTTACACACGTGTGCAGTCGGACGAATAAGTTTTCAATGTCAACAAGCGTTTTTGTCGTCATTTTGTCTTCTGACGTCGTCGTATTAATTCGCGTTTATTTTGATACATTTATAAAACAGAATCAAGAAAATTCGTAGTTTGAATAATCAAGTATTTATTTAGATTTGGTCAACTGTAACATAAGAGTATTTAACTGGTCGACTAGACTGATTCAGCTGATTCTGGCGTTGCAATAAGGTTCAAAATCAGTCAGATGATTTTGAAACGTATGCCTTGTCCCCTCTATTCCTGGTCTAAGTTCCTAACGTTCAAATCTTAACCATGGAGTTGGCGCAGATGAAATTGGCGCGCTAACAATTTAAAAACTACACATCTACGAATTGTATGAATTAAGATTTTTGTTCCGCCCATTCTAACAAATTCAGTAGTGTCGTTTGCTTAGTTTTAATGGGGTACATAAGATACTAATGTTATTTTATTATAAATAAAAATATATGTTGCAGTAAAAGCATTCAAAATTCAAAAATAAGCCAACTGGTAAGTTTATTAGCAAATGTTAAACCAAAACTCTAAAAAATAAGATACTGATTTGATTAATGACACAGTGTCAATGTCAGTGACACTGACAGAAAATAACGTTAATCGTACAGCTATGAATCAAGGTAGTGTATCTGAATTAATAAATAAACTTCCGTAAAGCGAAAGTATTATCAACAACAAGCATCGTTTTAAAATGGAATGTCTTTACTTAGTCGAAACAATATGAATTTTTGAAAGACAAGAGGGTGTTATATCCATCCTTATTGCACACGCTTATAGACTTTGCAAAGGAGAGATATAAATGTATACCAATTTGTTAACTCATTCATGGTACAGATAATCTTGATCGGATATCTTTAAAAAAAAACTGTAGTTATTGTAATTTTTTTTAATTTGTACTGCGGTGTATACTTTTAAATTGTGAGCGCGCGAAGTTCATCTGCGCTAACTTCATAGTCAAGATTTGAACGTTATGAAACTGAACGAAACAAGAAATGAGCATGGCGATGTATAAACATGACGCGTCATACTTCGCCCGCTCCGTAAGAGTTTATGGTCGTAAATTAAAAATTATAGGATTGTATTTATTGCCAACGAATTCTCATTATAGTTTCAAAGAAGTAGTAAAATACCTTTGTCTTCGATCTTTGTAATTTAATTGTAGGTCAGAAAAGTAGTCGTTCTATTAGGAATTTTATAGTGCCTACGACCACGCGAGCGACCGAGCGTCCAATGCTGCATTCTTTCGTTAAATAAATTAATAACACGTGACATAAAAATATATTGAATTGATTTGTTCACTAAAAATAATTTTGGACCTTTATTCTCATTTCTTCATTTCATGTACCATAAAATTCCTAAAAGGATGAGATTTAATAATAGAGTACTTTTCAGACTACATGAAATTTACGAAGAGTAATATTTTATTTATTTATTCAGTTACTAAAAAAATTGCAATTTTCAATAAAACTTTGAGAGACTACATGCTTAGGCTTGATTTACATTGGCGATACAATGACGGTACGATGACGGTACAATGACGGTATGTCAATTACACGAGGCATTTACATTAGACTATACCACGACGGTACGAACATAATAAAATACCACAATATAATTTTGTCTTTTAAGTATTATGACGGTTTGTGGTGCATATATCATGTTTCTATCAAAAATACAAAATATCGTGCAATGTTTAAAAATTTATCTAATGTATACAATAATTTCTCATTTCTAGGCCATTTTGACTACATTTTGATTTAACTAAAAGACAAATATCAAAAAGTTAAACACATGTCAGATGTCAATCACATACTAGCATATGTTTACTTCCACTCAGCTGATTTTGGCATGAACATCAACGTGACGTGCACGTACTCTTCAAACGCAAATACTACACTGTCACTATGATACAATATTTTTTTCAGTAGAAACAAAACTATACTGTACCGTGGTCGTATCGCTAATGTTAAATCAGTGAATTAAAATACGTTGGAGCAAGAAGTATCGTACCGTTATTATACTGTCGTTGTACCACTATTGTAAATCAAGCCTTAGTTGTTTTATAAGTATGTAAAATTTGAATAAAATACCTCATACAGTTTCTGAGATATTACAGAATAATAGATATTTTTTAATTTGCCAAAAATGGGTCTTTTGACATTCCTGGTCTGAATAAAAACGCTTATTGTTTACAATATATGATTCATAATAAGATATATAATGTAATAAAATTCGCCATTTATTATGTAAATATTTCCAATATATTAAATAATTCAAATCGACCTCTTTTCTGTGACGTCACGCTTACATACTTAAAGCCGCAAATGTCGCTAGTGTCGTTGTTTTACAGCGATGCGTTGTGACATATCAAAGTGACAGTTGATGGTGATACTGACGCCGTGGACATAACCTTGTTTCTATTTATCAACTGTAATACAAAACGTCGTTACAAACTTGCTCAAACAAAAACAATAAGTAAAAATACGTGCTAACTTGACAACAATCTAACCTGACAAACAAGTTCCCCTTACCCCGTAAGACATATGTCGCAAAATATATGTCATACTTCGAGCAGCACGTCGGAACTAAATTGCAACGGGAGCGGCAAGGGTAACGTCACAGTGGCGGGAATAGATGTCCGGTATTTTCAGTATTTTTTCTCATTAACGTGTACGGAGTCTAATATAGCCGATAATCGACGCCCTCGACATGAGTTACCCTCTGAGGTGTCCGTGAAAATTGTATTTGTGTTGTTGTCTTGCGTAAATTCCGGCTAAATATTGTTATATTTAAAAAACTGTAATACAATTTTCATTTGATCGAACCGAACCTGAACCCAATTCCTGAACGCGGAACAAAACCCATTTTTTGGCGGGTTCGATGCCCTGCCCAAACATTAATTTTAACATTTTTATTTTCTTTTACGCTGAAAATAAATATATTTTTGTTTTGTCTATATATACATCCTCATATTCTAAAATTCTAAATGATTAATGAAAATAATTGGGAGCATGAATTAAAGCGAAATGGTAGTATTGTTAACACTGATCTGAGCTCAGTTAAGAATATTCCGCGTACTGTGTATGTAGAGTACTTAGTTAAATAAATATAACAACTAGTCTGTTGATTTCTTGGCTGCCAAATGAACAATGTATGGAGCAACAAAGTGAATTATTGCACACAACTTAAAAATAAATTTTCGTGAAATGTATCGTAAAGGCAGAAAGATACTGTGTAGCATTAGATAATGATGGCAATCATCCGTAAAAGCTAACCTTAAAAAAAAAAATCATGGATTCGCTAACATGACTTTCAGAGCAATCTAATAAAAATACTGGATAATCTACTTTTTATCTTCTTTTTTACGATATTTCTATAAAAAACGTTAAAAAGTATGATCACATAAATAAAAAACTTTGTAAATTAGGTAAATATATATCTCGCTTAAAATTAAAATATAAAATGTAATAATATTTGTACTTGTTCGAGGCAACACGACTTGTTTAACACAGTTGTTTCACGAGAATAATATCAAACATAATAATTTATAATCTATAATAAATATTTTTTTCTTATTCAAGAACAACCAAAAGTTAAATTATAACTGAATATTTTCAATATTCATATTGCATTAGTCGTGTTGTCTGGACTCTATACAAACGAGATTTTATTACATCAGCCGGAATCATAAAATAAATCTATGTATAAAATTAAAGTACGATATATCGAATCTCTGCACCATATATCCACAATTTCTATATAATATATATGTCCAATAAGAAAAATAATTGCAATTCTATATAATGAGAAATAAAATAATATCATATATAACTACAAAATAAATAAAATACTTGTGTAAATAAAAATTAAGATTTGTTGAAAAATAATCGAATAAGCGCAGAGTTATATATAAAAATAAGTTATTTTACCATTCCGGCTTGAAACAAGGCTCTACTTTGTTATAGAACCATAAATATATAATATTTATATGTATCGAATGGCAATTCCAAGACGTTTTGTTTGTTTTATGTTTTAAATTTACCTAGCTAATAAAAATTACAATCTATATATTTATATCCTTTATGACCTACTCGTAATAAAACTAATGATAATACTAGTATTGTGTTGGTGTAGGCACTGATGTGAGAGTCGGCCGCGATGCGGCGGCGGCGGCGAGGGCCGCTAGTCTTTTATCAGCCGGTAGATGTGATGCTGCGCCCCGTGTTCTGACGTCGACACCTCGAACACGTACGCTGTGCACAGCAACGTCTCCTGGGTGTCGCGATTGCTCACCACCTTCAAGCACAAATTTTATTTATTATTTTTTCGTAATACCATACCGTTACTATGAGGATGAATTACAAATATAAACGGGACTAATTTTTGTTTAATATCTGGGTTAGTGTTGCCGCAAGACCAAGACCAGTCTTGGTCTTGTCGAGACAAGACCATCATTTTGGTCTCGACTAAAAAGTCGAGACGAGACCAGTATCAAGTCTTGTCGAGAAAGTCTTGAAGTCTCGACAAGAGTCACGACTTCAGTCCGTAGGTATTTTTTGAAATATATTTTCTAAAAGTTCTTCATGAACTAACAGTAATGCTGTAAATATTGTTTGAAAATTCGTAAAAAAAAGAGATATTCATTTTTAAAATTTTATAATTATGTATTTTTGTGTTCCTAAAACATTATTTCATGTCATGTGAATATAATAATTTGGATACTTGAAATTTGGCTTAATTTCCAGAAATATTAAATATTATAAAATAAGCATAGTACTCCTATTAATGATATACACGTACAGAAATAATGGAATAAATGTGCATTAATTTAATAGATTTTAGTACCTATATAATAAAGAAAATTAATATACAATTAAACAGTTAAATCGGAGAGAAAAAATGACTCGTACAGAGCTGGAGAAAACACGTTGTTGGGGTGTACGATTTCTCGGAAAATTTTAAAAAAGCGATATTTTGATGCCTGGAATTACCAAGGTCAAGCGTCTGTAAGGGATGTTGTATGTGAATTTGACAATGAACCGTAATGTTGGGAACTACGTAACTATTTACACTGAAAACAATAATAAAATATACAATATATTAACAAGAATCACCATATATATAAATACTCTTAAAAAAAAGCCTTTTTTTAACATCCTGTAGACATATATGTATGTATATTTTAATACACAGATATACCTAATTGTTCGTTCATTTATTTTTATTTCCCTCCTGTCTACAGGTACAGAGATGTAAATCTTCTTGCTCTTTTCCAATATATCTACATGTTTTAAAAAAGTACAAACTGGATATTCTATACTTCATAGTTATTAAAAAAAATTGTTGATCCAATAAGTTAAAATAATATAATGTATTTTCTTAGATTTCCAAGGATTATTATGTACAATTAAAAACAATTTGTTGATTGACGCAGAATCGAGAATCCAATGTAGTCGAGACTTAGTCAAGACCAAGACAAGACCGACCTCAAGTCTCGTCTTGTGGCAACACTAATCTGGGTTTATTTTAAAAAGTATTGTAACACGAGGGGGGTGTTACAGAGGCTCTTATTCTGGTGGTTGTCTTGAACTTCTTTTATCAACGATGACCACGACTTGATTAACCGAAGGACGAACACACATACACTTACATTTAACGACGATGACTTACATTATGGGCACAGACATTATTAATATTGATATCTTCTTTATTTATACATATTTACACTAACACTAATTAATTATAAACTATTAAACTTATTATTATTGATTACTGAACTAAACATAACTAAATCAAATGAACTAAATAGTTACATTGTAACTCAGAAGGCAGGCGTTTAACCCGCGCCAGAAACTGAAA
Source organism: Harpalus rufipes (assembly GCA_951394225.1). NCBI lineage: Eukaryota > Metazoa > Arthropoda > Insecta > Coleoptera > Carabidae > Harpalus > Harpalus rufipes. Next base: position 18,986,526 of record OX596283.1, on the reverse strand, counting down.
CACAGACTACATGTCTCATCGACATGAGTATCTAAGACCGACTATCTCAAACTAAACGTTACTTTCGTGAGAGGATTATCTCTGAGGGGTTGAGGAGGGTATCATGGCATCCATATCAAAATATTCTAGACTTTATTGTCAACAAATAACTGTCCAATGTCTCTGACAGCTACACTAAACTAGACAGTCAGTTAATAAAAGATAATAACTATTTCTAACAAAGATAACAAGTTGAAATATTATTGTGGTTTCCAAAACTGTATTTCTAATTTTGAGTTGTTACTTATTTGCGTTTCTATTTTTGAAGTAAAACTTTATTTTTAAATTTAAATATGTTCTTAAATTTGAAATATTGGACGAATAGTTTATAAGTATTAAACAATCTGTACATTTTTTCATTAATAATTATAAATATTTTTACTGTAGTTTTATATGATTTGGTTTATAATTAATTCAGTCAAAATATTTTATTTATGTAACAATATATTCTGCGTCAATAATCAAACGATTTTTCATAATTCTACATTAAAGCCACGTTTTACATTTAAATAATAAATTATACATTGCGTTTCAGACTGTAAAATATAAATCATATTTATTTGAAATTGTAATCGATATTCATATTTCATTAAGCTGATATAATTAGCTATTAAATTCGTTTCCAATAATTTATGAATATGAAACTCATGAATTTGATATGTGGGTATGTTTAATAAATTTAATTAACATCATTTAATATCCGACATTATTAGGAAAATAATGAACGTTTTTCACTATTTCATTTCCGATTAAAATAATATCAATATACAGGCTGTTCATTTTAAGTGGTACACTATTGCTATCTCGAGAACTATAAGAGCGACGAGGTTGGTTAAATTAGCAAACAATTTCTATATTATAAGACTATTAAAATGAGCGAAACAAGATTTTTTTAGACCAGTGGTTCTCATAATACGGGGTGCAACTTTCTTATTTTAAATGGCAACCTATTTTTACCTCTCGCTAAAAGAGGTATTTTTACGATGATGTCTGGGTGTGTGAGTGTGTGGATATGTGTGAGGTTGTTGGTGGTACGATTTCTCAAATTCTATAAGATTAAAGACCTGTGTAACTACGGATTCCTCAATCTAATAGTAATGGGAAGAGATGAATAGATTCTGGTAACAATTGGACAACCGGAGTTAGTAGTATTTTAACAAAAATCTTCTAAATATTAGTTTTTGAATATTTATGTTATTACAAATATTAAAAAAAAAATCTCTATCCCACACATTTAATTTTTTTATTATACCTTCTATAGATTTAAAGATATAGATATATAATCCATAAAATAATCTGTTGTAGTAAATCTCATAGCCCATGGTAACTACATACTTGAGAAATTAAAATGTCTGTAATTGACAGATAAATGTCACTAATGTCAGTGTCAAAAATTCAGAGATAATACTGAAGGCTTTTTCTGGGAACGATATTTAATATTTCTTATTGTAATATTAATTATATATTTGAAAGTATAGGTATATTACATTAACCCTTCAGAAATAACGCCAATCCCGTTAATGAAATGGGAAAAACCTCGAACATTTAGAAGAAATGGAGAAAACTTGCTCATAGAATGAATTTAAAATTATAGAAAATACGTAAATATAAACATTAGGTGTAATTAGAATGTTTTATATGTACAAGAAATGTTAAATACAATATACTATATACGATAATTGAAAGGCCGCGAGAGGTATTGTGATGGCCACAACAGAGTTTTTTATTTGCTTATTCGATTCAGTATTTTTTTCTGAATTCAACGATATCCCTATGTAATACCCTAATATTAGAAAAATGCAAAATTAAAAATGTATCATTTTTATTTAAATATGCCTATACAAAGAGTGCCATGGGAGAAAACAAATAAATCAAATGCAGAAATAATTGCAAAAACTGTAATAATTTTCCTTAATTTGTGAATAATTATTAGTTAATAAATAAGATACAATATGACGACAAATAAAATTGCCACCATTTAAATTAATAGATAACTGAACTACAACAATATAAAAATCAACTAGACAAACTTTCTTACCTGTAAAATGGTGAAGTTTTCAAGTACACTATTCATCATGTACTTTTCCGGTAGGTGTTTGAGTTTGTGTATGAAATTGATCATGTATTCGCACATAGGGCTCCGGTGGATGCGGTACACGAACCGACCGTTCTCGTACCTCGCATACTCTGTTTCAACCTTTTCTACTACTTGTTTGCCGAAAGAACACACTTTTGTCGAACATGTAATCGTCATGTTTTCGTTACTTTCGTACCTTTGCAAAAGAAAGACATGATTAGATTATGAATCATGTAGTTATAATGAAACTTACTGGCTAGTTACTCCGTAGAACGCTCCCGCTTCGTCTTGGATGTTGGTGTTCAGGTCGGCCCAGAATTTCACCAGGAAAAAGGCGGGCTGAGGTCCTTTGTCGTATAGTTCTTTAAGGCCGCCTTTTTTCTCTGGAAATTTGTCGTATATTTGCCGGACGTCTACTGCCTAAAATGAATATCAAAATAGTTAATACTACAATTACAAAATCGCAAACTGATGCACATACACCAAAAAAAGATTTTTTTAACGGCTTATAATAAATGAAATATGGGTTTGTTATTTTTATGTTAAAATATGAACCACTGGTCTGTAAAGTAAGATCAGAAAATAAAATCGGTAGGTTGTCACATCACTTACCGGTCAGTCACATCACTTGCTGATCAGTAATTTGTAAACAAAACTTACTGCCTTGGAAACCCTATCGGTAAAGTTTAAAAAAAAACCTGATCGTGCAAAAAAACGAATTAATAAAGAAAAATAATGTTGCTATTTTTGTTCATTTTTCTATTTCAGTAACTTTTCTTAATAAATAAAGTGTTTGCTAAATGTTTTTATCTTTTAATTTTACTTTACAGATCAGTTATTCATATTTTAACAACAAAATAACAAATAAACCCATATTTTGTTTTTTTCCACGATTGTAATATACGTATATTTCAATGTAATAAGAACATTCACTTCATAAATAAGTAATTCTATAAATATAGAGAAAAAGATTCCTACGAATAATATATTTTATCTAAATTTAAGAATAATAAAAATATGTCCTTACTTCTAGTAGGGGGTCCGAATAGGTAGCGGTGCCACCTATGTGTACGAAAAGGTGTTTGTGGTAGGTGTCTGCGTCTCGGTGCTGCTCCATGAAGGCGGAGAACTCCACGAGCCGAAGCTTGTGTGTGGCGATGGCACGCCCTTCCCATGGTGGAGGTGGTGGTGCTTGGACCCCCGCGATGCTCAGCTCGCCGGACGACACTGCCGTCGCGGGCTTGCCCGTGGGGTAGGTAGATTGCGGGAATGGTTTCACACTACGAACAGAAAATAATTCGTTAGAAATAAATTAATCATGTAGACTATTTAAAAATTTAATTATAAATAAATGTTATCGTATATGCGACAAATTCGATAAATGTGTACATTTTTACCTTCCGTCACCTTTAGGTAAGAAAGGTATTGTCTTTGGTCAAAACATTCGATAGTGAGTTCTAAGGAATTAGCACGTTTTGGGGCTCCTAGTATACGAATTTACTATTTTTACGATGATGTCTGTTTGTGTGTGTGTGTGTGTGTGTGTGTGTGTGTGTGCGTATGCGTGCGTATGTGTGTGTGTGTGTGTGCGTGTGTGTATGTGACGATCGTTTCGAATCGCATAACTTCCATACCACGATTCCAAAAATTATAATTTCTTCGTATTCCTCAAGTTTAAATCCATATGCAGACAAGATTAGATTTTGGTTATAATTGGTCCACCGGAAGTACCCCCATTTGCAACTTTTAACAGTTTTTCTTGAAAAAAAAATATGGAATTTAATATTATAAATTTTAATTTAAATTATTATTCTCTAATTTCATAAATCAGCCAGCTATGCTAACCATGGAAACTGTTAATATATTCAGATAATTTAAATTGACAGATGTCAATGTCAATGAAACGAAAATGAGTGTGGCAGAGATGAGGATGTTGAGATAGATGTTGAAGATACAGAAATATAGGGTAGGAAATTAAAAGATAAGGGAAATGAAGAAGTTTCTAGAAAGATACAAGAGAGACGATTACATTGGTTTGAACATGTTATGAGAAGAGATGAAAAATATATTGAAAGAAAGAATAGCTTAGTAGTAGAAGGTAGAAGAAACATAGGCAGACCAAAGATAAGATGGAAAACTGTATTGCGGAAGATTTGAGAGAAAAGGAATTGAATGAGGACGACACGCAAAACAAAAATGAGTGGAAGAAGAAAATAAAAAATAGCGACCTCTAACGAATAGGAAAAGCTAAAGAAGAAGAAGATGTTAGTGTCAAGTGCAATTTACATATATTGTTTATAAAATAATTTTGCTGGAAAATTAAAATCTTTTGCAAGAAAATTTATGTATGGAATTTATACATAATACAGGATTGACGGAAGGTATTGTGCTAGCCACAACCGATTTTTTTTTAATTGAAGTGATTTTATTGAGAGAAAAGGAACTGAATGAGGATGACAGGCAAAATAGAAATGAATGAAAGAAAAAAATAAAAATTAGCGAGCTCTAACGAATGGGAAAAACTAAAGAAGAAGAAGATATCAGTATCAAGTGCAATTTGCATAGTTTTTTTTACGAAATAATTTTACTGGAAATATAGGATCTTTTGCAAGAAAATTATGTATTGAATTTGTACATAATACACAGAATTGACGGAAGATCATTTCATTTATTATGATTGTGTTGTTAGATTTATTTTGCGCATTTATCGAATTTGTAACATTTACAATAACATATAGTAAGATAATTCATTAAATTTAAAATGGTGCTTTTACTTTCTCTGTACTTAAATAAAAAGATATGCGAAATACGGAAATTACAAATCATTCAAAATGATTATTTATTATTGTTTATTTTCGAAATCTTTTCTTTTTATTCAAATTTCAATAGTGATATATTTTATTTAATATTTATGTACATAAATAATAAAAAATAAAAATATAGTTTTCAAATTTGAATTACGAGTATAAAAATAAATCTTTAAGATTATTTCAAAACAATATTTACCAAAGTAATCTCTGTATTGAGTTAGGACAGCTTGATGGTGAACTATGTAAATATAATAAATACATTAATATGAGAATTTTATGAAATGCGGGATTTAAATTTAGATTAAAGCATAATTTCTTGTAAAAAATGTGTCACCAAGTTAATGCACTTTTTCAATAGGGTAAGTTTTATGCTCAATAAAAACCCCGTTAAAAGTCATAAGTACAACATATAAAATTATAATATGTATTTAATATGTAAATGGATAATAAAATTGTATATTACATTAGAACTTAGAACAATAGGTATATGGAGAGTAGAGTAATAATACTCATATCAATATATCATATAAACGATTGTAGAATATAGACAAAAGATCATTTGTTATAATTTTTTTTTTCATAGCATGTATGGCAATATGACATCAATACTTTAAATCTATGAATGAATAGGGTATTTCACTAATTATGATTCTTTAAAAAAAATTGTTTGTCATACAATGATTCATTTCGCAGATTTTTTCTACCGAATAATGACCCAAGTACTAGTGCATCTTAATTTGTTATATTTTAGTGGACCGAGCAAATATCTCGCTTATTTATTAAGTTAATTAATTTCTTTCATATAACATGATTTATACAGCAACATGTAAGCTACTTGAAATTTCAAATGGAACATATTTTTTTACAAATTTGAAAAGTACATCAAATTTGCTTTACAATCATGTAAAATAATCCATATGTTATATTATTAAAAAGTAAAATGGCGGGCACTTTTTTATACACTTAGTCGAAAAGAGAATAGTGAGCCATGACTATGGCTTGAAATAAACAAACAAATAACTAAAACAATTGTAACACGGTAAATGTAAATACTCAGTAATAATTGTTCTAACCTTTATTATTAGCAAATTTCATTGTAGTACCTTATTAATTTATTATAAAATGAATTTATCTAACTCAGAAAAAGTTGAAATGCTACATGTATATGTATTTTCGAAGTTTAAAAAATAAACGCATAGCTGCAGAACTTTATCGACAAGAATATCCACATCGCCGTCATCCAAGTGAATCGCTTTTTGTGAAACTAGTAAATAAACTACGAACCACAGGTTCATTTGAAAGAAGAAAAAGGGCTACTTATTCTGCTTCAAAACGTTGTGAAAAATGTATTGAAGAGGCTGGGAGTCATTTTGAATATTTGTTGTAAAATCATTTTGTTGTTATTAAGTGTTCCTTAATTCTTATTTTCTGTATCATTATGACAAAAAAAATATTATTTCGTTTAATAATAATTGTATTTCCATTTGAAATTTGTAAAAAAAAATATAGTATGTTTCATTTGAAATTTCAAAGTTGATATTAATTACTAATAAACTGGAAGTGGTATCATGAATGTACATCCGTCATCAAGTAGCTTACATGTTGCTGTATAAATCATGTTATATGAAAGAAATTACAAACTTAATATTTGCTGGGTCCATTAAAATATAACACCAAGTAACTTCATCCAAAGTATCTCGAGGAATGGATTTTTCATCAATTATAGCGAATAAGAATGTTAACGAAACCAGAAAAATTCAATTTCAATTTGCCAATCTGTCAAAATTTTGCTAGAATTTTCGAACAATTGCGACTGAGCCTACTTGTACAAAATTCATATTGCTACAAATTGCTGCATTTTTTTAATAATTTAATAACTGGAAACCCGTATGACAAAATTATGTATGTACCTCAGACGAAAAGTGTCTTTAAGGTACTCACTATAGTCAAATTTTTTGACTCTGTGGGGTACAGTAATAAAACTATGAATATCGCAATTATGATAAAGCGGCATATCCTTCACTTTCTGTAGTATAATACTGTTTGGCATCGGCCCATTTTTTTGAACCGCTCTATTCATTTATGTTAAAGGACTGTAAGGCTATTTTCCTACACATACCTGGTAGACGTTTGATTCAATGCATGAATAGAGCGGCTCAAAAATATGGGCCGATGCCAAACAGTATTATACTGCAGAAAGTAAAGGATATGCCGCTTTATCATAATTGCGATATTTATAGTTCACTTATAGTTTTATTACTGTACCCGACAGAATCAAAAAATTTGACTATAGTAATTACAGCCTCAGCCGTAAACTTGCTCATACCTTAAAGATTCACTTTTTGTCTTAGATACATAAAATACTATTTTTGTTTCCATTTCTTCAGCGTTATTTGTTCCCTGAAGTACTGTAATGAATATTGTAAAACTTTTTATAACCAAAAATGGATCATTGTAATTATTATTTGTGGAAGTGCTGCCATATACAATTTGAATAAAATGTCATACATATTAAAGCTAAATTTTGATCAAACACAAAAGCGTTACAATGTTTGAGATAATTTTAAACTTCATAACAGTCGGTCTTTAAATTAATTGTTCAGGGTGATAAAATATGCAGTAAAATAAAAACAAATACTTACTCCTGGGATGTACCGGGCTGGAGTCCAGGCTGCCAGAACTGCTAAAATATTAAAAACAGTCCATTAAAACATGTTTTATGAAGTAACGAAGTAACGTCGATCGTTATAATGCTGCTATAACATGAACTACTGTTTCCAAAGGCCAAGCAGACAGGTCAGAAGCGGCTACTAGAGACTAGAGATGATCCGTTTAGCGATTTAGCGCCGTTGAAGAGAATTAGTAAGCGTGGCAGACACAGAGCGACAGGCGGACACAGCGTAGGCGGCGGCAGGGGAGTGGACGGGAAGCCGGAAGGAGACCCCACATTTAATTGTTTTTTTATTTTATTTATGAATGTTATTGTTTTTATGCTCCACAGATATGATGGTTGTGACAGATTTAGTTAAAAAAAACATTCAAAGCATATATTATAAACAAACGTATCAGTAAATATATGGATCATTAGTAAATATGTGTATTTTTCTGAATTTATTGTTCCTTTTTATGTTTTTTCTTAAAAAAATAAATTTATATTGATTCTTTCATACAGTAGAGTCTCGATAGAGTGTACTAATTGATGCAGCGCCATGTCACAATATCGAGTTGGTTTTATTTATTATAAAGTTAAATATCAAAATATTAATGTTAGTTAATCAAATTTAAAAGAAATTGGTTAATTTCGTTTGTTTTTTTAACATTGTTTTTTTTAATAAGATTGGATCGCATGTCCTGAAGAACTAGAATTTTTGAAAACTATTTCATCTGCGTTTTCTTCAGCCCATTGCAGGACAATATTTAAAGATGTTAATGCCTGAATACAAGAAATTAATTTGTAATCATTCATGTCCGATTCTTTATCCGTTGTATCAATTTCTGTAGCCATTCCATTGCTAGCATGAAATGAGGTTTTATCGTAAAAATTTTGGTGAAAATTCTTTGCCTTCTCTTTAATCATACCAGCATCAATAATTTAAAAATATATATAAAGAGCCTTTTCTATTTTAGCATTTACTTCCGATTTTAATGTTTTCCTTTTTCCAAGCCCGGTGAAAGTGCAATTGACATACCTTTATTTCGTAATTTAATCCTAGGAAAACCTTATAGATGAGCAAATATAATTTTTATTAAAGTTATGTTAAAGGGTAACCTTTATTATAATGGGGTACTATACCATAGTCAAATTTTAACTATCTTAGATAAGAATGCGAAAATATACGTAAATTAATGAGTATGAGTGAAAGAATTTTATTTAAATATTAATTAGGTAGTAAACTACAAGTGATTGAAGTCGATTAATAATTAGGATGACGTATCAGGTCTTTGCAATTTGATTGGTTGACTGATTTGAAAAGCGAGACTCGCGCGCCTTTACCTACCAGTAAGTCTTCAATGAAAAAAACATTAGCGCCATCCGTCGCCATAGGTTGTATCACAATACATATTGTCAAAAAAATACTTATTTATGTTATTTGTGCTTAATAATAATTTCTTCATTAATATAACGTATAAGAAGTATATACAGAGAATTTATTTTAAAATTCAACATATGGTCCATCACTTCCATGGTTACTACTGTAAAAAAATGATAGCAATGTAATTCATGTACATTTTAAAACGCAACATTATAAATAGTTTTACAACATAGGAGATACCTCCAGAACACATCACAAATGCTGTCAATGCTTTCTACGACTACCTTAATGTAAATGGGGGTATTTTTGAATATTTATTACATTCAACTTATTATTTTTTGTAAGCCAAATTTTGATAAATATACTACATTAAAGTTTTGATTTTTTTCGTGTGTAGGCTAATTTATTAGAAATTAGTATTAATAATACATAACTACAAATTTTGTATCTTGCATTTTAAAATGGACAATTATTACATTGTTGTGCTTTTGTGACAATAGTGTGTAACAATGGAAGTGATTGTCCATATGCTGCATGTTAAAATCAATTCTCTGTATACAAATATTTCAGCTCTAGAACCAACAGTTTGTCGATCACTGGTGAGGATCAGCTACATCATACGCCAAATTCTGAACTTTAAAAATTCATATCTCACTTATTACGTAATTTTTTTATAATTAAATGAAATGTTAGTAAAAGCCAATAAAAGAAATGCTATTTTTTTTTTGATTATATGAGATAATTTCTATAACATTTAGTGAGGCAGTATGAATTTTGTTTTTTAGACCAAAATTCTCATTCCTGATCTATTCATCTAGATGCAATCAGTGCTTTTATCAGACAGAAGAAAAAAGTAGTTAACTAAAATTTGTATTTAAGAAGAATAATAAATATCCTGTTCATCTTGGTACAGCGAGAATCTTCATCCACACTATTGTATTTAATAGTAAAACATATATTCGAGATGTCATCAGGAAAGCCCCGATACAGTCAAAATTATACGAAATACGAGCATATACCGGGAGTTTATTTTATCAGTAAACATAGGGTATGTCATTACCATAGTTACGGTATAAAATGATTGACAGCAATGTATTAAAGCGTTTATTTTATTAGTAAACATAGGGATAATTAACATAGACTAAAATAAATAATATATTATGAATTAAAGAAACGAGAAATTATATGTTTATACACTTAAGAACTACACGAAACTAGTGAGGAATTTTTATTTTAACTTATCAAATACTCAAAATTGGCACCACTAACTTCCAAACAATATCATAAACGATTATAAAAAAGAATTAATAGCATTCGTTATTTGCTGGGGAGTAATATTTTGTGAAGCTGCACTAATTCTGTTTTTTAATTGTTCAATGTTGATTCTCTCACCTTTGTATACATTTTGTAAGTGTCCTCAAAGAAAAAAAATCATTTGGTGCAAGCTATAGATATTACAGATTTTTCGAATTGGGGCTGGGCAGGGTCTGAGGAGATTATTAAATGTAGCAGCAGATACATATGAAACTTATCTTAGGCTTATATTTGAATTGTATCTGTTATAATCTGCAATTTTATAAAAAAAAACCATTTTGAAATGTGACATTTGACGAGTCTGACAACTATTCCCTATGTTTACTCAAAATAAACGCTTAATACATTGCTATCATTTTGTAACTATGATAATGAAACTACTCTATATTTACTGATAAAATAAACTCTCGGTATGCAGAAATACGATTTATTTTAAGATAAAGAAGTGTTCAAACATACTGAAGGAATTGAAATGTAGTGTTAGTTACTAGAAGCTTGTCTTTAAAGCATTTGGGGGGGGTCTTGGGTTTGGAGGGATGTTTGTCTTTCGTAGGGCGGTATAGTGAACTTACCGCTCCCGGATAGGAGACGGGTGAAGTCAAGCCAATGCCCGCAAGTCCGGCAGCTGCCGCCTTGCTGTGCATAGCCGTCGCGGACACGATCTGTGCGCTCGACATGCTCGACATTGTCTGCAGGGCCTTCTCCTTGGCCGCCTGGTCCTGGCGCAAACACAACCCACCATGTAACCACTAGACCAACCACCACCACATACCCCCACAAAGCTAAGGTATATAGATACCGACACCAATCATACCAACGGCCAACCAACCCCAGCCAATTACCATCATTCCAAATTCTATTCACGGGGTAAAATTCTACAAAATAACTTAAGTTTCTTGACGATGCCACTTAAACATTTCTGTTGAAATACACCACTTTTCCTTTTCGAGTTATGAATTTCTTTTATAATTCACCAATCAAAACGCAGATTGTCGTGTTCCTTCGGGTTGTGATTTTGTAAATCCTGATTAGTTTAATCGTGATCCTTTTGAATCATGATTTAAAAATTATATCAAGGAAAGAAATTGAATTTTGTAAATTATTATAAATTATCTATTTTTAAGTATTGTATATAACATTTCTTGTACACAAAAATAATCTACTTATACCTAATCTTTCTATTTACGTATTTTCTATAATTTTAAATTTCTTCTAAATGTTCGAGGTTTTTCTAATTCATTAACGGGATTGGCGGTATTTCTGAAGGGTTCATGTAATATACCTATAATTTTAAATATATAATTAATAATACAATAAGAAATATTAAATATCGTTCCCAGAAAAAGCCTTCAGTACTATCTCTGAATTTTTGACACTGACATTAGTGACATTTATCTGTCAATTACAGACATTTTAATTTCTCAAGTAGTTACCATGAAGATGTTTGGGCTGTGAGTAGGATGTGAGAATTACTACAACAGATTATTTTATATATTATGTATCCATATCTTTAAATCTATAGAAGGTATAACAAAAAAATTAAATGTGTCTGATAGAGAATGTTGTTTTTTAATATTTGTAACAACATAAATTATCAAAAAAATATATTTACACGATTTTTGTTAAAATACTAGTACTTCCGGTTGTCCAATTGTTACCAGAATCTATTCAACTCTTCCCATTACTGTTAAATTGAGGAATCCGTAATTACACAGGTCTGTAGTCTTATAGGATTTGAGAAATCGTACATATAACAACCTCTCTCTCTCATACGTACATACATACACACACACACACACACACACACACACACACACACACACACACACAAACACACATACACACACACAAACACACATTCGCACACAGACATCATCGTAAATACGTTATTATCGAATTGTATATATATATATATATATATATATATATATATATATATATATATATATATATATACTTCTTAAACATGATCACTTTGATTATTTAGATTGCGAATCACAGCCTGAAGGAACAGGACTTTAGTATAAGCTTCCATGATTGTTTTGCTTGGAAAGCTAACTGACGTCATTACTTGGTTGAATTTATATGAATTAAAGTAAAACAAGAAGGATTTCTTTTAGGATCTCATTTTGAAAGAAACAAACGAAACAATGTAGATCATTGTAAATAACTGATTTAATTATTTGTTATTTCTTTGGATAACAAAATTAGTGTTCTAATATTTATTAGACTTGTTTCAGTGAAATACTTTATTTATGTTTATATTTAATAAACGTCACCCCACACTAAAAGAACAAAAATAAATTTCGATATTTATTATTCTTTGTAAAATTAATTTAGAAAACAATTAGTACCAGAAAATGGAATATTAATTTAAAAAAATGCATATTAATTTCCCTTATCCTTTAAAATGCATTATTCATAATGCATTACGAAGAAATTCATGTTGTTTAGTCTGAAAATATCAGTCTTTCGCAATTTGTATCCAAGTCATAATCTAATTTACTGACAATTGACAATAACAAATAACAAAGCAGTTACTTAAATGCATGTGTAACTTTTCTGATATGTTTATCAGCAAATGAATAAAAGAACAACCTTCAAATTATTAAATAAGTGATAATAACATAATAAATGTGTATGCGATGCATTTCGTTACGGTTTCAATCCGCTAGATCATGACACGTACTACGCTAAATAAATCAGTAACAAAAGGAGTATAACCTGGTTCTGGTGCTGGCATAAAGTTGTAATTTACTCAATTCACGGTTACTTTCATGAATTATAATTTATCTAATTGGCACTTTCTCAATACATTTTTATTTATAAACAATAACAAACGAACAAAAATAAATAAAGAAATAAGAAATGTTATTTATTACCCACTGCAAGGTGTGCTAATCAGCGTTTCGTAAATAGTATCGGCAATCACGATATTTTTTTAGCGTAGCCAATTTGATTTTAAGTACAAATTGGACCAAAACATCAAATATATTTATAAGAGTAAAATTGGCTTGGGCTACATTAAGTCTTACATTTTGATGTAAGGCTCCAGTTCAGAGTATATGATGAATGTTTACTACTCCTACTACTACTATGGTGGCGCTACAGCCCAAATCGAGCTTTGGCCTCCTCAATTTTTCGCCTCCAAACTTTGCGGTCCCGACATGCGTCCTTCCATCTTCGTTCTTTTAATAGTTCTTTGGCATCTTTTTTTACTCCATCTTCCCACCGTAGCCTGGGTTTCCCGACTGGTCTTTTCCCTGGAGGTTGTCCGCGAAATACAAGTTTTGGGGTTCTATTATCTGGCATTCTTTGACCATGTCCGACCCAGCGGAGTCTAGCCAGTTTAATATATGTTGAGAGTTTTGGTCCATTATATAGCTCATACAACTCATGATTCATTCGAATCCTCCAGGCGTCACCGTCTTTCGTGGGTCCGTATATTCTACGTAGGATTTGTCTCTCATATTTATCCAACATATCCGCGTTCTTGTCTGATAGGGTCCATGTTTCTCCTCCGTACGTTAATACAGTACGGATTATGGTTTTATATATCCTGATCTTGGTTTTTCTATGCATGTTTCGGGATTTAATTATCGGCAGTAGTGAGTGGTAGCCAAGGTAGATAAAGTTATCTACTATTTCAAAAGAGAAGTCTCCAATGGTCATTTTTTGTCCCTGTTGATTTTGTTGTTTTCTGCCTTGGGTCATAACTTTAGTTTTATTTTCATTAACTTTAAGTCCCACTGATTTCGCGGCATCTTCTAGGTTAGTAAAGGATTCTTTAATGATTGCCTTAGTTCTCCCTAGGATATTTAGGTCGTCGGCATATCCTACTATTTGATATGGTTGATTTAGGAGTGTGTAGTTCGTTCTTATATGGGTGTATCGAATTACTTTTTCTAGCGCTGAATGTTTAATAGGTTGAAAAATATAAAAGTACACTGTGGTTCTAAAAAAATTATTTATAAAAAGCTTCCCGATGATCGATTTCGGCTATGGATGGCCATCTTCGGATCGAGATCGTCAAAAAGTTAAAGGAATGTTGACATTGTTGAAATTAGTTGGAAAATTGATGAAATATGAAAATATTTTTGAAAACAGGTGGGATCTCTTGACTTACACCTTTAATATGTTGACGCTCTCGATCCGAAGTCAGTCATCCATAGCCGAAATCGCTCATCGGAAAGCTTTAAATAAAAATAAAATTTATAAACCATGATGTGCTTTTATATTTTTCAACCTATTAAACACTCCATCTTACATATTTCTTTTTACTTTTCGTCACCTTTAGGTAAGGAAGTATTGTCTTTGGTGAGTATTCAATGAATAACTACATTTTAGGATCCCTATAATACGATTATACTATTTGTACGATAATGTCTGTATGTGTGTGTGACTATAATTTCGGCCGTGATAATTCCAAAACTTATATTTTTTACATATTTCTCTTCCTTACATATATATGCAGACTTGATTAGATTTTGGTTATACCTAACTGGCCAAGCAGAAGTACTCGCATTTGAAGATTTTAACAGTTTAACAGTCTTGAAAAAAAAAAAACGCTGTCATTTTTTCACATTTAATGTTATTATAAATATTAAAGAATATTTTATTCTCTATACGAACTGACTACATTTTAAGGTGCGTGAAGTTGGCACCAAGGTATAGGGTACTAATTTTTAAATTGTTACTATGATTTAGTACCCAATTGGTACCAATTAGTACCCACAAAAAAACTTTTGTTTTTTACTCTGCGTAGGAGTTATTCATTGTTTAATTATATTGGTGCCAACTTCACGCTAGCACCACAACATAAAAAAAATTAAAAAATAATTATACGAAAATTTAGTACCCAATTGGTACCTTTAGGTACCCAAAACTTGTTTCCAAAATGTTTATGGTAAATAAGTTATTGCATATTAAATATTATTGGTGCCAACTTCACGCTAGCACCAAAGTATTTATTTAAACCAAATTTTCTTTTACTAAAATTTAGTACCCAAATAGTACTAATTAATACCCATGATAGTATTATGCTATTGTTTATATTAAATAAGTTATTACATTTTACTTTTTTTGGACCGTGAAGTTAGCACCAATCATATTAAAATAAAACGTTTTCGAATTTTATTTTTATATAGGGATTTAGTACTTTTTAGGTACCTCTCATAAATGTAAAATTTATTTCGTTTATTTTCTATGTAACACAAATTATAACACTTTACTTTTTCTGTGCGCGAAGCCAGCACCACGCGTATGAAAATAATGCATTTTACAAATTAATTTTTATGTACAGATTTAGTACTATTTAGGTACCTCTCATAAATGTAAAATTTATTTTGTTATTGTTTATATAGCACAAATTATAACACTTTACTTTTTTCTGTGCGTGAAGCTAGCACCACACATATTAAAATAATTCGCTTTTCAGATTAATTTTTATATACAGATTTAGTACTATTTAGGTACCTCGCATAAATGTAAAATTTATTTTGTTATTGTTTATATAGCACAAATTATAACACTTTACTTTTTTCTATGCGTGAAGCTAGCACCACACATATTAAAATAATTCGCTTTTCAGATTAATTTTTATGTACAGATTTAGTACTATTTAGGTACCTCTCATAAATGTAAAATTTATTTTGTTATTGTTTATATAGCACATATTATAACACTTTACTTTTTCTGTGCGTGAAGCTAGCACCACACATATTAAAATAATTCGCTTTTCAAATTAATTTTTATGCACAGACTTAGTACTATTTAGGTACCTCCCATAAATGTAAAATTAATTTTGTTATTGTTTATATAGCACAAATTATAACACTTTACTTTTTCTGTGCGTGAAGCTAGCACCACACATATTAAAATAATTCGCTTTTCAAATTAATTTTTATGCACAGACTTAGTACTATTTAGGTACCTCCCATAAATGTAAAATTAATTTTGTTATTGTTTATATAGCACAAATTATAAGAATTTAATTTTTATTGTTCCTGAACCTAGCACCTCACATTTTAAAATAATTTGCTTTTCAATTTAATTTTTGTATACATATTTAGTGCTATTTAGGTACCTCTTATAAATATAAAATTAATTTTGTTATTGTTTATATAGCACAAATTATAACAATTAATTTTTTTGTACCAAAAGGGCACCACGCACCACCTACTAATGAGCAACTGGATGTGACAGATTCACCAGTACTGTTCATTCGTTAGGTTTTACTTATTGTAATCCAGTTGTCTGCATATATCCGAAAGGACAATTCAAGAGTAATTTTGTTTTTAACATATTAGAAATATGCCATTAAGTGAACGCAACACCACGCATATTAATTTTTATATACAGAATTAGTAATTTTTAGGTACCTCTTGTAAATGTAAAATTAATTTTGCTATTGTTTATATAGTACAAAAAGTAAAGTGTAGTAATTTATGCTATATAAACAATAACAAAATAGATTTTACATTTACCATATATAAATACGTATACAAAAATTAAATTGTAAAATGCATTATTTTCATAAGCGTGGTGCTGGCTTCTGGCACAGTTAAGTGTTATAATTTGTGCTATATAAACACTAACAAAATTAATTTTACATTTATGAGAGGTACCTAAATAGTACTAAATCTGTACATAAAAATTAATTTGTAAAATGCATTATTTTCATACGCGTGGTGCTGGCTTCTCGCAAAGAAAAAGTAAAGTGTTATAATTTGTGCTATATAAACAATAACAAAATAAATTTTACATTTATGAGAGGTACCTAAATAGTACTAAATCTGTACATAAATTAATCTGAAAAGCGAATTATTTTAATATGTGTGGTGCTAGCTTCACGCACAGAAAAAGTAAAGTGTTATAATTTGTGCTCTATAAACAATAACAAAATAAATTTTACATTTATGAGAGGTACCTAAATAGTACTAAATCTGTACATAAAAATTAATCTGAAAAGCGAATTATTTTAATACGTGTGGTGCTAGCTTCACGCACAGAAAAAGTAAAGTGTTATAATATGTGCTCTATAAACAATAACAAAATAAATTTTACATTTATGAAAGGTACCTAAATAGTACTAAATCTGTACATAAAAATTAATCTGAAAAGCGAATTATTTTAATATGTGTGGTGCTAGCTTCACGCACAGAAAAAGTAAAGTGTTATAATTTGTGCTATATAAACAATAACAAAATAAATTTTACATTTATGAGAGGTATCTAAATAGTACTAAATCTGTACATAAAAATTAATTTGTAAAATGCATTATTTTCATACGCGTGGTGCTGGCTTCGCGCACAGAAAAAGTAAATTGTTATAATTTGTGTTACATAAAAAAAACGAAATAAATTTTATATTTATGAGAGGTACCTAAAAAGTACTAAATCCCTATATAAAAATAAAATTCGAAAACGTTTTATTTTAATATGATTGGTGCTAACTTCACGGTCCAAAAAAAGTAAAATGTAATAACTTATTTAATATAAACAATAGCATAATACTATCATGGGTACTAATTAGTACTATTTGGGTACTAAATTTTAGTAAAAGAAAATTTGGTTTAAATAAATACTTTGGTGCTAGCGTGAAGTTGGCACCAATAATATTTAATATGCAATAACTTATTTACCATAAACATTTTGGAAACAAATTTTTGGGTACCTAAAGGTACCAATTGGGTACTAAATTTTCGTATAATTATTTTTTAATTTTTTTTATGTTGTGGTGCTAGCGTGAAGTTGGCACCAAAATAATTAAACAATGAATAACTCCTACGCAGAGTAAAAAACAAAAGTTTTTTTGTGGGTACTAATTGGTACCAATTGGGTACTAAATCATAGTAACAATTTAAAAATTAGTACCCTATACCTTGGTGCCAACTTCACGCACCTTACATTTTATACTTCATATTCAATGGATATAGAGTTTAAAAATTATAAAAGGAATTAAATTTCATACAACAGCCAGCTATACCATAACCATGGAAACAGCTACTATATTAAAATAAATCTAGTTGAAAGATGTCAGTGTCAAGTGCAATTGACATAGTACCTATGTTGGTGTTATAATTTTACTGGAAATATAGAATATTTTGCTAAAAAAATTCTGTATGGAATTTGTACAAAATGCATAGCACTGACGGAAAGCTATGTACTGGAAATGAATCTTTTACAAAAAATTCGGTTTGGAATTTGTACAAAATACATAGAATGGACAGAAAATAATATGATTCAGATTTTTACTTCCTTGTATCTGCGTCTAGCACATCAAGTATTATTAAATTAGCTCTTTGTATAAGCGAGATATGTAAATTTAAAAATTATATACTTTTTGTTTTTGTAATAAAGCTTGCTATGGATTAGGACAAAAAAAATGTTCATGTCAAATTACGTTAAATACGTGCAATTTTATGATTCATACAATAACAAATATTATATTTTTATTGTGAAATTAGTCATATTCATTGTTGTAATCAAATATTTCTTTGTTGTAATCAAAACTCTCTTTAAAAAGAACCGGGTTAGATTATGGTCGCTATATATCTTACCGTTTTGAAGTTAAAATTAATATTTTGTAATTTAGTTATTAAAAAAATATGTATAGTTTAATAATTGTACAAGGAAGTCGTGTGGTGCCCACATCAGATTTTTTTCTTTTAGATTAAAATCTACTTCTAATATTGAAACTAGATTTTAGCCAAAAAAAAGTATTTGTAATTAATCCCGGACTGATCGAATCATAACCCGTCGCCTAATATTGTAATTATGTACGTTTATTTTTAAATTTTTTTGGTGGCAGGTGTTTACCATGCGTTGCCTCACGGGTACTCATTTTTGGTGTGGAGAGTGCATCACAGGAGTCAGTTTTGTGTCATTTAAAATTCGAAATATTTGATAGTAGGAATTGAATCCGGTTCCCCAGATTCGCGACCAGACACTCAGGCACGCGGCCACGAGACCCCATAGGTATATGTATTTAAATTAATAAAAATTAAATGGCGGAAGGTTTTTTGTGTTTACTGTTTTAGTTGAAAAAGCGAGAATATTATAGTTACATTTACAATACAGTTTAATAAACTGTATTGTATTTTGTTCAATATATTAAGTGGTTATCTATGCTTATAATTATTGGCACTTTCTCATACAATTTTTAATACAAACAATAACAAACGAACTAAGAACAAAAATATAGTTCTTAGTAACAACAATTACTTTCATATAAGTCAATCATGTCGGCTTGAAATGTCACGGGAATGCGAGACACGGTCTATTAAATTATTAATTGATATTTGTCGACCACTTTACAACTAATTAACATGTATGTGATTGAAATGTAGCATAGGACAATAAACGCGTTAACCTCTAAACAATGACAGAAAAATCACTATTTATGTTTCACTTCGTTGGTTGTCCCACAAAAACTGTACTAATTTTGTGTTTCATTAAACGTAATGAAGTTTTTGCACTGTGGTATTTACAAATACGAGAAAGTTGTTTTTAAGATGGAAATAACTGTTATGATTCATCCTCTGTAATTACTTAAGACTAATTTGATTTATTACTTAATCATGTAGAAAACCATAGAAAATTCATAAACAATTAAAAATTATAACGAAAAATCGAAGAAAATTTATTGTTTTATGAAAAATTTGCGTATTTGATACGGATTAATTGAATTATTTGTTTTGAAATTAAGAAAGTGCTTAGTAATAGAAAACATACAAGAATTACGCAATATGTGTACTTATGTAAAAATTTAACGGCAATTTCCGTCAACATATTTTTTTTATCAATATAAAAATATATTGCGTCGAATCAATTTAAAATTATAAACGGTATAATAAAAGTTGATTTTTACCTCTCGCTAAGAAAGGTATTGGATTTATACTAAAAATTGCATATCCAAATTTTAATGATTAAGCACGTTTTAAGGTCTCTACAATCCGATTAATATTTTTACTGTTTAATGTTACTATACTATTTAATTTCTGTTTAACTATGTATTTCTTAATCGGACATTACTGGGAAGAGCTGAGAAGTTGTTGGTAATAATTGGACAACCGAAAGATTCTTAAAAAAATCTTCTAAATATTATTTTTTTGAAAAATTTTGTTCTTCCTAGTATTAAAGAAGAGTAAATTCTCTATCTGATACATATAAATATTATATTATATCTTTTATAGATTTAGAGATAAAGAAATATAAGGTATATAATAATCTGTTGTATAAATCTCACAGCCCAAATAATGTTATGGAAACATTACTGAAGATTTTTTCAGGGAAGTACATACATTATATTATTTCTCATTGTATTAATAGTTGATTTATTTAAAATTATAGGTATATTATATATACACTTCAAAAATACTGTAAATTCCGACAATGAATTGGAAACAACAGATTAGGGCAAAATTTCGTCATAGAATGAATTTAAATTTAAAATCTAAATATATATAATAGATATAAATAGTATTTTTTGTGTAGAATGTAGGTATACAAGAAATGTTAAATACAATAGGGCGCGAGCAGTCATGTGACTTTGTTGGCCTTGACAAGCGACATGGGGGCTCGTGTCAGAATGATAGCTAGTAATTATGTACATAGATGTCAAATATAATTTTTCATTTTGAATTTAGTGACTTTCCAATTCCATGTGCATTATTTTTCTTGACAAGTAAATTCCACACTCCTGGTAACAAATTAACTACGTGAATTTAGAAAATCTTAAAATTTTTAATGAAAAATTCTGACATTTGACATCTATGTACATAATTACTAATTGTTATTCTGACTCGGGCCCCCATATCTGCTTGTTAAGGGCAACAATGGCACATGACTGCTCGCGCCCTATAGTTATGTAACCAAAAAGGGAAGTGGCGAGAGGTATTGTGCTGGCCACAACAGATTTTTTTGTAAATAAGTCTAAGAACATAGATTGTTTTGGTATTAATTATTTCAATTATGGATGATTCATATTACCGGCGGTACAAATTGATTAAATAAATCACAAATAACCATAAGATCAAACAACAATTGTATGCAATATTTATGAAATGTGCCTTGTAATTATTGTTGCAATTATAATATTGCAAATTTTAAATCATAATTTTGTTATCTCAGATGCCCGCACCTTTCGTACACCAGCTCTCCAGACTTGTCAGGTGAAGGTAATAAAAACGAACGCTGACGATCGTTCCGAATTCTCCGAGACAAGAAACGAAAACGCAAATTATAGAAATTTTAATTCATTATTAGATTAAATTCTTTGTATGTTTGAATATGTGCGAATTTACAAAATGCATCTGCATGTTTCTCCTGATTAACATGCG
The DNA here is from genome assembly GCA_951394225.1 of Harpalus rufipes. Lineage (NCBI taxonomy): Eukaryota > Metazoa > Arthropoda > Insecta > Coleoptera > Carabidae > Harpalus > Harpalus rufipes. The sequence continues at coordinate 18,964,911 of OX596283.1, read as the reverse complement.
TTTGGACACATGTCTGCCATTCAATTGAATCGATTGTTCTTTGTGTATTTGAGAAGTAATTCCGGCATGCATTATGCATATGATAGTCATTGTCCGTGCACGATTGATGCAGTCGGTGCCGATACATGCTTTATGCCAGAACCAGTGTATGAATCTTATGGGATGTAATTATATGTATAAAAATATCTGGGTAGATACTTACTACCTTGAGTTTTGCCTGGATCTCCCGAAGCTTGCGTCTCGCTAGGACCTGGATGTGTGAGCTCACTTGTTTCCGTGTTCTCGTTTTCCCCGTGCGGAGTTTGATATACCTTGCGATCAACTCGTTGCGTCCTACGAACAAACAAATTGTAAATATTACGAAAACTAAAATATTTTAAATATGCTTTTATAGATTTTAAGTACCTATACTACAAATTTATAAATGTGGGTAAATATCTCGACTTTAATGTGGTGTAAATTAGGTAGAGGGTATAGTAATTTTTTTTATGTCACTGGTTTCTAAAGCAATGTTTTTTGCACGATTTATTAAACAAAAAGTAGAACATTAAAGTCCTAGAACTTTTACCTGCATATTGAATCCTTTATTTATGTGGAATTAAATTGTTCTTCACCTCACCAGCTTCATCCAAAGTATTTCGAGGAATGTATTTTTTACAATTATAGCGAATAAAAATGTTAACGAAACCAGAAAAGTTAAATTTCAATCTGACAATCTGTCAAAATTTTGCTACGATTTTCGAACAATTGCCTACTTTTACAAAACTCATGCAGCCACGAATTGATGCATGTTTCTTTTAATAATTTAATAACTAGAAACCAGTATGACATAAAATTATGTATGTATCTCAGACGAAAAGTGTCTTTAAGGTACTCACCTCAGTAATTTCAGCCTCGGCCATAAACAACTTGCTCATACCTTAAAAATTTACTTTTCGTCGTAGATATATAAAATACTATTAAAGATGTCCGATCAAGGTCATCTACGAATTGTATGAATTAAGATTATAACTCCACCCATTCCGACAAATTCAGTAGTATCATTTACTACTGTTATTTTATTGTTGTAAAAATATATGTTACAGTAAAAGCATTCAAAATTCAAAACTAAGTCAACTAGTAAGTTCAATAGCAAATGTAAAACCGAGTATGTGAAAAATGAGATATTGACACAGTGTTAGTATCAGTGTCAGTGACACTGACAGTGACAGAAATAACGTTATTCGTACGGCTATGAATCAAGGTAATATATCTGAAATAATAAACTTACGTTACAGCGAAAATGTTGTCAACGACGAGTATTGTTTTAAAATGAATTGAAACAATATGAATTTTTGAAAGACTAGGTGTTATATCCATCCTTATCGCACCCGCTTATAGTCTTTAATGACAGAGATAAATTTATGGTACTCTTCAAAATACTGTCAATCCGGACAATAAATTGGAAACATCTCGAAAATTAGAAGAGTAGGACAAAATTTCATCATAGAATGAATTTAAATTTAAAATCTAAATATATATAATAGATATAAATAGTATTTTTGGTGTAGAATGTAGGTATACAAGAAATGTTAAATACAATAGGGCGCGAGCAGTCATGTCACTCTGGGGGCCCGTGTCAGAATGATAGCTAGTAATTATGTACATAGATGTCAAATATCATAATTTTTCATTCTAAATTTAGTGATTTTCCAATTCCATGTGCTTTATTTTCGTCGACAAGTAAATTCCAAATTCCTGGTGACAAATTAACTATGTGAATTTAGAAAATCTTGAAATTTTTAATGATAAATTCTGACATTTGACATCTATGTACATAATTACTAATTGCCATTCTGATACAGGCTCCCATATCTGCTTGTCACATGACTGCTCGCGCCCTATACTTATGTAACCAAAAACGGAAGTGGCGAGAGGTATTTTGCTGGCCACAACAGTTTTTATTATTATAATTATTCAAATTTACGACAATAAATACATTTTTTGAAGGTATCAGTATTTTTCTTACTCAAGTTCAGATTTCTTAAAATGTAAACATTTATTTTCAAATGTTTTCCTTTTTAAATTAATATAATTCATGGATTTTACTCTTGTATAAAGTTACTATTGTTGTACACCTGTGAAACAAAAAAGTTAATAGGTTTTTTTCTTAAATAGTCTATTTTACTCGACATAATAATAGTACATTAAAACACAAGTATCATAAGGCAATCTGTTAACGTACGAGTCCAAGTTTGGAAAACGAGCCGCCAGGCGAGTTTTACAAAGGACGAGTGCGTCAACAGGCCTTATGATACGTGTTTTTTATACTATTTTTTCTATTGAGGTATTTTTACGATTAAATTTATTTAAATTGCGACGTCAAATTATGACTAGGTATTTTTTTGTTAGTTATGTTTATGTTGGTAACGCTTCTCGCTAACAATTGAAATTTCATATTTTGTCAACTATTGATTAATTAGTGTATTGCAAGGTGTATTGTATTTATGATTCAAGGTCTGATTCTGGTTGTGAAATTAATATTATATTTTTTTCTAGTCCTATCACCTAAAGAAAGTATAAAAATCCATAATTAAAAGTAATATGTTGAAATATTATCAACAACTTACCATTTTGAGGTTACCTTTCATCTGTCAGTTATGAAAGCATGACTACCAACTCTAGAACATGAAAGGCGCCAAAAATAGTACGCTTATAGATCTTCTAAACGTCGTGTTTGCAGTACAAAACAGTGCGTTTATAGAAACATAAGAACACCGAAATAGAAAAAGTATATAATACTCGTATAGCTATAATCTTCAATATTTTTTACTTTATGATATTATTAATTACTTTGTAATTATCTATATTAGAATCTATTTAAATATTTGCTTATTACTGGTAATATAAGTACTAGTTTATACGTATCTTATTTCCTGATATGCTATGTCGATAAGTGCATATAAGTATGTTTAACTACATTTCTTGTTATCTTTTTTAATAAACTAAACATTTGCTTAGTATATGAACAGGTGGTGAACATTAATTGACATTTATGTAACTAAGGGTAATAAAAGTAGAACTTATAGTTTATAACAAGGAAAATATTAGTGGAGAATTAATAATTACTTTTGTAATAACTTGAGTTTAATATGAGTAACATTCTTCAGAGAACAATAATTACAACATATTTCATATTAGAAGTTTTGATTAGATATAATAGTACAATGAATACAGTTAAGTAATGTCCGATTGACAAATACGTAGTTAAAGAAATATTAAGTATTGCAGTTTCTGAGAAATCGTCCTTCCAACATACACACACGCACACACACACACACACACAAACACACACGCACAAACACATACAGACATCATCGTAAAAATATTTAAATCGGATTGTAGGGACCTTAAAACGAGCTTAATCATTAAAATCTGAATATGCGATTTTTAGCATGAATCCAATACTTCTCTTAGCGAAAGAAGTTACACCGTACACTCGTAGACAAATTTTGTCTGCAGGTGTAAACCTTTTATTTCGACATTCGATTCTCTATAGGTAAATCACTGAGTATTTCTACCTCCCGCTACCCTTGGTAAGGGAGGTATAGGGATCGTGCTAAAAATCGCATATCGAGATTTTGGTAAATGACCACGTTTTAAGGTCCCTAGAATCCATTTTTAACATTTTCACGATGATGTCTGTGTGTATGTGTATGTACGTATATATATATATATATATATATATATATATATATATATATGTGTGTGTGTGTGTGTGTGTGTGTGTGTGTGTGTGTGTGTGTGTGTGTGTGTGTGTGTGTGTGTGTGTGTGTGTGTGTGTGTGTGTGTGTGTGTGTGTGTGTGTGTGTGTGTGTGTGTGTGTGTGTGTGTGTGTGTGTGTGTGTGTGTGTGTGTGTGTGTGTGTGTGTGTGTGTGTGTGTGTGTGTGTGTGTGTGTGTGTGTGTGTGTGTGTGTGTGTGTGTGTGTGTGTGTGTGTGTGTGTGTGTGTGTGTGTGTGTGTGTGTGTGTGTGTGTGTGTGTGTGTGTGTGTGTGTGTGTGTGTGTGTGTGTGTGTGTGTGTGTGTGTGTGTGTGTGTGTGTGTGTGTGTGTGTGTGTGTGTGTGTGTGTGTGTGTGTGTGTGTGTGTGTGTGTGTGTGTGTGTGTGTGTGTGTGTGTGTGTGTGTGTGTGTGTGTGTGTGTGTGTGTGTGTGTGTGTGTGTGTGTGTGTGTGTGTGTGTGTGTGTGTGTGTGTGTGTGTGTGTGTGTGTGTGTGTGTGTGTGTGTGTGTGTGTGTGTGTGTGTGTGTGTGTGTGTGTGTGTGTGTGTGTGTGTGTGTGTGTGTGTGTGTGTGTGTGTGTGTGTGTGTGTGTGTGTGTGTGTGTGTGTGTGTGTGTGTGTGTGTGTGTGTGTGTGTGTGTGTGTGTGTGTGTGTGTGTGTGTGTGTGTGTGTGTGTGTGTGTGTGTGTGTGTGTGTGTGTGTGTGTGTGTGTGTGTGTGTGTGTGTGTGTGTGTGTGTGTGTGCGCGTGCGTGCGTGCTGCGTGCGTGCGTGCGTGCGTGCGTGCGTGCGTGCGTGCGTGCGTGCGTGCGTGCGTGCGTGCGTGCGTGCGTGCGTGCGTGCGTGCGTGCGTGCGTGCGTGCGTGCGTGGTGTGGTGTGTGTGTGTGTGTGTGTGTGTGTGTGTGTGTGTGTGTGTGTGTGTGTGTGTGTGTGTGTGTGTGTGTGTGTGTGTGTGTGTGTGTGTGTGTGTGTGTGTGTGTGTGTGTGTGTGTGTGTGTGTGTGTGTGTGTGTGTGTGTGTGTGTGTGTGTGTGTGTGTGTGTGTGTGTGTGTGTGTGTGTGTGTGTGTGTGTGTGTGTGTGTGTGTGTGTGTGTGTGTGTGTGTGTGTGTGTGTGTGTGTGTGTGTGTGTGTGTGTGTGTGTGTGTGTGTGTGTGTGTGTGTGTGTGTGTGTGTGTGTGTGTGTGTGTGTGTGTGTGTGTGTGTGTGTGTGTGTGTGTGTGTGTGTGTGTGTGTGTGTGTGTGTGTGTGTGTGTGTGTGTGTGTGTGTGTGTGTGTGTGTGGATTCTATTTACGCTCAAACTTAAATACTATCGTTCTGAAAATTTTGAAACCTTGTACCTTACTCTTATATGGAATATGCCATTAGATTTTGGAGTAAATCAGATAATCGAAAATGCACTTTACTTTTTCTTCGAAAAATACCTTTAAATGTTATTTTTTCGAGGTTTATGTTATATAAAAATTAAAGATTATTAAATTTTCTACAGGTTTGCATTAATACTATTTCTATATATTTTATGGATAAATTTATAAAACTATCTATAATTTTAATCCCGGAGCCTACGTTTTAAACACAACTCATTCACATGGTTACACAATTCAGATCTCAAATGTTTATAACTGACAGATATATGTCACTGTCAACGAACTAATCATTTCAAATAATAATGTTAACGTTTTTAAAATATGAAAATTAGGCTTTTAGGTTCACATATTTAATTGAAAATGAAGTCAGTATAATTGGATATTTCGGGTGTAAAACCCACCCATCATCAGCAAATACAAATTCGTAAAAAAATTACACTGTGAAATAAATATTTTGAAACATAATTACAAAAGTCGTCTTTTATGATACAACAAGGTCATAAAAAACAGCACCATTTTGCGGCGACTAAATGGAACAATAATTATATGGAAAGGAACTTAATACAGTTTCCAGCAAAAGTAAATATGTAAAAATATAGGTAAGGTAATAAAAACATATATCATCACGGCATATTACCCATTGATGGGTGAGCCAATCTGCTTTATACGTAGATGTCGGTAATAATGATGACATATATGTTCCGTGCAGGCGTTTAGCAGGCATCATTTCTCGCGAATCTTGGGAACAGGTTCGGTTCCGACCGACGCCAAATATTTTAGAATTTGAAATGGCACAAAATTGACCCCTGTGGTGCACTCTCCACGCCAGCAATGAATATAGGCAAGTACATAAATAAATAAAATAAATTTATCATCACGGCATATTACGCATTGCTGGGTCTGCCAATCTGCTTTGTACACAGATTTCTTCGGTGAAGATGATGACATATTTGTAACGTGCGGGCGTTTACAAGGTGTCACCTCACGAGCACTTATTGCTGGCGTGGAGAGTGCACCACAGGGGTCATTTTTGTGCTATTTAAAATTCGAAATATTTGGCGTCGGTCGGGATCGAACCCGGTATTTATATTTAATTTAATTTTAAGTAATTACATGAATAAAAATTAAATTAAACGGGAGGTATTGTGTTGGCCACATCAGATTTTTTTGTTTGTTATTAATTCATAACAAAACGTTTTATGATTGTCATTGTCATTTTTCAAATTTAAGCTATACACGAGATATTACGATTGAAGTTTATTGTGTACGTAAATGTAACAAACGTTGTTATTTTTATGAAAGAATTCCATTCCTGAATTAGTTCATCCATCAATCAATAAATCACTTCATTTTCGAAATTTTTGTTTGTGAATTCCAGAGCAATCGGGTTTTAGATACACTGATAAGTATTCCCAGAATGCATCCTAACTCCGCATATTCAGCGCTTCGCGTGGAGTGCATGTGCATTGTGTAAAGTTTACGGGATTGCACAATTAATGCCCGCCCGACAACAGCTCGCATCCAGCCGCAGGAGTACGAGTACAGCAGGAGATTTTCCTGCAAACTGAACCGTATGATCCGGGTGTATCTTACGTGGATTTTACAATTCAACCCGGGGGTGGTATTCGCATTCGCTGGCTGTTCGATGTCAGTCATTCAATGCGAACTTACTGGATACGATGGAGTTTTGTAGGTTATGTTGTACCTGTTGGAAAGTTAGAGTAGAGGTTAGGATACTGTTTGGGGTTAGGTTTGCATGGATTGTTACACTAACACTAGTCGATGTTGATTTTGATTGTTTTGGTTTCATGTATATTGATGAATTTAGAACAAAGAAAATGGTATCCATTGAATAACCCCACAGCGAATAATAAATACAAGGTGGTGACCGCGACCCCGGAACATGTAAAATCATATGTTCTTAATTTCCTGCTTCCCTAATTATTTTATGTAAAAATGCTTCAAATAAATAATAAAAAAATCTGTTGTGGCCAGCACAATACCTTCCGTTAATCCTGTGTATTATATACAAATTCCATACATAAATCTTCTTGACACTGACATTTTCTTCTTCTTTAGCTTTTCCCATTCGTTACGGGTCGCTAATTTTTATTTTTTTCTTCCATTCATTTGTTTTGTGGGTCATCCTCATGTCAAAATTTTTCATTCAAAGTTTCATTTTTTAGTATTTTATGATTCCTTTTCTCGGCAACTGAATTTCACACCCCTGATAATAAATAAACCACATGAAATAAGAAAATCATGAAATTTTGAATGAAAAATTATGACATTTGTCAGTTATGGACGTAATTAATAGCTGTCATTTTGACACGAGTCCACATTCGTATCTGCTTGCCAAAGTCAGTAAAGTCACGTCACTGCACGCGCCCTACACATAAAAGATCCTATATTTCCAGTTAAATTATTTAATAAAACTATGCGAATTGCACTTGACATTAACATATTTTTCTTCTTTAGTTTTTCCCATTCGTTAGGGGATCGCTATTTTGTATTTTCTTTTTCAACTTATTTTTGTTTTGCGTGTTGTCCTCATTCAGTTCCTTTTCTCTTCTTTCATCTTATATTTGGTCTTTCTATGTTTCTTCCATCTTCTGTTATAAGATATTCATTTTTCCAATATACTCATCTCTCCTCATGACATGTTCAAACCAATGTAATCTTCTCTTATATCTTTCTAGAAACGTTCAACACTACAGTTATTTCCCTTACTCTTTCATACATTTACTATTTATTGATACTGACATCTGTCAATTTGAATTACCTGAATATATTAGCAGTTTCCATGGTTAAGTTAGCATAGCTGGCTGAATTATAAAATTATTATCTTTATAATTCTTTAACTCTATATATATTGAATATGAAATATAAAATGCAATCAAATCGTATAGAGAATAATATATTCTTTAAGATATAATAACATTTAACTGAGTTTTTCAAGAAAAACTGTTAAAATCTTCAAATGAGGGTACTTCCGGTTGATCAATTATAACCAAAATCTAATCAAGTCTGCATATGGTTGTAAGGAAGAGGAATACGCAAGAATTGTAATTTTTGGAATTCTAGTATTGGAGATATATAGTGCACGAAACGGCGGTCCACACACACACACACATACACACATACGCACACACGAACACACATACAGACATCATCGTAAAAATAGTAACAGCGTATTGTAAAGACCCTAAAACCTGCTTATTCAATGAAAACTCACCACCGAATTTTTTTACCAAAGACAATACCTTCCTTACCTATAGGTGACGGAAGGTAAAAAATATACGCATTTCATTATATAAGTAACGGAAGATTATTTTTCATTGACCACAAGATTTTTTTGTTTATTGCCTAATCTGAAAATTATTGCTAATGTTAGTCTAATAATAAATTTCAACATTTGTCACTTCCTTCCTATTCCACAATTAAACTACGTTAATTTTGTTATATACTTTGTGAGAGATAGTAGTACACAACACACAACTGATATAAAACCAAAATGAAATCATCTTTGTACGGAAATATAAATTTGAGGGAAGTTAAAGTGTTTATGGTTTCCTCTTAGTAGCTATGCGGTTATTTTGATTCATATTTTCTACGTAGAACATAATACGATTATCTTAGAAAATAAAATCCTAAAATAGAAGTTCACAATACCTATGGTTATGTTTCAAAGATAAGATTATCAACAAAAGAACTTTTAAACATCTGTTGTGACCAGCACAATACCTCTCGCCATTTTCATTTTATGTTACATAGGGCGAGAGCAGTCATGTGACTTTGTTTGCCTTGCCAAGCAGATATAGAGGCCCGTGTTAGAATGACAGCTATTAATAATGTACATAGGTGTCAAGTATCATAATTTTTTATTCAAAGCATTATTTTCCAAATCCATGTGGATTATTTTCCTCGACAAGTATATTCCATACTATTGATGACAAATAAACATCAGAATATTATGAAATTTTGATAGAAAAATTATGACATATGACAATTGTGTATGTAAATAACTACTAGCCGTCTTTCTGACACGAATCCTCATATCTACTTGCCAAGGCCAACAAAGTCACATGACTGCTCGCGTCCTATAAGTAACGAATTTAACATATTTTGTACATACAAATAATTGAAATTGTATCTCTTCTTTCGTTCTATGAGGAATTTTATCCTACTCTTCTAATATGTTCAAAATTCTTCAAATTCATTGACAGTATTTGCGGTATTTCTTAAGGATATATGTAATATTAACATACCTCTAATTTAAATACATATTTAAATAATAATACAATAATATATATTAAATGTACTCGTACCTCCAGAAAAATCTGATTTTTGACACTAACATTTTGTATTTCTTTGTCAATTACAAACATTTGAATATCTCAACTGTTTTTTAGGCAACGATATTTATTACAACAGATTATTCTATATTATTATATCTATATCTCCAAACCTATACGAGATGTAAAAAAAAAATTAATTTGTCAGATAGAGAATTAAATTTTCTTTAATATTACCAAGAAAATTTTCAGAAAATAATATTTAGAAGATTTTTTACAAGAATCTGCTACTTCCGGTTGTCCAATTGTTACCAAAAGCTTTTCAGCTCTTCCCGTTAATGACCGATTGGGAAATACGTAGTTAAACAAATATTAAGTCTTATAGTTTTTGAGTAATCGTCCTTCCAACGTCCCACACACATACACACACACACACACACATACATCCACATACACACACACATACACACACACACACACACACACACACACAGACATCATCGTAAAAATGTTAAAATCATTAAAATATGGATAAGCGATTTTTAGCATGAATCCAATACCTCTCTTAGCGAGAGTTAAAAATGGAATATTTCTACAATAATAATTCGATTTTTTTTTTAAATTAAAGCCAAATGTCTATGGCTTGTCTCATCTTATGAGTGAAATGATATCAGTGATGATGCTGTCAACTCTGTTCCGCAGGAGATTATCTTATCAACCGGTCAAAGTAAAATTAGTTTGTAAAATAAAAATTGAAACAATAACATATTTACTACATATTTAGGTAAATTTAAGTAGGAATGTGAATTTATTTATTTATTTTCACTAATAATTTATATAACATTAACTTTGACCAAAATTTATATAAAATACAACCATAACAACTAATAGTCGTTTTCACCGCATCAACTTAAATTTTAAAAATATATTGCACCGTATGCTAAGTTATACTAAGGTACACTTACTTATGTCTCGAATATCTATTGCTTAGGGTGCACTTAACCTTTAAGATTAATTTTGATAATGGATATGATTAAATACTAAGATGGTGAATTTTAATTTTCTAATATAAGACAAGTGTATCTGTGATGATGGACTTATACTACGAATACGTAGATACAAGGTAAATACAAATCGTATATCCTCGCAGAAAAAACATTAGGATTCCTCTGTATATTTATTTGAAATGAAAGTACATTTATTTGAATAATTTCGTTTTATAATTCACCCTAATAAAAATTCCCATTCCTTTGTAGGTAAATATTTACGATAATTCACGACATAATTCTCATTTTTTGAATATACTTCCCTTATAATTTACAGAACATTGAGTTGACGTACACGGTAAAAATTCCACAATATTGAGTCTTACAACGATCATCAGCATACGCAGGAGTTTATAAGGAAAAATTCCATGGAGTTATCGCTTCGAGTGGAGTACGAAATAACTCCCAACATTTTTAAATACCAACGGAGACAGGTACGAACACGAACCCGTCACAGTACAGGGTTGCTTTGCTAGTTATTATATAGGTAAACAAGGTGACTGACGACTTGAGATGCAGGGGTTGTAATGGCTCTAATTGAAGACGGCGTGTTTTTAATAATAAACCCTTAGAGGGGTGGAAAGTGGATAGGATCATCAGTGATATCTCTACTGATTGTCAAGTAAGCACGCGGATCTGTCAATTTTAGTTTCATTCAAGGGTATCTATATATTTCACCAGTGAACAACAACAGTAGGCTTGATTTACATTGGCGGTACAATGCCGGTACAATAACGGTACGATACTTCTTGCTCCTATGTATTTAATGGACCCATTTACATCTACGTTTTCGGTACGATGACGGCACATTGATATTCACTGATTTGCATTAGCGATACGACCACGGTACAGTATAGTTTTGTTTCTATTGAAAAAATATTGTATCATAGCGACTGCGTAGTATTTGCATGCAACGGGGAGTGGAAGGTTGCGTTTGTTGATGTTCATACCAAAATCAGCTGAATGGAAGTAAATATATGCTAGTACGTGATTGACATCTGACATGTTTTTGACTTTGTGATATTTGTATTCTAGTTAAACCAAAATGTAGTCAAAATGAGCTAGACATGAGAAATTATTGCATACATTATTGAACAAAAGTTCTCTGGTTAAGATATAAACGTAAAATATACATCATAGTTATCACAGTAAGTACAAAACAGTATCGTTTTGCAAAATTTTCTAGATTTTTTCATTTTATTCTTCTTCGTCATTTATGAGAGGTACCTAAAAAATACTAAATCTTTATACAAAAATTAATTTGAAAAGCGGATAATTTTAAAATGCGTGGTGCAGCTTCACGCACAGAAAGAGTAAAGTGTTATAATTTGTGCTGTATAAACAATAACAAAATAAATTTTATATTAATGAGAGGTACCTAAAAAGTACTAAATCTCTATATAAAAATAAAATTCGAAAACGTTTTATTTTAAAATGATTGGTTCCAACTTTACGGTTCAAGTAAAGTAAAACGTAATAACTTATTTAATATAAACAATAGAATAATACTCTCATGGGTACTCATTAGTACTATTTGGATACTAAAGTTTAGTAACAAAAAAATCTTTTTAAATAAATACCTTGCTGCTTGCGTGAAGTTGGCACCAATAATATTTAATTTCCAAAAACTTATTTATCACAAACATTTTGGAAACAAATTTTTGGGTATCTAAAAGTATCAATTGGGTACTAAATTTTCATGTAATTATTTTTTAATGGTGCTAGCGTGAAGTTAGCACCAATATAATTAAATAATGAATAACTCCTATGCAGAGTAAAAAACAAAAGTTTTTTTTGGTTACTAATTGGTACAAATTGGGTACTAAATCGTAGTAATAATTTAAAAATTAGTACCCTATACCTTGATGCCAACTTCACGCACCTGAACTCAAGCCATAATGAAGTCAGCATATCGCTTCTCCAAAACATTTAATTACAAATAACTATGTATATATTATTAAGAAATAATAGTTTTTATTATTATAATGAGAAGCAATAGTGGTTAATTTTTAGCTTCCGTCACCTTTAGGTAAGGAAGGTATTGTCTTTGGTCAAAAAATTCAATGATGAGTTTTTAGTGAATAAGTACGTTTTAAAGTCCCTAATCCTATTGTTGTTCTCGACGAGTTCTATGACTGGTTAAATTTAATATACTTATTTCTGTTACAGCCTGTATTTAGTTTCTGGTAGAAAATTGACCACAATAAAGCTTTTGTTATTGTGTGTCTATATGTGGAGGAAGACAGTACGTACGAATAGTACATTTGTTGTAATTTATTTATTTGTTAATAAGCCGAGCCATCCTTGCAGGAATGCTGGAAGATGCAGGCCTGGCCCGAGATCTAGGTGGCTTGGAAGCCGCGCAATGCACAAATAATGAAACAAAACCCGGTTTACTTAATTAAAATGCAATGAACGCATTCCTCCCAAACCGTTTGGATTATTCCTGGAAAATTCTAACTGCGCAAAGAAATGAAATTATAGCTTTCCGCGTTTTTCATCGTTTCACTTGCATTCATTTTCATAAACTCGCTTTTTTGTTACGAGCAATGAAATATAGGTTGTTATACTACAATAAAACAATCGTTCTGATTTTAATTTACGACCGACATTTATAATACTCGTTTTGTAAATTCCAGCGCACTAAGCTTTTAAACGTTATCAACCGAATCTGTTCTTATATTACGTCGCACTCTTGTGCTCTTATACATATAAGGAAATAAGAGTAACGGTGCAATTATAAATATATTAATGTTAATTGTTTCTACAGATTTATAAATGATAAAGATATTTTCACATAGCTTTATACAGGGTGTTTATTAAATATACGGCAAAAATTCAATGGGTTATTCCCTGGACTATTCTAAGAATATTTTGTCCTTTAATGATTTTTGAAAAGCCGCTTTGTTTCGAAGATACAGGGCGTAAAGAATTTTCGACAATAACAACATTTAATACCAAAAGTTACATGTAAAGTTTCTTAATCTATAAGAACTGTTGAAAATGACTACCTCCAGCTACGATGCAAGAATCCAATCTTCCTCTCATTGATTGCCGAACTCTTTCAAAAACACCAGGGTCGTTTCTTATGGAGTTACACCCAGCAATTATCCGATGTCTTAAATCTTCCAAATTTGCCAATGAAGTAGAATAAACTAATGACTTTAGATGGCCCCATAGGAAAAAATCCAGGGGGTTTAAGTCCGGGGATCGAACAGGCCATAAGTGAGGTCCACCTCGACCAATCCAGCGATCTCCGTATGTTACTGTTAAAAAATCACGAGCAACCACACTAAAATGCGTTGGTGCACCATCGTGCATAAACCACATTGCATTTCTTGTTGCCAATGATACATCCTCCAGAAACTGAGGTAGAGTATGTACGTTCAAGGACAACTGATGTTGAAAACGATCTTCAAGTACCTCATGTGAATTTTCTTCAGCTTACACATGGTTATTGTGAACATTCCTATTGCATTTCTTGAGAAATTCGCTTCATAACTTGCCTGCTGTTATTGGATTAATAATTTGAAAAATATCAAGTTTTGTCGAATTTTTTTTCGCCCTGTATCTTCGAAACAAAGCGTCTTTTCAAAAATCATCAAAGGACAAAATCATCTTAGAATGGTCCAGGGAATAACCCCTTCAATTTTTGCCGTGTGTTTAATAAACACCCTGTATTTAAGAATTTATTAGTATTATTATTATGGGAGTAGATGGTAATAAATGATATATTTTCAGCAATGAACCGATTTACAAGCGATATTTCAAGGCCGTTTACGTAGGAATCGTATAAGGAATGTAGACCGATTACCACCCAGGAATTTGGGAAAGGTTAGTGGGAAGTGCAGGGCAGGACCATCGAGAATTTTGTACATTGTACAGGGCTTTTCGATAAGAACTTTTTTCACCTCCCGCTACCCTTGGTAAGGAAGGTATAGGGATCGTACTAAAAATCGCATATCGAGATTTTGAGAAATAACCACGTTTTAAGGTCCCTACAATCCGATTTTAACATTTTCTGGTGATGTCTGTGGGTGTGTATGTGTATGTGTGTGTGTGTATGTGTGTATGTATGTGTGTGTGTACCTATGTGTGTGTGTATGTGTTTTTCTTCAAAAAATACCTTTAAATGTCATTTTTTCGCAATTTGTTTTTATAAAAATTAAAGATTATTCAATTTTCTACATGTTTGCATTAATAGTTTTTTATATATTTTACGAATAAGTCCATGGTTACAGAGTTCAGCTCAAATGTATGTAACAATTATGTACCTGACAGATAAATACTGTAAAAAAATAATCGTTTTAAATTAATAATGTTAACGTTTTAAAAAGAAAATTATAAATAGATCAATAGTTATATAGAAAGGAACTAAATATAAATAATTTTTGGCATTAGTAAATATGCAGGTATGTATTTAAATAATAAATATATCATCACGGCATTACCCATTGCTGGCTGTGCTAATCTGCTTTGTACACAGAATTCGGGAAACCAAGCGTCACCAACGGTCAATTTTGTGCCATTTAAAATTCGAAATAATTGGCGTTGATCGGGATCGAATCCGGTTTCCCAGATTCGCAACCAGTCACTTAGGCACGCGGCCACGAGAGGTATGTATTTAAATTAATAAAAATTAAATGGCGGGAAGTATTGTGTTGGTCACATCAGATTTTTTTAAATTGTAATAAAACACATTTTGGATGAAAGGTCAGACTATGTCTCAGCTCAAAAAGCACAGCAAACAGTGACACGAGATGAATGTAATGGTTGTTCAACAACTGCCCTTGGATTATCAGAAGCCCAGATGTGACAATTGCAGGCTCTGATGGACGATTATCCACGATTTTACGAATTGTGGTTTTCGCACATCGACCATTTTCATAATGGATTTGAATTATTTTTATATGATTTTCCAGCGAAATTGAATCAATTTGATTGTAGACCTACTGTAAACATAACCACAAACTGAATGACATATATCTTATTTTACCCAAATACAACCCAATTGAAAAAAAGTTCTTATTGAAAAACCCATTCCAACCTCAATACCAATAACAATATATTATTTTTCAGCTAGTTTTACTCCCAAGATATTAATAATTAAAGAAAGTATGCGACGCTGAAGAACGCTAATTCTTTTGTGAATGTTAACGTCTCGAAAAATACTTGACAACTAATATTAAATGAATATTTTAGAGCTCAAGTCTCTAGTGAATATACTTTTTCATTACCTAGACATTTTCATATTGTGAAAAATATAATGTAGAATAAATTTTCTAGAGAAGATAATAAAACTTTTAACATAACGAGACAGTGTGAACACATAGTGGTCCCATTTATTTAAAAAACTGATGTGTTAAAGAATCTCTAAATGATCTTGAATTCTCTTAATCGAAAAGGCTTTAAAATTAAATTTAAAAATTTCATAAAATGTTAAGAATAAAAAGTTTTCATTGTTTTTACCCTCACCATTCTTCAGTAATCAATAAAGAAATGTTCAAATATGATGTATCAAATGAACTAAGGTTCATAATTTATCTATGGCCGTTTTTAAATTAGAGACCACAATATATACCTCCAAGTTATCTACAAGAGGTTTGTACTCCTATTTTAAAAATGTAGAACGTAATAACTTATTTAATATATACAATAGTATAATACTATCATGGGTTCTAATTAATAAATTACTTAGGTACAAAATTTTATTAAAAAAAAATTAATTTAAATTCTTCGGTGCTAGCGTGAAGTTGGTACCCATTGTGTCATAATATTTAGTTTGCAATAACTTATTTATCATAAATATTTTGAAAACAAAATTGTGGGTAAATATTGGCATTTTTATTTAATTTTCAATCTTGTGGTGCTACCGTGAATTTGGTACCAAATTAATTAAACAATGAATAACTCCTACGCTGAATAAAAAACAAAAGTTTTTTGTGGGTACTAATTGGTACCACTTGAGTACTAAATTGTAGTATTATTTTTAAAATTAGTACCATATACCTTGGTGCCAACTTCACGCACCTGTTTGTACAGCAGGGTCTCTATTCTTGAGCGTTTGTCATTTCGTTTGTATTCATATGCGCGTCCTTTTTCATGTTAGTAGTGATGGCAATCTGTTTCAAAAGTAATATTGTATTTGTCAGTGTCAGAGCCAATTCTATTGCCACATTTATTCAGATTACTTACAAGTTAAAAGTTACTTTTTCTTCAAACGTCATAAAATTAGCATGTTTTGTGACTTGATTCACAAGGTAGAAGTTTAATTTCTACGCCGCCGGAGTAGAAGTAGTTAATTTCTACGCCGCTGGCGTAGAAATAAAATAAATAAATATGCATAGAAACTATACAGATCAACGAATAAGAAGTAACTTTAATAAAAGAAACCTGTAATATCGCCCTAAATGTCACTATAACACGCTAGGTAACGTAAGAATAAAGTTACTAAATACCATCAATAGCTGTCAAATCCAAATATATAAACCTGGGAATTGAAATATAAATAGAGTTTACTTTTGAGGAAATAACATTATTAAAGAATAGCAGACTTACAGATTACAATTACAGGGACGGTAATGAGCTAAGAATACTTAGAATTAAAGTGATAAGTAAAGTTTATATTGTTTTGCAGTGTTTCCTGGACCTTTCATCCACACTGTTAGATTTTCATACAATTGAACAACTTCAGGGGGCGTACATTATAATACTTCAAATTCCGACATAATTGCACACAAGGAGGATACAAAATTGCACAGTTTTTATTTAAACGTCAAAACGTGAAAATTTTCATTTCAATGTTTATAACAAAAAGTGAACAAATAAGTATCCATAGCTACAGGGCAATTGAAATCGCACATGTAATTTACGTAAAAAGTAACGTCAGTAGTAGATATTTTTCTTTAAATATCTACGTTTGAAGAAAAAATATGATGTGTCATTCGGAGTAAAAGTGTCTTTGTGTGCCTCGCGTGCATGTCATGAGGAGAGATGAAAAATATATTGGAAGAAGAATGAATAGCTTAGATAAGATGGAAGGACTGTATTGCGAAAGATGAGAGAAAAGGAACTGAATGAGGACGACACGCAAAACAGAAATGAGTGGAAGAAGAAAAAAATAGCGCCCCCTAAATAATGGGAAAGCTAAAGAAGAAGATGTCAGTGTCAAGTGCAATTTGCATAATTTGTTTATGAAAAATTTACAAGAAAATTTAAGTATGGAATTTATACATAATACACAGGATTGACGGAAGGTAATGTGCTGGCCACATCAGATTTTTGAGAGGAGGCTGTGCCTCCCTTGCCTCCTCTGACGAACCGCCACTGATATGCAGGCAGATCCTAGCGACGCACGAATAAACGGAAAGAAGACGTCACAAATTAATTTGAAGTATCCATAAACCAAACACACGGTGACGCTGTTATAACCTCGAATTATTTTTTGTTCACACATCCTCATAAACCTTTCGTCGACAATAGGGGCGTTAATAAAGCAATGACCATCGCATGGCGCCATTGTTTGGCGCTCTCTGACTCCCCACCCACGTCGGGTGTTCCTTGCAGACTTCATCCCCGTCTCCTCGCGCGCCCTTCTTTATATTTTCTTCCCCCTGTCGTCGGCTGCTCGCTCGCTCACTAATTGCACATTCTTGGCATAGTTCCTGCTCCGACGCCTACCGACGCCAGCGCCACGGCGCCCATGTTGCCACTCGCAGGTACCAACACGCTGCGATGCACGCACAAACCCGCCACGGTGATTGTTACATGAAATATGCTCACGTTTGTTTATAGATAACGGAAGAGATGGCGATTGTGTAGTGTGTTTATGTTGGGGTGGCCGCTCAGGGTTGAATTACAGTAGAGACCGTTTAATTCGAATTGCTAAATATAAGGGGGTATTCGGACTAACGAATTGTTCGTATTACTGAATTTATATATACAACGTTAATTTAGAAAGTATTGCAATATTTATAACAGTAATTCAGAGGAAAAATCTGATGTGCCCAGCACATTTCCGTCAATCCTGTGTATTATGTATAAATTCCATACATAAATTTTCTTGCAAAAGATTTTAAATTTCCAGTAAAATTATTTCATAAACAAACTATGCAAATTGCACTTGACACTGACATCTTTTTCGTTAGCTTTTCCCATTCGTTAGGGGTCGTTTTTTTATTTTCTTCTTCCACTCATATCTGTTTTGCGTGTCGTCCTCATTCAATTCCTTTTCTCTCAAGTCTTCCACAATACAATCCTTCCATCAATCTTTGGTCTTTCTCTGTTTCGTCTACCTACTACTCCTAAGCTATTCATTCTTCTTCAAATATATTCATCAGCTCACCTCAAACCTATGTAATCGTCTCTCTTGTATCTTTCTATAAACTTCTATCACTCGAGCCATTTCCCATATCCTCTTATTCCTTATTCT
This sequence comes from Harpalus rufipes, assembly GCA_951394225.1. NCBI lineage: Eukaryota > Metazoa > Arthropoda > Insecta > Coleoptera > Carabidae > Harpalus > Harpalus rufipes. Next base: position 18,946,013 of record OX596283.1, on the reverse strand, counting down.
ATCTTTTCGTGTCTTTCTCAAGATCCATTTCAACATTCTCATCTCTGTCATATTCATTTCCTTTACGTTGATTTTCTTTATAGGCCAGGTATCACTGCCATAGATCATATCCGGCCTTACCACTCTTTTAAAAACTTTCCCTTTGGCTGCTCTTCCAATTTTTCGATCACACAGTACACCAGATACCCTTTTCCAATTCTTCCATCCTGTCAATATTTTTTTCATTACGTCAATACTATCAATATATAAAAAATCTGATGTGGCCAGCGCAATACCTTCCGTCAACCCTGTGGATCATGTACAAATTCCATACATACATTTTCTTGCATAAGATATAATTCCAGTAAAATTATTTCACAAACAAACTATGCAAATTGCACTTGACACTGACATTTTCTTCTTTAGCTTTCCCATTCGTTAGGGGTCGCTATATTTTATTTTCTTCTTCCACTCATTTCTGTTTTGCGTGTCGTCCTCATTTAGTTCCTTTTCTCTGAAGTCTTCCACAATACAGTCCTTCCATCTTATATTTAGTCTTGCTCTGTTTCTTCAATCTTCTATTACTATGCTATTCATTCTTCTTCCAATATATTCTTCATCTCTCCTCATGAGATATTCAAACCAATGTAATCGTCCCTGTCATTCCTTATCCTATCTTTCTTTGTCTTCACCAATATCTATCTCAACATCCTCATCTCTGCCACATTCATTTTCTTTTCATTGACACTTCTTAATATAGTAACTATTTCCATGGTTATTTCATAGCTGGTTGATTTATAAAATTTAATTTCTTTATAATTCTTTAACTGTATATCCATTGAATATGAAATATAAAATACATTCATATTAACTGTATTCTGGTTGACCAATTATAACCAAAATCTAATCAAGTTTGCATATGGATGCAAGGAAGAAGAATACGTAAAAATTGTAATTTTTGGATTTCTAGTATTAGATTGGAGATATCGCGGCAGAAATTATAGCCACACACACACGCGCACACTCGCACACACGCGTACACACGCACACACACACACACATATACAGACATCATCGTAAAAATAGTAAAATTGTAGGGACCCTAAAACATGGTTATTCATTGAAAACTGATCACCGAATTTTTTGATTAAAGTGCCTTCCTTACCTAGAGGTGACGGATGGTACAAACTTCGCTCAGAGCCACGCCATCTCATTACAATCCATAAGCAATGATTGGTTTATTTAGAATGAAAGAAATGACTTATTTTGTGAATTATACTTAGCATCCGTTTAAAATAATTGAATATGTAAAAATTCTACGTAGAATTATATTTTTTGTTTGGTTATAGATAGCTGAAGACATTGGCATCTGATTATTATTCTGTTGATGTCTCAATATATTCTATGCAATAACAAGCAACAGATAGCAGATAGATATATCATTATGTGCAACGGCCGTGAAGAAAATGCATTGGAGTAAAAATACTTTCCATACTTAACTGGACATATGTGCACGCTGCACTTAAGGTCAAAACAATTATTTGTCACTTAATAAGACTAACATGTGCTTTATTTGACACAGATTTATTATTAAAACCGTCATTTATTCTTGGAAATCACTGATATTGTATTCAAAGAACGCTTTCCGGCATACTTAACAAGAAATATTATCAAATTATTATTTATATTCGCATACATCAAATTTAAACATTTAAGATAATCTGTCTCCAAAATAAAGCGATGCTAGGTGTAAAATGTTTGATGACTTTATTTCCTATACTTGCTAAATAGGTACAGTAAAATTTTTGAAAGATGTCCGATCAAGGTCATCTGTATCATGAAGGAATTAACAGTAAGAGGTTTTAGGTGAGCAACCCACCGTCCTTACGATGGTCCTACCACTGTCTGTCGTGCCCCTTGCCCGTAGTAAACGGACAACTATTGGGCGAGTCGTACGATAAAATGGGTTGCACTGGGCCAGACTAATGGCGGGGATAGCGAAGTCGCGTGCCCTTGCAAAACGTCACATCGAAGAATGTTACACAACGTGTGTCGCATGAAGTGTATTACATAGATAGTGTGTGCCATGTAATCCATTTCATGGGATGCATGAACTGTAACAGCTTTGGTGTGTATGAGTTTGCAAGGGACGCTCGTCCCCAAGCAGGCTTCGCTCCCAAAGTCAGGTGCATTTCATTTCATTTTTTGTTAGGTTTCAGGCGCGGGCGATTCTATTTAGCTAATATGAGATCGTTAGGGTTTTGTAAGACATCCTATTCGTGGTTCAGACCGGGGTGGCTCTGTCTTAAACTCCTTTGAATCGCAGGAGGGTTTGACAGAGTACCCTGCCCATGTGGAGAGACCTTGTCGTGGTGGCAGGGCTTAACAATCTCCCCAAATTGGGAAGGGGGCGAGGTACCAACGTCTCCACCAAGCAGAAAAACTTTCTTTTTTCAGGTCATCTTTTCCAGACAATTTATTCTGCATAGAACATATACATATATCACTTAATACAGTAGGGTCCTCGATACAGTGAACTAATTAATGCAGGGCCATGTCACAATATCAACTTTATCTACTTTCTCGAGTTTTTATGAAATAATTAAAAAATATAATTTTAAACGTAATTATTGGTTTTAAATACTTTAATACAAGTTAAATATCAAATATTAATTTTTAGATTGTATGTCCTGATGAACTAAAATTTTAGATAACTATCATATATGCGTTTTCTTCAGCCCTGATATTTTTAAAAATCGAATACCATAGCGAATTTTAAATATGTGGTTGCCATTCATTGCTAGCATAAAATGAAGTTTTATCATAAAATTATGTGTCAATTTTTATCCATTGTGTTGAAATAAAATTTACTTACATTTTACGTACATTTATCATCAAATTTCTTTTCTTATAAAATAATAATAATAAAATAATAAATATGAATAAATAAAATCTTCCGCAATACAGTCTTCCATCTTATCTTTGGTCTTCCAATATATTCATCTCTCCTCATGACATGTTCAAACTAATGTAATCGTCTCTCTTGTAACTTTTTAGAAACTTCTATTACTCGAGCCATTTCCCTTACTAACAATGGGTAATATGCCGTGATAATATATTTATTTATTATTTATTTATGTAACATAAAATGGAAATGGCGAGGGGTCATGTGTTGGCCACATCAGATTTTTAACCTGCGAATAAAATAAATATGAAGTTTATACAAAAAAATATTTTCAAACAATATTATCATACGTAATATAACAAGTGATATGATTATCATCGATGATATTCTCGAGTGAAACCGAGCTACAGATTTCACGAGTCCGAAGGACGAGTTGAAATGTGCTGATTCGGTTTCACGAGCAACATCTTCGATTATTAATCATATTACGAGCTTATATTTAATGAGAGAATATAATGAATTTTTGCTATCTAACCTAACCTAACTTTTGATATACATATTCAAATTGTATTAAAACATGGTACTTACGAGTTTTATTTAATATTTCGGAGTTTGAATTATTGTTATTATTTATTTTTATACTCAAAATTAACTGTCAATGTCATAAATAATGAAAACAAATCTCTTAGTAACGACTATAAATACGGTGATAATTTCCTTGTTTTTTATCATCGCTGTGATAGACGTGTAGCTAGGGAGATTCTGAATGTTGATTGGCGGAAAACATGTCACGTGACTGAGGAATTATATTCTCAAGTGAATACTGAGTCATATTTTCCACATAAAACGAATTTATTTTATTACAAACTTTATATTTAACTTTTAAATGAACGGAAAACTAATGATATTAAAATCTAAAGCGAAAATAATGTATTTGGTTTTCATGTTACATAATCTGCATTCATGCAAAACCGCAACCAAAATTTTGGAATTCTATATAGGTACGTATTTTATTTCACTCTGAACATTATAATTAGTTTTATTATACATAATGATATACACACATACGTGTTTGATGTTTTAATGTACTGTTATATAAATATTGGTTTACATATTAAAATATGAGCTTAAAATGAATACTTTCAGATGAAATTAATATAATTACGGACAATATACATACGGAAGAAAAATAAATGTGCTTCTTCTCTTAATTACATGCATAAAATATCAGTTTATTGTCAAAATTTACATAAAATGAAAGTTTTAATTAGACAAAACGCAATTCAAAAACCCCATATTTAAATATCCTTTCTCTAAAAATGAGTAAAAGTAGAAGGAACCACTTTTGTCACCAGCTAAATACTACTTGTACAAAGTACCAGCAATTAAACATAGTTAATTAGCATTGCAATACAGTAATTGTATTGCTAAAACTAGAAACTACGCTGAATTAGTCATACATAATTATGAAAATAAATTAATCTGAATGAAATATAACGCTCTCATTAAGACGGATTGTCAGCGCAGTTTTATTTGTTTGTGAAAGTGTAAAAACTTATACATGCGCAATTCGTGTATGAATATGAAGTTTACCTACGTTGTGTTAGTGCAATGGAGAAACTAGGAAGTCATACGTTGCGTTAATAAATAATTTTATACGTTATCGTTACCGTAATAAAGTTTATGACCCAGCTCAAGAACTTATGCTCCTGGATACTGCACGATTTACAGTTTATTGTCATAAGTTTTTATTGTCTTTTTAAAGAAATAATTAATTTATTCGTATCGGCCGCTTTAGGTTATGTTTTAATGATTTCAAATGGAAATATTTTATTATTTATCAAGATATAATTGTTGCGGTAATTGTATCAACATAGAAACGTACAATTAATTACTTTATTTCTGTCGAAAAATTAAATGAAACTTTGTTTTTAGTAACCGTGGTAACAGAAATTTAGAATTGAATTTTCCTAAACATTTAATTCGTAGAAATAGGCTTAATAGATAAAGGAGGTTTTAAATAAACGAAGAAAGAATTTGTGAGAAATTCAAGGACCTCGATGTCCAATACAACGATTAGCCTATGTACTACAAGTGCTATGAATACCTGTCCAAATGCAGCACTGGAAGTGATTCTGGGTTTAACGCCTCTGTACCTTCAGGCACTCACACTCAGTAGGACAAAACACTTAAAACCTGGGGATGTCGTATGCCACTTAGAAGTTCTAAGGGAGATACGCCTAGATGAAATGACGACAAGATACAATTTTGACCACACGTATAAGGTAATCTTTATGGTGATCACCTTCAGTGGACAGTAGGAGGGCCACATTTCCCAAAGGACTTTGTCCTGGTTTACGGAAAACTAGAGTCAGGAGAAACTGGAGTGGGTGTATTTGGTCCAGGTTATCAAATAAAGAAATCCACAGGCACCAGTCCCACTATATTTCAAGCAATAAATATCTGTGTTCAAATAAACCTAAACAAAGATCTCAACATATTGTCAGACAGCCAGGCTGCTTTAAGTGCACTAAGTGCCTTTACTTGTGAGTCAAAGCTAGTCTGGAATTGCATGAACACCCTACAACAACTGGCTAAAGATAACTAAGTCACTTTGTGGTGGGAGTTCTGGGCAATGAAAAAGTAGATGAGCTCGCGAAAAAGGGAGCTAAACTACCGTTTTATGGGCCTGAACCTTCTTGTGGAATCTTGAAAAGCCATATAAAGAAGGAAATCAAAAACTGGGAGGAAGCAGCTATAACCTCAAATTGGAAATCTCGGGCCTTAGTCAGTCGAAGGAATTCATTTCACCCTCGTTGATATACGCCAAGTATCTATTAGCCCTCAGCAAGAAGGACCTTAGAACTATGACAAGTATCTTTACTGCCATTTCCGGTTATCCGATTGACACCAAAATCTAATGGCTTCTTTCCATATTACAATAAGGTAGAAACACAAGATTTCAAAATTTTCTGAACGACAGTATTTAAGTTAGAGCGTAAAGAGGATCCACATACACACACACACACACACACACACATATATATATACACACACATACACACAGACATCATCGTGAAATATACCAAAATCTCGATATGCGATTTTTAGTACGATTCCTATACCTCCATTATCAAGGGTAGCAGGAGGTAAAAATAATCTTTATCACATGACTGACAGAATGACATGAATATTCAAATATTAGAAAATACATTTGTTACCGCGGTTACAATACAGTTTCTTTTTCATTTTTTGTCGTCAGTTGGACGGATATAACGTATACCCCTCCAAAACACCGAAGATAATGAGACAGAGAATAAAAGTCTCATATATATCATGTGTGTACGACAAAGATCCTAGATAAAAGTTTAGTAATTCTTGCATCATAAATTAATGACGTGGGGATCAACTCGGTGATACAGAGTGTAGTTTTGCTAATCATCTCATAATAATAAATATTTGTCCAATGGAAAATAAATTCCAACTAGGAGTATCGGGGATCTATTATACGATAGTTTTAACCGGACCTCTATAAGGGCCGTTGTATTTATTTTTACCTCTCGCTAAGACAGGTATTGGAATCATGCTAAAAATCGCATATCCAGATTTTAGTGAATAAGCAGTAAGCACGTTTTAATGTCCCTAGAATCCGATAATAATATTTTTACGATGATGTCTCTGTATGTGTGTGTGTGTGTGAGGGTGTTGGAGGTATGATTTCTCAAATTCTATAAGATTAATGACCTGTGTAACTACAGATTCCTTAATGTAACAGTAATGGGAAGAGTTGAATAGATTCTGGTAACAATTGGACAACCGGAAGTAGTAGTATTTTAATAAAAATCTTTTAAATACTATTTTTTGAATATTTATGTTATTACAAATATTAAAAAACAAATTTCTCTATCAGACACATTTAATTTTTTATTATATCTTCTATAGATTTAAAGATATAGATATATAATCTATAAAATAATCTGTTGTAATATATCTCAAAGCCTGCTCACTGCCCAAACATCTCCATGGTAACTTCTTGAGAAATTAAAATGTCTGTAATTGACAGATAAATGTAACTAATGTCAGTGTCAAAAATTCAGAACCCTTTAAAATAACGCCAATTCCGTTAATGAATTGGAAAAAACGTCAACATTTAGAAGAAATGAAGAAAACTTGCTCATAAAAATTAGGTGTAAGTAGAATTTTTTGTGTGTACAAGAAATGTTAAGTACAATACTTATGGAAAGGGCGCGAGAGGTATTGTGATAGCCATAACAGATTTTTCTTTTCTAATTTATTCTGAATATTCTCTATGGTTGTATAAATAAATGAAAATGACAACTAAATCTCTTTTAGCAGCTACTTAAAAGTATCTAAAAGAAAGTATCATTCAACTCCTGTCAAAGACGTTTTCTATTATCAGTATTAAGTACTTAAGAAGAAGTATAACTAATCCTACTATTAATCTCCTTCTAATAAAGTTTCATTTCCGGTAGAATTTGAGACGCATTCGTTCGTTTGGAGCACATGATCAATAAAATGTACGTGAAACTTGTGTGATTCATTGGAGTAATTTTTGAAATGAGCCACCTGTAGCTGCCGAGGTTAAATGCCTGCGTCAACTTTATATTTCATGACTAATAGCTGGCTTTTTATCAAAGCTTTACAGCCAATAAACGCTTTAACTGATATTGTTTGCTGCTACTGAAATTATATTACACAGATGATGACTTGCACACATTGAACACCCGGTGGTGTTTAACTCTAACTTTCCATTTATCTTCATAATGTATTATTATTGAATATTTCATGAAGAATTTTATATTTGTTCCATATGTTTAGAGATATACAGTAAAAATTTTGAAAGATGTCCGATCATCATCATCTACGAATTGTATGAATTCAGATTTTTGCTCCGCCCATTCTGACAAATTCAGTAGTGTCGTTTGCTTAGTTTTTGTGAAGGTACGTAAGTCAACTGGTAAGTTTATTAGTAAATGTAAAACCAAATATGTGAAAAATAAGATACTGACACAATGTCAGTGTCGCTGACAGAAAATAATATTATTCGTATGGATCTTAATTAATAAATAAACTTACGTTACAGCAAAATTTTTATCAACAACGGGCATCATTTTAAAGTGGAATCTCTTAACTTAGTCGAAACAATATGAATTTTTGAAAGACAAGCGAGTTATATCCATCCTTATCGTACACTATTATAGCCTTTGCAAAGGAAAGAGATAAATGTATGCCAATTAATTAATTCTTTCATGATACAGATAACCTTGATCGGACATCTTTAAAAAAATGACTGTAAGTATTTAAAAATCCTAACTTCAAAAACTTATGAAGTTTCGAGGCTGCGTTCCTGGGTGTCTAGTCGCGAATCTGGGGAATCGGGTTCGATTCCGACTGGCGCCAAATACTTCGAATTTTAAATGACACAAAAATGACCCGTGTGTTGCACTCTTCACGCCAGCATTGAGTGTCAGTTAGGTGACGCCTAATAAACGCCCAAACAGTACAAATATTTCATCATCATTACCGAAATGTGTGTACAAAGCAGATTGGCACACCCAACAATGGGTAATATGCCGTGATGTAATTTTTATTTATTTATTTATTCAAAAATGGGTGAAAATAAAATCCTGGAATTCAGGAGATGAAAATAGGACATGTTTAAAAATTGATGCATACCTAAATAAATAGCACACTCACATATGTTTTTTATTTATTTATTCATATTTACATTTTCACTCTCGGGTTATTTATGTTATTTATTTATGTATCAATTTTTATCCATTTAAAGTGTTGAAATAATATTTAGGAATTTAGATGTAATTTCAATTCCAACATTTTATGTATATTTGTTCATCAAATTTGTTGTCTTATAAAATAATAATAAAAAAAATTGATGTAACCAGCACAATACCTTCCGTCAATCCTGTGTATTATGTACAAATTCCATACATAAATTGTCTTGCAAAAATATCCTATAAATATCCAATAAAATTATTTCATAAATAAACTATGCAAATTGCACTTGACACTGACATTTTCTTCTTTTTCTTTAGCTTTTCCCATGCGTTAGGAGTCGCTATTTTTTATATTCTTCTTCCACTCATTTCTGTTTTGTGTGTCGTCCTCATTCAGTTCCTTTTCTCTTCCAAAATACAGTCGTTCCATCTTATCTTTGGTCTTGCTCTGTTTCTTCTACTTTCTACTAATAAGCTATTTATTCTTCTTCCAATATATTCTTCATCTCTCCTCATGACATGTTCAAACCAATGTACTAATTTTACTGGAAATATAGGATCTTTTGGTTTCATAAGTATAGGGTGCGAGCAATCACGTGACTTTTTTGACCTTGGAAATCAGATATGGGGGCCCGTATCAGAATGACAGCAATGAATTATGTCCATTACTGACAAATGTCATAGTTTTTTTATTCAAAATTTATTTTTTTCTATTGTAAGTATTTTTTTCTGAATTCCACATTCCTGATAACAAATAAACCACATGAAATAACAAAATCATGAAATTTTGAATGAAAAATAGTCTTTCTTGTATCTTTCCAGAAACTTATATCGCTCGGGCCATTTCTCTTATCCTTTAATTCCTTACCCTATCTTTCCGTGTTTTCCGCAACACCTATCTCAACATCTGCCAGTTAAAATTTTCTTAATATAGTAGCTGTTTCCATGGTTATAGCATAGCTGACTGATTTATAAAATTTAATTTCTTTATAATTCTTTAACTCTATACATTGAATATGAAATATAAAATGCAATCAATTCGTATAAATAAAAATATTCTCTAATGTGATTCAAGGAAAACTGTTCAAATGAGGGTATTTCCGGTGGACCAATTATAATCAAAATCTAATCAAGTCTGTACATGGATCTAAACTTGAAGAATACGAAAAAATTATAATTTTTGGAATCGTACACATACCTACATAAATACGTACATACTGACATCATCGTAAGAATAGTAAATTCGTATTCTAGGAAGTCCAAAACGTGCTTATTCATTAGAAACTCACTATCGAATTTTTTGACCAAAGACAATACCTTCCTTACGTAAAGGGGACAGAAGGTAAAAAATAATGATATTGAACAAAATATTGGAATGTTTTAAGCTCGACGCGTAGCGGACAGTGCTATAATCTTGATTATGTCCGTGGTACATACAACGTTTTATTTTGGTTTTTGAAATTCAAGGATGCAATAGGTAGGTACATTTGTATATTCTGAAACGACATTTATTTCTTGAACCTGAACCGAACCTGAACCATAATTACGTTTAGGTTCAGGTCCCTGATACTATCCCTAAATTATAAAGTAGTTACTAGGAATTTATTGTTTTTTTACAGCAAATAGCATTATCGAGAAAACATCGCAATTTTATGATGTGTGTTCAGCATGTAATATTTCATAAGCTCGCATGATTTTGCCGTATGAGTGGGTAATGAATCTCTAGTTAGACACTTTCTCGTGCACTTTGCAGTTCTCGTACTCAGTTGCAGTTGCAGTTCTGAATTACACAAACGTGCTGATCAAGAGCAAAGTTTCCTGCCTGTAGCAAACCGCTGCGTCGCCAGATGTTCGTTCGCGTCGATGCAATATGCTTGTTTGTGTGTTATTCGCATTTTAACAAAATTGCAGCAATCTATCAAGATAATGTGTGTAACTCACTCTTCATGAATATGCATTCTGCTTTTTATTTTCTTTTCGCAACTCTTTGCGTTGCATTTTTCTCGGAAATGCATTTTTAATTGTTCTGATTATTAACTTGTTTTATTTTTAACTTGCCTTTGTTTTCGCATTGTGCGTAATGAATATTTATGTAAATTGTAATGTGTTGGTTAATTGTAATAATATTAGGGTAATATATGTAAATAGGTTGTTGTTACACCTTTTTTTACTTACATTGGACACAGTGTTAACTTGAATTTTGAATTGTTGCATATAGTGATAAAAATAATAGAGTAAAAATGGATGCACAATTTCGATTCAAGTTTAAATAAATTTGATTGTTATAGTTCTTTTTCAGTAGGCTATTTATGAAATTGAACTTAAAATAAAATGAAAGAAATAGTTGTTAATATTTGATTTCTATCTTCAATAATTCAAATTGACAAATATCAGTTTTTGTTTTTACCTTCCGTCACCTCTAGGTAAGGAAGGTCAAAAAAATCGGTGGTGAGTTTTCAATGAATAAGCACGTTTTAGGGTCCCCAAAATACGATTTTACTATTTTTACGATGATGTCTGTCTCTTCCTTACATCCACATGCAGACTTGATTAGATTTTGGTTATAAATGATCAATCGGAAGTACCCTCATATGAAGATTTTAACAGTTTTTCTTGAAAAAACGCTGTTAAATATTATTTTATGTGTGTGTTGTAGGTACGATTTTTCAGATTCTATAAGATTAAAACCTGTGTAACTTCGGATTCCTCAATGTAACAGTAATGGGAAGAGTTGAATAGATTCTGGTAACAATTGGACAGCCGGAAGTAGTAGTATTTTAAAAATCTTTTAAATATTATTTTTTGAAAATTTATGTTATTACAAATATTAAAAAATCTGATATGGCCAGCACAATACCTTCCGTCAATCCTGTGTATTATGTACAAATTCCATACATAAATTTTCTTGCAAAAGATTATAAATTTTTGGTATTATGTGATTCCCTTCTCGGCAACTGAATTCCATACTCCTAATAACAAACAAACCACATGAAATAAGAAAATTATGAAATTTTGAATGAAAAATTATAACACTTGTCAGTTATGGACATAATTAATTGCTGTCACTTTGACACGGGTCCCCATATCTGTTTGCCAAAGTCAGCAAAGTCATGTCACTGCACGCGCTCTATACATAATTTTTTTTGCAAAAGATCCTATATTTCCAGTAAAGTTATTTCATAAACAAACTATGCAAATTGCACTTGACACTGACATCTTCTTCTTCTTTAGTTTTTCCCATTCGCTAGGGGGTCGCTATTATTTATTTTCTTTTTCCACTCATTGTTGTTTTGCGTGTCGTCCTCATTCAGTTCCTTTTCTCTCAAGTCTTCTGCAATACAGTCTTTTCATCTTATATTTGGTCTTCCTATGTTTCTTCCACCTTCTATCAATATATTCATCTCTCCTCATGACATGTTCAAACCAATGTAATCGTCTCTCTTATATCTAGAAACTTCTAACACTAGCGTTACTTCCCTTATACTTTCATTCAATTACTTGCTTTTTATTGATACTGACATCTGTCAATTTGAATTACCTGAATATATTAGCAGTTTCCATGGTTAAGTTAGCATAGCTGGCTGAATTATGAAATTTATATGATTTTTTTTATCTTTATTATTCTTTAACTCTATATCTGTTGAATATGAAATATAAAATGCAATCAAATCGTATAGACAATAATATATTCTTTAAGTTATAATAACATTTAACTGAGCTTTTCAAGAAAAACTGTTAAAATCTTCAAATGAAGGTACTTCCGGTTGACCAATTATAACCAAAATCTAATCAAATCTGCATATGGTTGTAAGGAAGGGGAATACGCAAGAATTGTAATTTTTGGAATTCTAGTATTGGAGATATCGTTGACGACCCGGCGGTCACATACACACATACATACATACACACGCACACACTAACACACATACACACACATACCAGACATCATCGTAAAAATAGTAAAATCGTATTGTAAAGACCCTAAAACGTGCTTATTCAATGAAAACTCACCACCGAATTTTTTGACCAAAGACAATACCTTCCTTACCTAGAGGTGACGGAAGGTAAAAACAAAATTCTCTATACGACACGTTTAAAAATTTCTTCTTTTATAGATTGAAAGATATAGATATATAATTTATAAAATGATCTGTTGTAGTAAATCTCACAGCCCAAACATCTCCATGGTAACTACTTGAGAAATTAAAATGTCTGTAATTGACAGATAAATGTCACTAATGTTAGGGTCAAAAATTCAGAGATAGTACTGAAGGCTTTTCTGGGAACGATATTTAATATTTCTTGTTGTATTATTAATTATATATTTAAAATTATAGGTATATTACATGAACCCTTCAGAAATACCGCCAATCCCATTAATAAATTGGAAAAACCTCGAACATTTAGAAGAAATGGAGAAAACAAATTATAGAAAATACGTAAATATAAACATTAGGTGTAATTAGAATTTTTTGTGTGTACAAGAAATGTTAAATACAATACATACTTATATACATATACCATATTGGAAAGGGCGAGAAGTATTGTGATGGCCACAACATATTTTTTCTTTTCCAAATATGATTTTTATTGAAAAAAGAGTTCGGGGCCCTTACCAGGCGTTATTTCTCGGACTTCTAAAGCTACGTGCAGAGAGTACCACAGGAATCACTTTTCTGTGATTTGAAAGTTGGAAATAATTATCAGGTTTGCTCAGCCATATAATAATCACTTATTAAAAATATAGTTAGACGTCTTGCCTCTATATTAATATAATTTCATTGTATTCTTCTTTTGTAGCGTTTTACGCGTTCGTGTATCAGATTCAATTCTTTTTGGGGACATGGCCCGAGTTCCTTGCTCAATATCCCTGATTCTATCTGAAGGCAGAGGATGAAATTCATTTTATTGCCGCGTTTCGACTGACCGACGTCCAGTGTTGAAGATCCAACGCCTCACGCCCTACGCCTATATAATGTCTCAGATCTAACCGAGGGGGTTTAGTGATATAGCGAACACAGGATAAGAAAATGGAAATGGGAGATTGGAAAGAGGTCGAATTTGGGTACAGGGAGATGAAAAACAATTTCATAAAAAATGATATAGCCATAGTTTGTCTTTTAAAAATTCATATTGTTTCGACTAAGTGTGAAAATATTAGGAAAAATAAATGAATAAAGAGCTGGAATATGAGGGAGGTATTTGCATCGTGTGCGTTTCTGCGGACGTCCGGTTTGTAAGTGGATGAAAGTAATTAGTTGTGTGTTGATGGAGTGGAAGTTTCCGAGTTTAATGAAAAGGATATGTGTGTTGTTAGGAATATAGACGAAGTGATAGTCGTATATTTGGATAGAAATTTATGCAAAAAGGAGAATGTATTTATGTGATTATGTATCATTTTTATCAGTCGCACGATAACTATTATAATAGACTGGCATAAGCCGCTATGATTATTTTTTTAAGGGTTTCTTAAAAAATATTAATTATTAGCTGATGTAATTTTATTTATGGTTTATGTAGCACGTATTCTATTACATCATGTCTCCTTTATATTCCCGAAGGCTAAAAATAGACTAGACGTCCAAGGACTACAGTACTGTAAGTACTCATTTTACGACAGGTTCCTATTTAATCCACGTGACAACCTTTAATAACAAGAGTAACCAAAGCGCCAACATATACATACGACTAGTTCAATGTAATCAAACTTATATGTATAATACTTAAAGTTCAGCTTCAGAGTACAGTAGTACAGATCTCAGAGCTCGGAGCTAGGTTGCTCTTTGGCAATAACATATACCTCCTATATGCCACTTCGTAAATACCTTAAGTTCATATTTATACATTTGTCGTTTCTAAGAAAATTAGATTATGATTTTTTTTTCTATAAATTTTGATAGTTCTATTCTGAAGTAGGGTGGTATATTTCCATCTAAATAACAACATTCAAATGTCAAATGTCTTATTTGTACCGTTCTTCTTCCTAATCTTGTAATAAATAAATAGACAGTTGGTTGGGTTACACGACTTTGTGTATTTGTGTTTCGTAAATTTCATATCCATCCTAGGATGGATATGAAATTATATCCGTGCAGAAAAGACACCTATATACATCCATTATCTGAATTTTTTGTTTGTGTAGATTTATATTTTTTACCTTTCATCACCTTTAGGTAAGGAAGATATTGTCTTTGGTCAAAAATTCCAATGATGAGTTTTTAGTAAATAAGCATGTTTTACGATCCCTATAATACGATTTTACCAATTATATGATGTCTATGTGTATGTATGTGTGTATATCTGTGTGCCGAAAGTTTCGGATCGCATAACTTCAATACCACGATTCCAAAAATTATATTTGTTTCGTATTCCTCAAGTTTACATCTAAAAGAAGAGGTGCTTAGATTTTGGTTATAATTGGTCAACCGGAAGTACCTCCATTTGAAGATTTTAACAGATTTCTTGAAAAAAAAAACGATGTTAAATCATTTTTTGACACTTAATATTATAAATATTAAACAATATATTGTTATCTACATGATTTAATTGCATTTTATATTTCATATTCAATGTATATGGAGTTAAATAATCATAAAGGAATTAAATTTCATAAATCAGCCAGCTATACTATAACCATGGAATCATCTATTATATTAAGAAAATTCGAATTGACAGATGTCAGTGTCAATGAAAAGAAGATGAATGTGGCAGAGAGATGAGAATGTTGAGATGGATGGGGAAGACACGGAAAAATAGGATACGGAATGAGAGAAAGATACAAAAGAGACGATTATATTGGTTTGAACATGTCATGAGGAGATATGAAGAATATATTGGAAGAAGAATAAACAGCTTAGTAGTACAAGTTAGAAGAAACAGAGGAAGACCAAAGATAAGATGGAAATGCTTTATTGCGAAGGACTTAAGAGAAAAGGAACTGAATAAGAGACGCAAAACAAAAATGAGTGGAAGAAGAAAATAAAAAATAGCGACGCCTAACGAATGGGAAAAGCTAGAGAAGAAGATGTCAGTGTCAAGTGCAATTTACATAGTTTGTTTATGAAATAATTTTACTGGAAATATATAATCTTTTGCAAGAAAACTTATATATGGCATTTGTCCACAATACTCTGAATTGACGGAAGATTTTTTTAATAAATCCAGACAGTTTGTATAGGATCACGAAATACATCTGATATATTCAAATAACTACATACATAACCCATAACAAAATTTTGTTTGTATTCGGCAGTAAAAAATCGTTTTAAATCTATTTAATATCAGAAAGAACTCCAATCTCGAACTTTATCTCTTTGGGAATAAGAACAATATCCCGTATTCAATCTATTTGAGCATCGCCACTTCTTGCGTATGTAAAGGCAATCTCCAAGGCTTGTCCGTCTCCCCCTAGCGGTCAATACCATCCAGCGAGCAGAACACCCTCGTGTCTTGGTCCTCAGTCCTCACGTTGGTTCGCGCGTCTTTGAAGACAAGAGAAAGAGGTCACATGCGTAACGCGCTGTCTTTGATCCGCTACTCGCTGGACAGCACACGCTTTAAAATGCACGGACACAAGATTCTTTTTTCTTTCTAAACAGAGGGATCTCACAGAAATGAAGGATATTGTTTTTTGAAAATTAAATGAGTATGACTACGTACCTGTTCGTTTGATATTTTATAAAGTTTGGAAATGGAAAAAAGAATTTAAAAACTAGAATAACAATATTTCCGTTTTACTATACATTTTTATATGCATCCTTTTTACATCCCACCACATCGTAGGTAAGGGAGGTAATGTTTTCGATCCAAAAATTCGATATTGAGTTTTCAGTAAATAAGCACGAATTAGAGTGCCCATAACATGTTTTTACTATTTTTACCTGTCGCGAAGAGAGGTATTGGATTCATGCTAAAAATCGCATATCCAGATTTTAGTGAATAAGCGTGTTTTAAGGTCACTAGAATCCAATTATAACATTTTTACGATGATGTATGTGTGTGGGTCATTGTGTGTGGATGTGTGTGTGTGTGTGTGTGTTAGGATGTCGTAGATACGGTTTCTCAAATTCTATACGACTAAAAACCTATGTAACTACATATTCCTCAATCTAACAATAATGGGAAGAGTTGAATAAGTTCTGGGAACAACTGGACAACCGGAAGTGGTAGTTTCTAAAAAAATATATTTCTAAATATTATTTTTTTAAATTTATGTTACTACAAATAATAAAGATAATTAAATTCTCAATTTGATACATTTAAAAAAAATATTATATCTCCTATAGGTTTAGAGATATAGTATATAATACAGAATAATCTGTTATATAAATCTCGTTGCCTGAAAAACAGTTGAGATATTTAAATGTTTGTATTTGACAGATAAATGCATTATATCAGTGTCAAAAATCAGCAGTTTTACAAACATTACTGGAAGATTTTTCTGGGAGATACGAGTACATTTAATATATCTTATTGTATTATTAATTAAATATTTAAAATTATAGGTATATTAATATTACATATATCCTTAAGAAATACTGCTAATATCAACAACGAATTTGAAGAATTTTGAACATATTAGAAGAGTAGGACAAAATTCCTCATAGAACGAAAGAAGAGATACAATTTCAATTATTTGTGTGTACAAGAAATGTTAAGTTCGTTACTTATAGGGCGCGAGCAGTCATGTGACATTGTTGGCCTTGGCAAGCAGATATCGGGATCCATGTCCATGTCAGTAGTTATTTACATAGATGTCCCAATTGTCATAATTTTTCACAATATTCTGATGGATAGAAAATCATAATGTTTTGAATGAAAAATTATGATACTTGACACCTATATACATTATTATTAGCTGTCATTATGACACGGGCCCCCATATATGTATGTCAAGGCCATCAAAGTCACATGACTGCTCGCGCTCTATGCAACATAAAATGAAAATGGCGAGAGGTATTGAGTTGGCGACAACAGATTTTTACAAGTGTGTGTGCGTGTGTGTTTTTGTGTGTGTGACGATTTTTTCTTCCACGATACCTCTTACGAGTATGTTACAATCAAAAAATTATTTTTTCGTATTTAAGCATTCTGCTTTCATATAAAGATTTGATTAGATATGAATGTACAATAAAAGACAAAACGAAGAATTCTATTATGAAATTATAAAGCGGAACGGACGATTATACATAATCTAGCGTTAAAATGACACATACGAATATAATACACACATAATATGAGTTAATGTTTAATTATAAGATTTATTTTGGAAATAACCTTCAGACAATTAAAAATATATATACCACTCCATTGAAAATGTGTTTTTAACATCGTTTCTTCCACAAAATATATCTGAAATTATTTAAAAATTCAGCCCTCCTTCGGGACAAACACAGATATCTGGATTGATTTAATATAATGTGCAGTATAATATTGTAGAATTATTGTGGATTCTTGGTTACTATTGAACTTCTATAAAATATAGAGATGATTGTGACTTACCATACATCTTTCCTTCGTCCGAAAGGATGATCTTTCGTCGACCACATGGCGGGTAGATGGCCAGAGCTTCCTGAAAGCTCTGTTCGATGTCGGGGCTCCATACGCCTTCCGCATCAGCTGCTGCCAAGTCCTTTTCGTCCTAAAACAAAAAAACATTTATGAATATATAATTCTGTTTTCACATTATCTCGAATGACACGATCAATTTCAATGTACATTTAGCATCAATTTCTGTTTATTTTTATTAACTTACGAATGCACTTGCTCTCTCGAAAACTATAAGAGCTACGAGGTCAGTTAAATTAGAGGTAAAAATGTTAAAAAAAATTGAGATTTCGAAAAAAATTATTAAGAAATATTGTTGCTCTCGACGACTTACTCCGAGTTCATCCCCGCGTCATTAATTTCTGATGCAAGAATTGCTAAACTTTTATCTAGCATCTTTGTCGTACACACATGACATATATGAGACTTTTATTCGTTATCTCATTATCGTCGGTGTTTCGGAGGGGTATACGGCTATCTCCGTATCCGACGGCAAAAAATGAAAAAGAAACTGTATTGCAACAGCGATAACAAATATTTGAATTATTTGAATTTCATGTCATTCTATCAATCATGTGATAAAGATGATATTTTGATTTAGGCGTCGATAATTTGTGTTTCGTTGTGTGTTGGTAATTTTGTTAATTCTTGGTATTATATTGTGCATTTTGCTATTGCAAAGCGGTGTTTCTAAGATTGCCGATAATTATTGCAACATATTGCTTTTGGACAATATAAAAAGGTATCTATATTTCATCCATTATATTTATATTGTATTTATTCAATTCGTTTAGTATTGCTAAATAACTATTTATACTTCGAATATTAATGAACAACAAAACTGACACAATATAGGTTATATTTATTATAATACTGTCAGTTTTGACATCATAATTATTCAATTGATTTATTATTGCGAAATAAATGCCTTACTTCAAATTTTGATGAATAATAATATTCACACGGTATAAGTTATACTGTATACAGTCAGTTTATAGTTTTGATTTGTATGAATAGTACGGAAATCAGACGATTTCACCAGACAACATGACGACATCAATTCCCTCTCAACCCTGGCGATTTGAATCATATGGTTACGATTCATGACGTGGGGATCAAGTCGTGGAAATGGAGGATGGGTCATAGTTTTTGTAAATCTACAAGAATTTGGATTTAAGTAATAATAAAAATAAATGCTTCAAATTTCTTTTGAAAAGTGCAAATAATAGTACCAATAAAATAACAATAGTTTATATTTAATCTATTGTATTTTTATAGAAAACTGTACAATGTACTATTTGCGACACTTGGTGAAATTGTTCTAAATATTATAATATTTAAAAAACACTTGGCACACTTCACAAGATTTCAGTCTCTGAATCAACCTCTCGGTCATTTATCAGAGACTGGCCCACTCAACCAGAACCACAGACGCGTTTCGCTCTTATTGGAGCTCTTCAGTGTGGTGTACTGACGCCTCTTGCGAGGCACTGAGACTGGTTGAGCGGACGGATGATAAACATTCTACAAAGATATTAAGCCTGCAGAGGTAACTAATCACATGCAGAGCCATCTATTAGGAAAACCGCGAGCTTGGCTAGCAGAATAAAACTGTACAATGTACAATTTGCGACACTTGGTGAAGTTGTTCTAAATATTATAATATTTAAAAAAAACATTTGGCCAGTCCGAGAGGTTGATTCAGAGACTGAAATCTTGTGAAATGTGCCAAGTGTTTTTTAAATATTACAATATTGTATTTTAGTTAAAATACGAACAAATTTGTTTCATTTATGCGAAGAAAAGTTTTCAAAGTATCAGTGGGTATAATTTGCTTCTTGGTATTTTATTTCGTGACTCCGTTCCTGAGTGGAAAAACGGAACAAAACGCGGATTGAAGTGGCGTGAAATGAAATCATTATAAAGAGCTTCTCATCTCTTTAGGAGAGATTATTCTAATGTAAAAGCTGACTTCCGTCAGTACAGTACTCTGACTGCTGCATAGCATTATTACGAAAGAAGTTCATAGGAGAAGAGAAACCGTGGAGAACGCGCAAAGCGTGAATCAGATACAATCACGGCGCGTAAAAATGTTAATTTTCGCTTTGCGATATCTTCACGCCACTTAGCAAGGGTGAACTCGCTATATTTAAATAATCACAATAAAACCATTACATTACATTACATTCTTTTTATCACTTACATGCGATCACATTTAACATAAATGGAAACATATATTTCATAAAAAAATCACATTTGTTTTCTTAAAAAACGTTTTACGAAAAGCGAAATAATTTATGAAGAATGGGGTTCTTCACCATAGTAACAAAATAATACATACATGAGTAGGTAATTTATATTAAAACTAGATCTTAAAACCGTATTTAAAAAAATAGTTTTTAAAATATTCGAGTTTTTAATGCCCAAAGTAAAACATGTATCTGAAGTTCCCAACTTTTAAACTATTCTCCCCTAAATTAAAATATTTAAAATATTTTTTTTATGGACGAAACGACCAACACCGCAGTGAACGTTTTAAACAAATTACATTAGATGTTGTACAAAACGAAAATAAATTAATAATTATCATACAACATTCTAGAACAAGAAAAAGGCGAACATTTTTAGTATAAATTTTAAACTTTTTATAAATTTAAAATAAAATATGTGACAATTTAATCTGACAGAATTGTACATATTCT
The DNA here is from genome assembly GCA_951394225.1 of Harpalus rufipes. Taxonomy (NCBI): domain Eukaryota; kingdom Metazoa; phylum Arthropoda; class Insecta; order Coleoptera; family Carabidae; genus Harpalus; species Harpalus rufipes. Next base: position 18,925,125 of record OX596283.1, on the reverse strand, counting down.
ATAAATGTCGTAATTTCTCAATAAAAGTTTCACAATTTTTGAACTCAAAAAAATTATACACACTTCCATACTAAAGTTCCTGTTTTGCCAATCACCCAGCAAAAAGGTGAACTTTTTTGGACCTATTCTGTAACTCAATAATTATTTTTTAAGGACTGGTTAAAAAATTTAACCAATCAAGTATGTTGATATTTAAAAAAAATTTTTTTAGTTGTCCAATTAATATGCATTGGATAAAAAAATTATCCAAACGTTAAAAATTAACCACTGATTTATAGTATGCCTTGGTAAAAATCTGAATAGACGCAAATTGGCACATCCAGGAATGAGTAATAAGAGAATTCATAACACGCGTGTTTAACTTGGGAAAACAGTATTTTTTTTAATACTATTTATATTAAATAAATAAATATATCATCACGGCATACTATCCATTGCTGGGTGTGCCAATCTACTTTGTACACAGATATCGATAATGATGTACTATTTGTACCGCGCGGGCACTTACCAGGCGTCATCTCACGGACACTCAATGCTGGCGTGGAGAGTGCACCACAGGGGTCAATTTTGTGTCATTAAAATTCGATGTAGTTATTAGCGTCGGTCGGGATCGAACCCGGGTCCCCAGATTCCAAAAAATATAATTCTTTCGTATTCCTCTTCTCCATATGAAGAGTTGATTAGATTTTGGTTATAATTGGTCAACCAGAATACAGTTAATATCATTTTTTAACATTTAATGTTAATTTTAATTGAAGATTGTAATATAGGCCTTAGATGTGCGTCAATATGTATCTAGGTTTTGACATTATACTTGGTTTTATCACATTTTTAAACTACTTTATTCGGACACCAAAAGCGTAAAAATAAATATTTTGGCCTATTATAATTATAAAGGTCCGTTATTGTAATATGTGGCCAACCACTCTGTCAACTTAGCTATGAAATAAAATGAAAATTATAGCATTACTTAGTTGTAAAAATTACTCATGTGCCACTTTTTCGATGCGACATTTTTTGTTTTAACTGACAGTTAGTTTAACAGACAATTTAACCAGAGATGAAACTACCGAACGTAAGGCAAATAGGTACCAGATATTATACCGTCATAAAAATAAATAATACACGGTTTTTTATTTGAACAAATAACAAAGCAATAAATTATTATTATATAATGACAATTAAAATATATAATAGATATTGTCATTCGTATGGTGAATACCCAGTATTATAATATATGTATAGCCACCTTTATCTGCCAATACACATTTTTTTAAATTTTATCAGTGGTAATGAAATATCATAAATTTTCCTGTGTTAATATTTCGTATTAAATTTATTAGTCTGATTATAAATAGAAAATTATATATTATGTTTATCAATTATCACGGGAGTAAATTAATTTAAACTGAAAATTTCAGTGATAGCACGTAATCAACAAGCTTGTTATTTATTATTATAAAAGATATGAAAATTATGGTATATATTGTTACAATACAATTTATAATAATTATACATACATATTTATATAATTAACATGGATATTCATAATATTATACTCAGTGTGAGAATGCAGAAATATATTCGTACAAATTAAATTATAAATAAATGTACGCCCTGTATCGCCGAGTTGATCCCCACGTCATTAATTTCTGATGCAAGAATTGCTAAAATTTTATCTAGCATCATTGTCGTACACATGTCATATATGAGACTTTTATTCGCTATCTCATTATCGTCGGTGTTTCGGAGGGGTATTCACTATCTCCGTCCAACCGACGGCAAAAAATGAAAAAGAAACTGCATTGTAACCGCGATAACAAATGTAATTTCCAAATATTTGAATATGCATGTCATTCTGTCAATCATGTGATAAAGATGATTTTTTGATTTTGGCATCGGTAATTTGTGTTTCGTTGTGTGTTGGTAGTTTTGTTAATTCTTGGTATTATATTGTGCATTTTGCTATTGCAAAGACGGTGTTTCTAAGATAGCCTATGATAATTGCAACATATTGCTTTTGGAAAATATAAAGAGGTATCTATATTTCATCCATTATACTTATATCGTATTTATTCAATTCGTTTAGTATTGCTAAATAACTATTTATACTTCGAATTTTGAGGAACAACAAAACCGACACAATATAGGTTATATTTATTATAATACTGTCAGTTTTGACATAATTATTCAATTGATTTATTATTGCGAAATAAATGTCTTACTTCAAATTTTGATGAATAATAATATTCACACGGTATAAGTTATACTGTATACTGTCATTTTTCAGTTTTGATTTATGTGAATACTACGGAACACCCGACAACATGACGTCAGCAATTTCCTCAATTCATACCTACACTTTATACCGGCATTACCAGCTAGCTGACCACAATATGCGCGTATGAGTGTTAGTGTGATATTATTTTTTAGTTCCTGTAGTAGAAAAGGATAGTGTTTGATCAACTTACATCGCTGATGTCACCGACGTCCAGGTTCTTGGTGTCGGAAGTGGAGCCGTTGGTGTCTGCCGGCGGGCCGGCACTCACTGGAGTCCACGGTGACGAAATGGTGCCGGCTCCAATCACACTACCTGTAACAACAACAAATATTAATACCACACAAAAACTAAAACCAAACTGTTACTGTTTTGTCATTAATCGAATTAACATTGCCAATATAGAATTTAGTTTACTTTAAGTGTATCCGAAGAGTATATTGCATATATTAAGAAATCTCGAAATTAAATTTAAAGATATTGTTACAACATCCAGATGGATGAGCCCGTGTAAGCGGTTTGAGAGCGGCGTAGCCCAGTGGAGAAGGGCTGGGTAGATGTTTAAGGATTAGGGCGCCAGTTGAATAAAATAGGCGCTCTTAACTAAGTGATTCAACGCACATTACAGGAAAGGGTCTAGGTGATGGTGCTAAAAGTGTACTCAACATCTCGGCACAAGAGAAAGAACTTTTACAAATGAATCAGGTTAGACTTCAAACGACATGACGTCACAAGAGCTCATTTACCACAACCTTGAAGAGTAATAAGCACATCAAAAAACTACTTAAATAAAACATATGTTATATTCATAATTTTTAGTACAAGATAGGGTTAATTTAAGGGTAAAAGGATAGGTTAATAATTGTACATAAATGCTGTAAATAAATACATAAAATACCAAACGCCAACAAATGACAAACTGGAAACTAGGATAATAAATTGAAAATTAACTAAGTGAATTTAACATAACTATGAAATGATTAATTATTAATAATTTTATTATAACAAAGTACGTTATTTTTCAGGTTACAGGGGGAAGCGAAAAAATGGAATATATAAAATAAGGAAATTGGAACAAAGGACTAAATTAGAATGTTACCATATTTATTTTAAGTATATATCTACTTTAAATTTTAATTCAACTCATCATGAGAACTTGTTATATGTGTAAATACGTTACACATTTATGCAGAAAATTTGAAAGGTAAAACAAATTAAAATACATTTAACTTTAATATGGGGTCTCGTAGCCGTGTGCTTGAGTGTCTGTGCGCGAATTTCGGGACCCGGGTTTAGACCTGACGGACGCCAAAATTTACTTCTGTCGTGCACTCTCCACGCCAGCATTGAATGACCTTGAGGTAAGGCCTGTTATTGGCGCACCCAGCATTTGGTAATACGCCGTGATGATATATTTATTTATTTAATTTTAAAATGTACATGAAAAAGAGTAACATTTCTTATTTATTGAAACTAATATTTCAAATAACAACATAACTATTTGTGTATTAAGAGCGCAAAATAGGGCATTGTCGATTGAGAGGTTGTTGCCGCGCTCCGGCGTCGCGCGGCATTCTCTCGAAATCGACAATGTCCATTTGCGCTCGAAACACACACAAGATTTTTTTCTACAGTCGCTACCATAACAAAAAACAATAAAATGTACACTTTGTACTTACACTACTACTCAATTAATAAGGATTATTTATATTAAATTTTAATTTATCGTTATTTCCCATTCTTCTTGACCTATTGCTTCAATCTAATCTAAATATTTTATACTTTCGTTTTTATAAATGAATGCCCTATTTTATTTTCACAATAGTGCGGCATTTTTTTTTTGTTATGTAACATACCGATAGAGCAGTTATATGTCAGATTGATTTGTAAAGGTGGTAAATATGTCACTACAATGCCATTAGTTTCTGACTAAACGTTTCCTTTCAGAATATAGACAAGTGACATTTCTCAACATTGTTTAGTTAGAAATTTGGACAGCGAGCGTTTTTTCTACTTTGTCGCGCTAGAGCCGCAAAGTGACATTTTGCGTTGACAAAAGAGAGCGCAAATGGCTACTTTCTATGTAGACTGTAGAAAAATAAAATTATATGTGAATCACCATATGTAGGATTATTATTTCATATTCATATTATAAATGACATTAATAAAACAAATGAAAATGTTCAAATGAATCATAATCCGTAATTAATAATAGCGGAGAGAGGGTAGTTGTGAACAGGGGCATAAGTGGACAGCCCAAATGTCTCGAATATAGAAATATGTATCAAGTTTAAAACCTTCGTATTAGATATCGTATATGATGCAGAATATTCACAAAACAATTATATTCTCTAGACTCTGAATATTACGCGTAACCTTTAATACGTCAGTGGTAGAACACCGACGATCTACTTATTGACACTGCACAATTTATATGAATATGTATTATATTAAATACAAATTATGTTGTTATTGTATGGAATTACCACATTTGATATGGTTTCAGTCTTAATGTCAACTTTAAATACAGTAATTGTTTTATTTGTAAAACTGTAGTTTTTCATTTAAAAGAACGTGTAACACTTCTGTATTAAAAATACAAATACTTATTTTTCAATTACATATTTCAAAGAAACATAACCACAAAATCCAAGTGTTTAACCACGTAAAAATATATGTTCCACTCTTACAGCTAACAAAATGAAAAAGTATAACATATTTTACTGTAACAGGACTCAACCGCAATATCGCAAATATAAAACCAAAACAGAATTTAACGTTATAATGGCAAATACGACAGTATAATTTCGGTTGTGAATGTTCCTATTATCGTCTTATTCCAACATCCATCCCCTTGCAAACAAGGACTTGAAAACCGCAAATATTTGTACACCATCTACAAGTTCTACCTCAAATGGATGTTACGGCTTCCTTAACTGCGTAAGGGAGTATCGCTGTTCTATTAAAAATCATTGCATAATCCCAGTTCAAAGCGAAACTTTTGCTCTCTTTAAAGAAAGTGAAAAATAAGCCTTTACTACTGGTAGAAATAGATTTTATAAATATTTATAGGACGATGTAATATTTCAAACAGAAGAAGAACTTTTATTAACTATAAAATTGTGTATAAAGTTTCTTGTACTAGTAAATACACTGTAAGAGGTTTTGAAAGAATTCAGTTTGAATTATAAATAATGTTTTTTCTTTTCGCGATTAGCTTTAACTTGTATCCAGGGCCGTAGCAAGGATCTGTTGGGCCCGGGTTCTAAACCATCTGATCGAGCCCCCTTATAATTAACAATAAATGAAAATGTTTACATGTAGATATAATATTTATTTTAAAACAAAAATTATACAGTAAGATCAAAAAACATAAAGATTACTCAATAAAACAAATCAACAAGTATGTATATTTTCTTTGAAGTGTATAACCACATTAGAACATCTTTCCTTGATTTCGCAGTCGCAAATTTTGAAATTAGTTCGTCTAGATTTAGCGAGCGCGCTTTTGCATTTTCAATAGAAAGTATAGCAAGAGATGATAGTCGATTTTAACCCATTGAGTGCCTCAAATAAGTCTTTATTAATTTCAGTTTTAAAAAAGATCGTTCTGCGCGGAACCCTGGTAGCTACGGCCCTGCTTGTATCCGATACTAACTTCAGGAACAATTCTGTTTACCATGAACATATAGTCAGTAGGTTAATGGTAGATTATAGATGAGGCAAATTAAATTTTGTTTATATTTGAGAAACAAACACGAAGTCCTTCAATGATATAATTATGCACAAATTTAAAAATGAGTGATGCATGTTCTTCAGATGTCATATCTGTTTAACTTTCATTTTTTTTTACTCCCGCTACCCTTGGTAAGGGAGATACAGTAAAATTTTTGAAAGATGTCCGATCAAGGTTGTCTACGAATTGTATGAATTCAGATTTTTGCTCCGCCCATCATGACAAATTCAGTAGTGTCGTTTGCTTAGTTTTTATGAAGGTACGTAAGATACTACTGTTATTTTATTATTATAAAAATATATATTACAGGAAAAACATTCAAAATTCAAAATTAAGTCAACTAGTAAGTTTATAAGCAAATGTGAAACCAAATATGTTAAAAATAAGATACTGACACAATGTCAGTGACTTTGACAGAATATAACGTTACACGTACGGCTATGAATCCAGGTAATGTATCCGAATTAATAAATAAACTTACGTTACAGCGAAAGTATTATCAACAACGAGCATCGTTCATAAATGGAATGTCCTAACTTAGTCGAAACAATGAATTTTTGAAAGACAAGCGTGTTATATCCATCCTTATCATACACTCTTACAGCCTTTGCAAAAGAAAGAGATAAATGTATGCCTATTTGTTAATTCGTTCGTGATACAGGTGCCCTTGATCGGACATCTTTCAAAAATTTTACTGTATACGGATCGTGCTAAAAATCGCATATCGCGTAAGTGTGTGTGTGTGTGTGGGGGGGGCGTGTGTGTGTGTATAGGGATCCTCTTTACCCTCTAAGTCAAATACTATCGTTCAGAAAATTTTGTAGTTTGTATTTCTACCTTATTCTAATATGGAAAGAAACCATTAGATTTTGATGTAATAACCGGAATTAAAGATTATTATATTTTCTACAGGTTTGAATTAATACTTTTTCTATATATTTTATGGATCAATTTATAAAACCATTTGTAATTTTAATCCCAGAACCTGCGCTTTAACCGCATCTCCATGGCTACACAGTTTAGATTTCAAATGCATGTAACTGACAGATATATGTCACTGTCAACAAATAAAACATTTAAAATAATAATAGTAACGTTTTAAATAGAAAATAGTAAATAGAACAATGGAACTTAATACAGTTACCAGCATAAGTGAATATGTAGGAATATAGGTAAGTATATAAAAAAAAATTTAAAAATATATCGTCACGGCATATTACCCATTGCTGGGTGTGCCAATCTGCTTTGTACACGATAATGACATATTTGTACCGTGCGTTTACTAGGCGTCACCTCACGGGCACTCACTGCTGGCGTGGAGATTTTAACACAGGGGTCATTTTTGTGCCATTTAAAATTCGAAATATTTAGCGTCGGTTGGGATCGAAGTATTTACATGAATAAAAATTAAATTAAACGGGAGGTATTGTGTTGGCCACATCAGATTTTTACTATGTATGTTTCGTTTAGCCTACTGTACATAGTAACTGTAAAAATAAATTTTAGTTAAATTTCAATTGAATTTTTCTCAACATGTATGTTATGTAAGGATATAAAATGAATACATGGTTGAATTTAGAAAAAATACGAAGGAACCTAAAAAATACCATCCCATTTAAGAAAATATAACTTTACGTTAGTTTGAGAACACTTGTTTTAAAAAAAAAATCTTCAATAAGTGAATGTCTCCATCGGTTTACTACAACTTTTATTTGAATGATTTTCTTCTATACCCAATAATAATAGTACATTAAAACACAAGTATCATAAGGCAATCTGTTAACGTACGAGTCCAAGTTTGGAAAACGAGCCGCTAGGCGAGTTTTACAAAGGACGAGTGCGTCAACAGGCCTTATGATACGTGTTTTTTATACTATTTTTTCTATTGAGGTAATTTTACGATTAAATTTATTTAAATTGCGACGTCAAATTATGATTAGGTATTTTTTTGTTAGTTATGTTTATGTTGGTAACGCTTCTCGCTAACAATTGAAATTTCATATTTTGTCAACTATTGAATAATTAATGTATTGCAAGGTGTATTGTATTTATGATTCAAGGTCTGATTCTGGTTGTGAAATTAATATTATATTTCTTTTTAGTCCTATCACCTAAAGAAAGTATAAAAATCCATAATTAAAAGTAATATATTGAAATATTATGAACAACTTACCATTTTGAGGTTACCTGTCATCTGTCAGTTATGAAAGCCTGACTACCAACTCTAGAACATGAAAGGCGCCAAAAATAGTACGCTTATAGATCTTCTAAACGTCGTGTTTGCAGTACAAAACAGTGCGTTTATAGAAACATAAGAACACCGAAATAGAAAAAGAATATAATCGAACTGATCACTTTTCTTGGAACACCCGGTATAAATAATATCTTAATAATTTCAAGATCGGTTAAATATAATATGCATACTATACAAAACCACGGAAACTCTTCTAACATTAAATCAACAAATTTAAGATATACGTACTATACGTTGTCATTAAAACAAATATAAATTCAATAATAATCATAAAACAAAATATCTAATTTACAATTAAAATTTTAATATGACTTTTTTAGGTTAAACCATACTTAAGAATTAGTTTGTGAATGAAATACTTATAAATGAATAATTTGTCAAAACAAGGTATTTTAAAATACCTACCTAAAGTTAAATATAAATATTATTTTTGCTTCGATGTGAACAAGGCTGAGCACTATACATGTACAATCTAAAACAGAGGTGCGCAACCTATTTCTTTTCACCACCCCTATTCACACGAAAATTGCCACGCGACTCCTGTTTTTTTATTAATTAGGAAATATAATATACATAAAATTTTGGGTAATTCCGCGACCAGGGTGCGCGCCTCTGATCTAAATCACAGATCATAGTATTTACTCCTCTTAGACAATAATAAGAAATTCAATCTGTTTCAGTGACAAATTTTCTTGTATTTTAATGGTACAGATTGTAATGAGCTTATGCATAAAATATAGTGATCTATGCAGTACCTAATTCACTAATACATATTTTGACCTTAATAATATTTGTCATCGAATAAAGTGTATGAGAGATTTGAACTAATTATCTCTCTACTTAATCACTCAAACCATTAACTAGCACTGCCTTGTGTCTTATGCATATTGTAGGTAAATGATTAAACCAGAAATTACAGCAACCATTCAATCCAAACATGACAGTTAACACCCACACCTAATTACTACCCACTATACCCAAATCCATCATATCCATCAGTCGGTTACACTATACACTATCTTCCGTCTCTCTCCTTCTCGCTTATTGTGTTTACACACAGTGTGAGGGGGGCAGTGGGGGGATGAAAGCGCGGGCGGGCGGCAATTTGCCGGCCGGCGCTGTAAATTTACCATATAATGATGGCGCTGACGGCTCTGGAATGCAGCATTTAATAACGCACACCATTATACATATATAGGTATATGGAACAGACAAGGGGACGGACAAAGCCCGAAGCGTGTTTAGAATACGAACTCCACGCAAGGGGACTTTTATATTTAATTACAGATATGAATTAATGGAAGAGTGTGATATGGAAATTAAATTGTACTTTGTTAAATGAATAAAGACGTGAAATCTTCTAAATATTATTTTTTGAAAAATTTTCTTGGTAATATTAAAGAAAATTAAATTCTCTATCTGATACATTTAAATATTTTATTATATATTCTATAGATTTAGAGATAAAAGAAATATAATATGTAAAATAATCTGTTGTAATAAATTTTACAGCCGAAAGAATGCCATGGAAAATAGTTGAAAATTTAAATTGTTTGTAACTGACAGATAAATGTCAGTGTCAGAAATCCGGAGACATTACAGAAGACTTTTCCTGGGAAGTACATACATTATATTATTTCTTAATGTATTAGTAGTTAAATAATTAATATTATAGGTATATTATACAAAACCCTTCAGAAATACTGTTACTCCCGACAATGAATTGGAAACATCTTGAAAAATTAGAAGAGTAGGACAAAATTTCTTCTTAGAATGATTTAAATTTAAAAAATCTAATATAAGGAATAAATATAAGTAGAATTTTTTATGTAGAGTGTAGGTATATAATAAATGTTAAATAAATTAGGGTGCGAGCAGGCATGTGACTTTGTTGGCCTTGACAAGCAGATATGGGGCCCATGTCAGAATGATAGCTAGTAATTATGTATGTAGATGTCAAATATCATAATTTCTCATTCTAAATTTAGTGATTTTCTAATTCCATGTGGTTTATTTTCCTCGACAAGTAAATTCCACAATTCTGGTGACAAATTAACTACGTGAATTTAGAAAATCTTGAAATTTTTAATGAAAAATTCTGACATGTGACGTCTATGTACATAATTACTAATTATCATTCTGAAACGGGCCTCTACATCTGTTTGTCAAGGCAACAATGTAACATGACTGTTCGCGCCCTATACTTATGTAACCAAAAAAAGGAAGTGGCGAGAGGTATTGTGCTGGCCACAACAGATTTTTTTTAAACATGTCCGATCAAGGTCATTTGTATCATGAAAGAATTAAGAAATTGCCATACATTTATCTCTTTCCTTATAAGCGTGTGAGATAAGGATGCATATAACACACTCGTCTTTCAAAAATTTATATTGTTACTTTCGTTGTAACGTAAGTTTATTTATTAATTCAGATACAGTACCTTGATAGCCGTACGAATATCATTATTTTCTGTCAGTGTCACTGACTGACATTGTGTCAGTATCTTATTTTTCACAAATGTAAAACCAAATGTTTTACATTTGCTAATAAACTTACCAGTTGACTTATTTTTGAATTTTGAATGCTTTTATTGTAACATATATTTTTATAATAATAAAATAACAGTAGTATCTTATGTACCCTCATAAAAACTAAGCAAACGACACTACTGAATTTGTCAGAATAAGCGGAGCAAAAATCTAAATTCATACAATTCGTAGATGACCTTGATCGAACATCTTTCAAAATTTTTACTGTATGTATGTGTACTTGTAGATATAATACATTTGAGATTACAATTTAATTTAATGTTTTAACTAGAAACAACTTCTGGCGAAGTTTTTAATTTATAATATATTTGTATATCTTTGTTAAAAATAATCTTGCTTAGCAAAAACTATTTTGATATTCTAACAAATCGTTTTGAAAATTTTGCGCAGCATCTTTTAAAGTTTGCATCGGGTCCTAAACACTCAAGTTCCATTGTCTATTTTCCTCGCTATCACGGGTAAAATACTGAATACAACAAAGTCGCATCGTCCCGTTTATAACAAAAGTAAAACAGCACTCCGCGCCACCTCGCTGGCAAGATGATTAGGCGATAAATAACAAGTTTTAATAGCGGCCCCGCTATTGAGCGCAAAATATTAGAAATCCCCGGAGCCACCGGAACATGCTCCGGTGATATATACCCGGTATTAATATCCCACTAACTATATAACTGCTAAATGATTTCATTTGTTAATTAAATTATTCCAGTACGAGTAGTGTCGGTGCGCTAGTGACACGAGAGAATTACAAATGAAAAATGTTACTGGATAAGTCTTATCTAGGAATGGCTCCCGAGATCATAGGTGGTGACGGATACTATGCATTTGTTACTTTAAATTAGTACAATTAAATTGGAAGAGTTCACCATTGTTTCAGCAAAAATATAACTAGAAGTTGTGATAATATGAGTGAAACATTTAGATACTGGAGGCGCATCCACCAAAAAATTACTTCAGTTTAATATTATATTTAATACATGAATAATCAATAAATATAGTAACTGTATACTAACTATGTCTACTTAAAATCTTTTATATAGGGAATACAATGTATTTTTTTTTAAATTTTGGTGTAGTTACATATTAATTTTAGACGAAAAAATCAACTAAATTTAGAAATAGAAGAAATTTACAATAATCTCTCTACTTATATAAATTAATTAATAATTGTATTGATGACCCATGTAGTCTTGAGCTAATATCATTTCACGTTCCACGCGTCACTTCAAGAAATAAAGTACCAAATCATTGCAAAACAGCTAGGACTAATTATGAATTTAAATCTCCAATAAGACAACTCTGTGGTGAGTTTTTAATGAATAAGCACGTTTTAGGATCCCTACAATACGATTTTACTATTTTTACAATGGAGTCTGTATGTGTATGTGCGTCTGTGTGTGTGTGTGTGTGTGTGTGTGTGTGTGTGTGTGTGTGTGTGTGTGTGTGTGTGTATGAGACGATCGTATTCCTAAAAATATATTCTTTCGTATTCTTCGAGTTTAGATCCATATGCAGACATGATTAGATTTTGGTTATAATTAGTCTACCGTAAGTGCCCTCATTTGCAACTTTTAACAGTTTTTCTTGAAAAGGGCAGTTAAATATCATTTATTAACATTTAATATTATTATAACAAAGAATATATTATTCTCTATACAATTGGATTGCATTTTATACTTCGTATTCAATAGATATAGAGTTAAAAAGTTATAAAGATATTAAATTTCATACATCAGCCAGCTATGCTAACCATGGAAACTGCTAATATATTCAGATAATTCAACTTGACAGATGTCAATATCAATGAAAATTAAATGAATGTGGTAGAGATGAGATGTTGAGATAGATGTTGGGGAAGACACCGAAAGATAAGCTAAGGAATGAAAAAATAAAGGAAATAACTCGAGTGCTAGAAGTTTCTAGAAATATACAAGAGAGAATATATACATGTTACTTTTAGACGAATAAATCAATTAAATTTTACACCTAAATCACCAATAGATTCATCTTTAGGTAAGGAAAGTATTTTCTTTGGTTAAAAAATTCGGTGGTGAGTTTTCAAAGAATAAGCACGTTTTAGGAACCCTACAATACGATTTAACTATTTTTACAATGATGTCTGTATGTCTGTATGTGTGTCCGTGTGTGTGTGACTATAATTTCGGCCGCGATAACTCTACTACCTTTGAATATATAATACATATAAGAACGGCAACGCATATGGCCTAGCAAGATACTATATCTGTCTCTTTTTATTCACAAAATTATTATATATAGCTAGTGATTCCTACCATAAAACTATGAACTACGGTAAATCGTGCTGACAGCATTGCCAAATAGTATTTGTTAGAGGTATTCAATAATCAATAATTCAAAAATATTGTTTCATAATAACCAGATAATATATTTTGAATCTTCAATGTACATGTATACTTGTTTTACAGTAGCAAACTAAAAAACCTTTATAAAATCTTAACTGGCTGTTCTAGCTACGTGGCAACACTGTGCAATATCCACATATTATGTATTTTTTTAACTAACTCAGAAATAATTCGTATACGGAGGGATAGATGGCACCTTCTCTCGAAATATTTAATCTAAATACATTGCGTTGCCGTTCTTATATGTAGTATATATATTCAAAGCTAATACTACAATTCCAAAAATTACAATTTTTACCTATTGCTCTACATTTAAAGGTTACTTTTATAATACTATGTTTTCCCATAGTTTGTCAAGAAGAAGCTTCAACAAGAATTGAAACGTCTGCTTTTGACTGAATAATTTTTATATATTGACTGCATTCCTGCTTATTTCTTTTATCCTTTATAAATATTGCTCATTTGTATAACCATGGTATTGGAACAAAATTGCAAATAAATGTATAAAATTTGAAATGTCCATTTCTCCATAGGAAAAAATCTCCAAGAGATTAAAATGAAAATAAACAATGTATTTTTATGATAACATTGAGATGGCTAATCATACTAAATGTCACATTCAGCTTTTTATTGGTGTTATGGGCATAAATCTTCAATATCCCTTTCACTACTACTCTTACGTATAATAAAGTATTTTTCCTTCATCTTTAAGCATTATTACCTATTAAATTAAAATGTCTTAACGGACCTTGTTGATAGCTTTACTGTATTACGTATATTTACAGAACATTCTTCATAATGTTCTCAAGATGTAATTACATTCGATTATTGTCATTTCGCAAGGGTAAAACATATTGTATACAGATGACACTGAAAAACGAGCCACTTAAAATAACTTTTTTATTTATAATTATTTTTATACTCTTTATATATTTGTGAATTAGGCTTAGGGGGCCCACAAATTATGGTATTTAGCATAATAATGCTTCCAGTTTAAATGGAAGTAACATTAACCTTACAGGTTATATATATATATATATATATATATATATATATATATATATATATATATATATATATATATATATATATATATATATATAGGATGTATCACGGAAAGTGAAACAAGAGGCGTTTAACATGGGAAATCAGTTTTTCTGTGCGCATTGCTCCCCTAATTATTTTAGACAAAAAGTTTCAAATGGATGTGATAAAGCAAAAATTTCTACATCCGAATCAACAAAAAAAATCATTTTCGCTACTTTATAACTGCAGAAATAAAATTTGAAAATTCACGGAATTACAATTTAATAGTATTAGCTTTGAATAACGGCAACGCAATGTATTTAGATTAAATATTTCGAGAGAAGGTGCCATCTATCCCTCCGTATACGAATTATTTCTGAGTTAGTTAAAAAAATACATAATAGGTGGATGTTGCACAGTGTTGCCACGTAGATAGAACAGCCAGTTAAAATTTTATAAAGGTTTTTTAGTTTGCTACTGTAAAACAAGTATACATGTACATTGAAGATTCAAAATATATTATCTGGTTATTATGAAACAATATTTTTGAATTATTAATTATTGAATACCTCTAACAAATAGTATCTGGCAATGCTGTCAGCACGATGTACCGTAGTTCATAGTTTTGTGGTAGGAGTCACTAGCTATCTATAATAATTTTGTGAATAAAAAGAGACATATATAGTATCTTGCTAGGCCATATGCGTTGCCGTTCTTATATGTATTATATATTCAAAGGTATTAGCACAGAAAATATGCAAGCAGTAGTATTAGCCATGGAATTAGAAACAAAGGACGAACAAAAGCGTAACGTTTTATTACGTCAGTGTCAGAATAATGATTGTCAAAATAAATAATAATAATTTGACGTATAAAACGTTGCGCTTTTGTTCGTCTCTTGTTTCTAATTCCATTGCTAACACCATTAAATTGTAATTCAGTGAAATTTCAAATTTTATTTCTGCAGTTATTAAATAGCCAAAATGAATTTTTTTTATTGATTCGGATGTAGAAATTTTTGCTTTACAACATCCATTTGAAACTTTTTGTCCAAAATAATTAGGGCAATGCGCACGGAAAAAAATATTTCCCATGTTAAACGCCTATGTTTCACTTTCCGTGATACACCCTGTATATATATATATATATATATATATATATATATATATATATATATATATATATATATATATATATAATATATATATATATATGCGTGTGTATGTTGGAAGGACGATGTCTCAAAACTATAAAACATTAATGGAAAGTGTTGAAAAGGTTTTCGTAGTAATTGGACAACCGGAAGTAGCAGATTCTTGAAATAAATCTTCTAATTATTTTTTGAAAATTTAAGTTCTTGCAAATATTAAAGGAGATTCAATTCTCTACCTGATACATTTAAATATTTTATTATATCTTTTATAAATTTAGATATAAACAAATGTAATATATAAAATAATCTGTAGTAATAAATATTAAAATGTTTATAACTGACAGATAAATGTCTGTCAAAAATCCAGAGACATTACTGAAGACTTTTTCTGGGAAGTACATACATATTATTTCTTATTGTATTAATAGTTAAATATTTAAAATTATAGGTATATTACACATATCCTTCAGAAATACTGTCAACCCCGACAATGAATTAGAAACATCTCGAAAAATTAGAAGAGTTAGGATAAAATTTCATTATAGAATGAATTTAAAATTAAAAAATTTAAATATAAAGAATAGGTATAAGTAGAATTTTTGGTATAGAGTGTAGGTAGGTATACAAGAAATATTATATATAATACTTATGTAACCAAAAATGGAAGTGGCGAGAGGTATTGTACTGGCCACAACAGATTTCTTTGTAACAGAATATAAAATCTTACAAACACAACAACAATTAAACTTAAATATTACTCAATATTATCTGTTTTCACAACCTGCCTGATATCATGGCACACTGTAAAAATTAGAATTTATAATGTAATTTGGCAGTGGATAAAAAGGGTAATCATAGGCGGGGTAATGTCATCAGAAAGCCATCGTCGCATTATTGCTACCCTAAACACGGAAACATCCCTTTTTCGTGTGCACCCTTCAGCGGAAAGCGGACAATTTGGCCCCGAGTATAGTGCGCCATTTAATTAATATCCCCCTCAGTGCAGAGCGAGTGTGAGTGTGAGGCAATGAGCGTCCGTATATACTCGAGGGCTTTGTATATACATCAAGGCCTCCTCGATATCATTACCCCAACGATTATCTATTGTCATATGGCATACGGCACAGCTGCCAATGGATGGCCTAATACGGTTATTTTAACACGAGGAGGATTTTATTGGATTAAAAAGAATTAATTTGAATTTTATATATTGGATTTATATTGTTAAAAATTTAACATATTTTATTTGCTATCATCTGGAAAAATGACACTCGTGGAACAATTTATAATGAGCATAATACTCTTTAAGGTATTTTGACATTTTTACCACCCGCTATTTAACAAAAATTAAAAGGCGGGAGGTTGTGCTGGCCACATCAGATTTTTATTTATGTATTTTTAAGTTGGAAATTACACTAAGTAATTATTCTGTAACGAGTGGCGCCGTTACAACTGTAACAATATCAAATTAGTTAAATTGTATATAAACAAAAATACAAATACACAATAGTACATCGTGTTATTAGGAGTAAAGGTAATACTGTGTATTGCACGCGAGGCACACAAAGACACTATTACTCCGAATGACACATTACATTTTTTCTTCAAACGTACATATTTAAAGAAAAATATCTACTACTGACGTTACATTTTTCGTAAATTACGTTTGCGATTTCAATTGCCCTGTAGCTATGGATAATTATTTGTTCACTTTTTGTTATAAACAATGAAGTGAAAATTTTCACGTTTTGACGTTTAAATAAAAACTGTGCAATTTTATATCCTCCTTGTTTGCAATTATGTCGGGATTTGAAGTATTATAGTGTACGCCCCCTGCAGTTGTTCAATCGGATGGAAATCTAACAGTGTGGGTGAAAGATATGTCCAGGAATCACTACAAAACAATATAAACTTTTCTTATCAATTTAATTCTAAGTATTCTTATGTTAATTACCGTCCCTGTAAGTCTGCTATTCTTTAATATGTTATTTCCTCAAAAGTAAACTCTGTGTATATTTCAATTCATAGGTTATTTATTTAAATTTGACAGCTATTGATGTTATTTAGTAACATTATTCTTAGGTTACCTAGTGTGTTATAGTAGCATTTAGGGCGATATTACAGGTTTCTTTTATACAAGTTACTTCTTATTCGTTGATTCTGTATAGTTTCTATGGATATTTATTTATTATATAAGTCACAAAAGATGCTACTTTTATGACGTTTGAAGAAAATAACAATTTATGAAACTTGAATTCAAATTTTATGTTCACATTTAGAGCATGGGAATAAAAATGAATATTTATTTAATTTTTCTCGCGGTAATGTGCTGGCCTCGTCAGATTTTTTTTGACTAAATTTCATTTTCCCTTTGAACGGACATGTCTTTTAACCGAACAAAGAATCGGCGACCAGTGCTGTCCGCTTAAGAGAAATTCCGCTGTACTGAAAAAAAAATTATGGCGTGTTTTCTATAGTCTGTTAGTTTCGTTTTTCGTTACACAATATTTAGCAAATTTTATGAATACATACCGGATGTCAATTTAATTTTATTTATATAGATATGTAAATCATCACGCCCTCTATTGATATGACAATTCTATTTATAGACAGTTACCAGTGGAAGATATATTTTTAAACGTGGAATGATTTCCAGCTGATATATAAATGAACTCACGTTCACGTACGGAATGTGAAGCATTTCTACTCTAGACTACTCGTAAAATTTTGAGGGAAGTTAATAGGAAGTAACTTCGGTCGAATATGATTTAGACCTTAAAGATGTTTCATAGTAAATTGAGAATCTAATTATTGCGTTGCTCAACGAAAACATGAACTACCTCCTACTCTATCATTTTGACAATCACTAAATAAAAACAATTGAAATGACGATGACATTATGCACGCCTTCTAGATACCCCATTGCAAGAATATTAAGGTAGTTGTCACTCGAGTGTACCTATTCAAAAACTTGTTCTATGTTCAAACTAAAAATTAAGCTAATGCAGTTTATATTTGCAATAACTTATATTTTTTAACATTATTTTACGATATATACACAGATTGCATCAAAATAGTTAAAAGCTAATATCAAACACTGTAACAGATTAAATTTCTTTATTTTTCCGTAGAAAAGTTTTTTTTTAACTGTACCACTCGCACTAACACATACACAAGTATCGTATTTCAATGTACTCACACTACAGTATAAATGTTGGAGAATAACTGTGGCAACGTCGCACCTAGACATTTATTGGTACATTCGGGTATAAAAGTAATAAGATATTTTGAGATATAATACTAATTCTAAACAAATGGAAACTGCAAAACAAATTAATATATTTCTTTTTTAAAATTACATAAGTAGTATTATACTGTTTAATGTTTTCATATTTTCACGTAAAATACGAATGTAAAAACCATTTCCTTCGAATGTTGTCTGAAATTCCTTTAACCAAAGATCACCTCTTATTCGCTAATACCAAGCGGGTGTTAACTATAATTAGTATAATTCTACCTATTTATCGTACCTTCAGATTATAATTTTCTAGAGGCAATAAAATTAAATCTGGATGGTAAATAATTTTCAAATTTTTACATAAAATCCGTTAATTAGTTTTCTATAACATACTAGTTTTTCGATTAAATGTTGGTTTGGATATAAAAGTTATAATTTAAAATGTAGTGTCTATTTTGCCACTTCCTATTCTTCACGTGTTAAAAAGGCTAAATTTAATTGCAAATATCTCAGGTATCGTGTGGTCAATTGTTTTAAAACTTGGAGAGCAGGTAGATTATACTTCAGTTCAGATGAACTTTCAATTAATTCTGGGTAAAATGGTTTCACGATATAACTACCTTAAGAAGGAATTGCTGTTGGGTCATTCGTTTGGTTCTGAGAAAAAAATTCCGGGTTATATCTGAATTCTCCTCGCATAAAGCTTGGTTGAATATGTCTACAGTGTCGCACTACCGGTATTAAATAAATAATTGTGCAAATAACATTTTTTCCGTAAATTTGAAATCAGGAAAAGTTCTATAAACGTTGACTATTATATACTCGTAGAATGTACATATGTCTTCTAAACTGCAGGCTGCAGCTCTGTTCCGAACAGAGTTTAGCCAATAAATCTCTTTTTTTAACTGTATATCTAGTAGTCTATGGTTCATTCTCACTCACATACGTACGTATGTAATGGACAGTGCACTACTTAAACATCTATATCTCTTGCTTTCTAGAAAATGCTAAAGAATGTTTAATGATCTCAAGTGTAGTTAATAGTAGATTTGTTCTTTTATTCTACTTCTGATTAAGCGTGTATTTAATATTACGATAACATTAAAAATTCTTAAAGCACATGTACACGACATGCGTGTATATGTACAATTAAACTATAAGAAATTAAATTAACGTTAAACTCCCGCTTTATATATGTAATTAAACGAAACTATAAAACGCATTATGCCGCAATGCACGGCACTCAATGCTCTGATCTTGCTAATTTATTACTCTGTTTCAGATTTCATTCTAAAATAAAAATATTTAAAAGTATAATGGTGCATTAAACGAGTCGAGGAAAAAATATTACTGTACAATAAAATATAAATAGTTAAAATGCAAATGTAGTTGACACTTAAAACTAGGAAATTACCACCTTTAACTATGTTGCAAGTTTGTAAATCTTTGAACACATAAACCATCACTCAAAAGTAATTATAATAAGTTTTTCTGCGTATACTTAGTTGCAGAATTTATTGCGTAATTTGCATGAAAACTTATGTTTTCTATTCTATTACTAGCAGTATAATCCCAATGGAGTCCTGGTCCTCTACATTTATTTTTACTTTCCAACACCTTTAGGTAAGGTATAGTCTTTGGTCAAAAAATTCGGTGGTGAGTTATTAATGAATAAGCATGTTTTAGGCTCCCTAAAGTACAATTTTACTATTTTTACGATGATGTCTATATGTGTGTTTGTGTGTGTATGTGTGTGTGTGTGTGTGTGTGTGTGTGTGTGTGTGTGTGTGTGTGTGTGTGTGTGTGTGTGTGTGTGTCTGACGATCGTTTCGAATCGCATAACTTCAATACAACATTTCGATAATGAGTTTCTAATGAATAAGCACGTTTTGGGGTCCCTAAAATTTACTATTTTCACGATGATGTCAGTATGTATGTGTGTGGGCGCCTGTGTGTGTGTGTGTGTGTGTGTGTGTGTGTGTGTGTGTGTGTGTGTGTGTGTGTGTGTGTATGCGACGATCGTTTCGGATCGCATATATCTCCAATACCACGATTCTAAAAATTATAATTTTTTTCGTATTCCTCGAGTTTAGATCTATATGCAGATACGATTAGATTTTGGTTATAATTTGTCCACCGGAATTACCCTAATTTGCAACTTTTGACAGTTTTTCTTAAAAATAAGCAGTTAAATATCGTTTATTGACATTTAATTTATTATATTCTAAAGAATATGTTATTGTCTATACGATGTGATTGCATTTTATAGTTCATATTCAATAGAAATAGAGTTAAAAAATTATATTAAATTTCATAAATCAGCCAGTATGCTAACCATAGAAACTGCTAATCTATTCAAATTGATAGATGTCAGTATCAATGAAAAGAAAATTAGTGTGGAAGAGATGAGGATGTTGGGGAAGACACGGAAAGATACGATAAAGAATGAAAGAATAAGGGAAATAACTCGAGTAATAGAAGTTTCAAGATAGATACAAGAGAGACGATTACATTGGTCTGAACATGTCATGAGGAGAGATGAAAAATATATTGAAAGAAGAATGAATAGCTTAAAGTAGAAAAAACAGAGGAAGACCAAAGATGGAAGGATTGTATTGCAGAAGAGAAAAGAAACTGAATGCGGACGACACGCAAAACAGAAATGAGTAGAAGAAGAAAATAAAAAAATAGCGAATCCTAACGAATGCGAAAAGCTAAAGAATAAGATGTCAGTGTCAAGTGTAATTTGCATAGTTTGTGTATGAAATAATTTTACTGGAAGTTTGGAATCTTTTGCAAGAAAATTTATATATGGAATTTATACATTATACACAGGATTGACGGAAGGTATTGTGCTGGGCACACTAGACTTTTTATCAATTAATGACCTTCGTTACTGTTGCTAATTGAGTAATATTGACAGTTCGATGGAATAATGTTATTCAATCGTTATGTCAAATTCAAATCTTACCTTTCAAAAAATACAAACAAATTACTTAATAAGTAATTTTCTTCACATAAAAAACCAAAATTACACTAGTTTTCTCATTTTTCATAGTTTTATTTTCTTCGTAAGCTTAAAATGTAATAATAAAGTAATATTTTTTTTATATATTTACCCATATTAAGTACAAACATTTAACTTTTTAAAAGGTAAATTTAGAACATATAATTATTTTGTAAATAATATGTACAGGTATTAAATTAGATGAGATAATAATAACCTATAATAATAATAATTGTGTATCTCTTAAATACATTAATTTTTATTACCTTATATATTCATATTTAATATTCATTTATCACATTTCTTACAAATAAATATGGAAATGAATTCTCAGTATGTTTAACATTGGTCCAATAATGGCGGCGATCTTGGCCCATACCTATACCCTGTATATAAGTTAAGTAGGTACGCAGTCATTTGTTTAAAGTAACAGGTTCAACTTGTGCGGATAGATTTCTTCACTAAAATTAAGGCGAACAACTGATTCTATTGTGACAAAATATTTGATATTTCAACACAGATCACCAGATAAGGTAAATATATCAGAACCAAGGTAATTCAAGTTCTAAAAGCTAGATATACAAACAAGCCTCTAACGCACTGGAGTACCGCACTCCGCAACTTGCAAAGATATAATGATGAAATTTATATTATTATCAATGTATATTAATATTGTGTAATAAGGTAAAATGTCATAATAGGTAAAAACAAATATTTCATGATTGTCTCCAGTAGGAGAAGGATAATACAAATTAATTTCTAATTTCGTTTGAAATTCCTAAAATTAAAAAGGAGGGTTGCGTTACGTTGTGCTGTACAAAGCAGAGAGTATCGTATCTTATCTGTATAGTCGTAGTCCTGGTGTAAGGTGTGTAAGTAAGAAAGACACAGCACTTTCGTCTCAGTCTTGGTCTTGAGATTAGAATTTCCGTAACATGAAGTTATGCCTGGTCGCGACGTCAGAGGCTGAGGCGCGCATTCCACGCCGCGGCGCCCGGAATGGGCTTAATTGAGAACGGCGAAAGACTCGCTCGGTATCGGATTCGCTCATGTGCGTTTCAAAATGCTTTGTCTCTATTTCCAGCGCCGCGCCGCATCGCGCGAGGAATGCCAAGGTAAGAAGAACGAGCAACAGAGCGACGAGAGACGAACAGCGTCGGTCCTTTGATGAACGCAATGACGTCACTTAATGTTACCAACTTAAAGGTGACACGTGCCAAAAACCACTACAACAAGATAGGGGTAACTACCAAAGAAAAACTGATACTGTATCAAACGTACTTTACGAATATAACACTGGATTACTTAATTTTACGTATTTACATCCTTGAACGGAAACTATATACCGTTCAAATCGTAGAAATGGGCTAATTGGATCCAGGAGAATTTAAATAAACGAAGAAAGAAATTATGAAAAATTATTGGGATTTGAACCCAGGGCCTTCCTATATCTAGTAGGACGTTCTAGCCAACTGAGCCACGAGTTCCCATCGAAGTCAATGAATATTTCACAAGTCCTTTTACAAATCGTAACGAGTACACTCTAACAGGAGAGATGAATACTAAGCGCGAACAATGCGCATATACAGAAATTATTGTGAACTTTAAGCCGTCACACACACGTAGATTATAAATATTTGTGATCCATCCTAAATGTTTAAATCGTAGAAATGGGCTAATTGGATCGCGGAGAATTTAAATAAACGAAGAAAGAAATTGTGAAAAATTCATGGACCTCGCTGGGATGGGATGTCCATCAGCATTTTTACCTCTCGCTAAGAGAGGTATTGGATTCATGCTCAAATCGCATATCCAGATTTTAATGAATAAACACGTTTTAATGTCCCTACAACCCTATTTTAATATTTTTAAGATGATGTGTGTGTGTGTGTGTGTGTGTGTGTGCGTGTGTATGTATGTGCGGATGTATGTGTGTGTATGTATGTATATGGGATGTTGGAAGGACGATTACTCAAAAACTATAATACTTAATACTTGTTTAACTACATATTTCCCAATCGGACATTCATGGGAAGATCTGAAAAGGTTTTGGTAACATTTGGACAACCGGAAGTAGCAGATTCTTAAAAAAATCTTCTAAATACTATTTTTTGAAAAAATTATATATATAATATTAAAGAAAATTAAATTCTCAATCTGACACATTTATTTTTTTTATTATATCTCGTATAGGTTTGGAGATATAATATATAATAATATAGAATAATCTGTTGTAAAAAAATAATCTCGTTGCCTAAAAAACTGTTGAGATATTTAAATGTTTATAATTGACAGATAAATGCAAAATGTCAGTGTTAATATTCCAATATCCTTAAGAAATACCGCTAATACTGTCAATGAATTTGAAGAATTTTGAACATATTAGAAGAGTAGGACAAAATTCCTCATAGAACGAAAGAAGAGATAAAATTACAATTATTTGTGTGTACAAGAAATGTTAAGTTCGTTACTTATAGGGCGCGAGCAGTCATGTGACTGTTGGCCTTGGCACGCAGATATGAGGATCCGTGTCAGAATTTCGGCTAGTAGTTATTTACATAGATGTCACAATTGTCATAATTTTTCATTCAAAATTTCAAAATATTCTGATGTTTATGTGTCATCAATAGTATGGAATATACTCGTCGAGGAAAATAATCCACATGGATTTGAAAAATCATGAGGTTTTAAATGAAAAATTATGATACTTGATACCTATGTGCATTATTACTAGATGTCTTTCTAACACGGGCCTCCATATCTGCTTGCCTAGGCCAACAAAGTCACATGACTGCTCGCGCCCTATGCAACATAAAATGACAATGGCGAGAGGTATTGTGCTGGTCACAACAGATTTTTGGAAATATATCTCGGCACCTTAATTTCCAAATTTTAAAATTTTATGTTAACAGTAATTTTGGCATAATTAAAAAATATTGACATAGTATAATGGAACATTTAATTCTGAATAATTTTCTTCAAATAAACTTGTTATAAAAATTAATAATAAAGCCAAAAATTAAGGTTTTATTTATCAATAAATCCAATACAATATCAGTATGACCATCTATTGCATAAAATTATAAACAATCACTGACATTTGTTATATATTTATTTTTGAATACGAAATATCACACCCTCAAGTGGGTAAAAAAGTTAAAATACAAACTTCACAATAATATTTTCAGAATGTACGGGTCAAATTATGTATTAGTTGGCTTAACATACACAAAATTAACTCTTTTTTAACTGAACAGCTGATTAACAAGTCAAGTGACATTTGTGTAAACAAGTTTTTATCCCGGGAAAGTTTTGTTGAAGCTTTTTTTTATTTTCGTTTTTGTTTCAGAGATAATAAATAGAACTAAAATTTGTTTACTATATGTGTGTAGGGAAAATTTTATACAAAGAAATTTTCTAAATAAACTTTTAATTTTACATATATTTTAGCTACTAATTTATTTTATTCATATTTTGTTTCTGAGAAAATGATTTATTTATGTATACATTTAAATCTCTACAGATAAAAACTAAATAAATAGAGTTAATATATTAATAACTAAAATATATTATTTTAAGTAAATTTTATTTGAAACTTTTTTCGATTTAATGCCTTAGTTTTGTGATATTAATTTCTGAAAATACATATATAAATATTAACAAATGTCAGTGATTGTTTATAATTTTATGCAATAAATGGCCATACTGATATTGTATTGGATTTATTGATAAAAAAATCTGTTGTGGCCAGCACAATACCTCTCGCCACTTCCTTTTTTTGGTTAAGTATAGGGCGCGAACAGTCATGTTACATTGTTGGTCTTGACAAGCAGATGTGGAGGCCCGTTTCAGAATGATAATTAGTAATTATGTGCATAAATGTCAGAATTTTTCATTAAAAATTTCAAGATTTCAAGTTAATTTGTCACCAGGAGTGTGGAATTGACTTGTCGAGGAAAATTAATCACATGGAATTGGAAATCACTAAATTTAGAATGAGAAATTATGATATATGACATCTATATACATAATTACTAGCTATAATTCTGACACATGACTGCTCGCACGTTAATGTATTTAACATTTCTTGTATACTTACACTCTACACCAAAAATTCTACTTATATCTATTCCATATATTTAGATTTATTTAATTTAAATTCATTCAATGAAGAAATTTTACCTACTCTTTTAATTTTTCGAGTTGTTTCCAATTCATTGTCGGAAGTACCAGCATATATAAAGGGTATGTGTAATATTACCTATAATATTAAATATTAAACTATTAATGCAATAAGAAATAATATAATGTATGTACTTCCCAGAAAAAATCTTCAGAAATGTCTCCAGATTTCTGACACTGACATTTTTTGACAATTTAAATTTTCAACTATTTTCCATGGCATTCTTTCGGCTGATTTATTACAACAGATTATTTTATATATTATTTTTCTTTTATCTCTAAATCTATAGAATATATAATAAAATATTTAAATGTATCAGATAGAGAATTTAATTTTTTTTAATATTACCACGAAAAATTTTCAAAAAATATTTAGAAGAATATTTTTCAAGAATCTTCTACTTCCGGTTGTCCAATTGTTACCAAAACCTTTTCAGATCTTCCCATGAATGTCCGATTGGGAAATACGTAGTTAAACAAATTTAAAGTCTTATAGTTTTTGAGTAATCGTCGTTCCAACATCCCACATTCACACACACACACACACACACACACACACACACACACACACACACACACACACACACATACGCAAACACACACACAGACAAAATCGGATTGTAGGGACCTTAAAATGTGCTTATTCAATAAAATCTAGATATGCGATTTTTAGCATGAATCCAATAGCTCTCTTAGCGAGAGGTAAAAAACGTTAATTTTTGGCTTTATTATTAATTTTAAAAAAAAGTTTATTTAAACAAAATTATTCAGAATTAAATGTTCCATTATACTATGTCAATATTTATTAATTATACTAAAATTTCTGTTAACATATGTTAAA
Source organism: Harpalus rufipes (assembly GCA_951394225.1). Classification (NCBI taxonomy): domain Eukaryota; kingdom Metazoa; phylum Arthropoda; class Insecta; order Coleoptera; family Carabidae; genus Harpalus; species Harpalus rufipes. Next base: position 18,898,480 of record OX596283.1, on the reverse strand, counting down.
ATTTGGAAATTAAGGTGCTGGCTAAACTATACTTCGAAAAAGATAAAAAAATATTGCTATTAGCAGCGATGACATTTCTTTTATTTCGAGACATTCGAAAATATAAATAATAAATATAAGTAGAATTTTAGGTGTAGAATATAGGTATACAAGAAATGTAAATACAATAGGGCGCGAGTAGTCATGTGACTTTGTTGGCCTTGACAAGTACATATGGGGGCCCGTGTCAGAATGATAGCTAGTAATTATGTACATAGATGTCAAATATCATAATTTTTCATTCTAAATTTAGTGATTTTCCAATTTCATGTGGTTCCTCAACAAGTGACAAATTAACTACGTGAATTTAGAAAATATTAAAAATTTTAATGAAAAATTCTGACATTTGACATCTATGTACATAATTACTAATTGTCATTCTGACATGGGCCCCCATATCTGCTTGTCAAGATCAACAATGTCATATGACTGTTCGTGCCCTATAATTATTTAACCAAAAACGGGAGTGGCTACAGATACCTATTGTGCCGGCCACAACAGATTTTTTTTCCAATGCATATGCATGTACGAGAGATCTAATTTCATAGAGCTATTAAGCAGGGTTGCGCATAATATTTTCAAGAGGCAACAGTATGGCGTAGCTGTGACAAAATAGAAATTAATGC